>CM055118.1:159948868-159991800 GCA_029206835.1 Rana muscosa
ACATGCATCTTTGCTGCACCCAATGGTGTTCTTAATAACCAGTGGATAGCTACACATACAATACCCCCTTGTACCTCCATGGCGATAACCCCCAGCTCAGTCTCCTTATGTGCAGGAGTTGGTCCCACCGGCGGTGCAGAACGTGGCCAGGCAGAGCAAGGCTGGGGAGGACAGCCAAGAACTCTCTCACCTCAGGCAGTTCTGCAAATGTGAAGGGTGGAGAGGGGGAACGTTCAAACTGACTCTACCACATGAAGAGAATAAGCAGAGAAGTGCTGGGGGTGACCACCATGGTGGAATAGGTGGGGGGCATTGCACGTGTAGCTATTCTCGGGTTGTTAAGGATGCCAGTGGGTCCTTAAAGTGGTTGTAAAGGTTGAAGATTTTTTTTACCTTCATGCATTCCATGCACCAATACTCCCAATACTCACCTGAGCTCCCTCTCGATCCAGCAATGTGCACAGGAGCCTCAGCTGTCCCGGGTCTCTCTCTCCTCATTGGCTGAGACGCATTAGAGTGCATTTTTGGTGTGTTGACTTAAGGCTAGAATCTATTTTTTAAAAGGAGTACGGTGCAGTTTTGTTCACCGGTTCAGGTTTGATTCAGATGTGAATTTTTACTTGTATTTGCACCTGAATTGGACCTAAAATTGCACAGGACTCTTTAAAATGGACCAGGGCCACCCTGGACATGTGTGACCCGGCTCCATTGCAGGCCGGTCTGGTTCATGTTATGCGAATTGCATGCGGTTCAAAACACTTGTGAACCAAGCCTAAAATGGAAGGTGCATTTTTGGTACACTTTTGAAGAAAAAACTTTTCAGCACTGCAGTGATGCGTCACATTACATAGGATTTAAAGGGGAATAATTTTGATGCACTTTTACCGCTCTGGAAAGACACGGCTAAAAGCGCATCAGTGTGAAAGGGCCCTAGAGGGCTAAAAAAAAAAAGCACAGAAGTGGACAGAGAAAGAGGCACAAAATGATTGTATGGAGATAACAAGAAAGTAATTGAGAGAGAGCAAACAAAGAATAGAGCGGACAAAAGAAGAAACAAAAAAAAAAAAGGTTTTATGTGCTCCAGTTTTAGTAAATCTCCTCGTTCAAAGAAGATAATTAGGGATGAGCTCCGGCGTGTTCGCATTGAACACGTGCAGAGCTCGCCAGGAAGTCGGCACCCGCGCTGCGCTAATCACAGCCAGTGAGACATTTCCCCGATCTCTGCAGCCGAGCATCGGGAAATGTCTCCCTGCCTGTCAGCGCAGCGCGGTGCCGACTTCCTGGCAGGCTCTGCACGTATTCAATGTGAACACGCCTGAGCTCATCCCTAAAGATAATCATTCTTTCTTGTTCACACAATGTCTACTAAGCTGCGTTTTTTTGCACACAACTGCACATGTGAAAGGGGGTACATAGAAAACAACTGTTTTATATGTGCCCTGTTCACACTACAGTCGACCCCCGCAAAGTCGTGGTTCCGAGTTCACAGCCTCAGTCTTTTGCAGATTTTTTCCCAGCCTAAAATTTCCGCACCATAAGTGCCGGTTCACATAGAGGCAACTTGTCAGCCTGACAATTCACGCTCCATGCAGTACAATGGAACCGTTCTAATAGGAACAACTCAAGTCGCTCCGACTTAGAAAAAGGTTCCTGTACTACTTGGGGGCGACATCGGAGCGACTTGCATTGACTTCTATACAGAAGTCGTTTTGCAAGCCGCACTGTACAAGGCAGCTTCAGAGTCAGACAAAAGTCAGGCGACTTTGAAGCCGCCCCTGTGTAAACCATTTATAGGCATTTTATTTACCACAGCCCAAATTTGCTGATTTTCACAATTTGCACGTGCTCAAAGAACGCAACCTCCGTGAATTTCGGGGGTCGACTGTATACATGTATTGATGTGCAGCTCAACAAGTATTATGTTAAGAAGCCCTTACAGTGAAAGGAGAGCATGCTCACACACTTTAAACACTTTTCAAGAAAGCTGTATCCTATTCTGAGTAGATGTCATTAACACTGCAGTTACCTACCTGTGTAATACTGGTAAACAAGGATTCTTGGTAACCAACTCCCAACACCAATCTTCCCTCATAATATATTGGGATTCCTAAACTACAGGGAGCTGGAAAACTGAAGAACTAACCTGATTCTCCTCCTGGACCACCCGATACTGTTCCTTCCACACTGAGATCTTGGACACCTCATCCTTGCGCAACGCCCGCTCTTTTTTTAACTCTGGACTCCAAAAAGTCTTGATGCTGTTCATGGATGAGCTCAGCTTGCTCTCTTTCACCTCCACATCCTTTCGGAGAAGATCATTTTCCCTTAGGACCTCTTTTAGTTGAGTCTGAAGGTCCATAATGGTGTTGTCCCTGGCCTGGCGCAGAGAATGGGGAACAGTTGATGCCATGTTGACTGGTGGAATCTGGTGATCCCCAAACGCAATGGCGTCACTGGATACTCCGCTGGTGGCAATGTTTGGGCTGCTTCCCATGGCTGTCATCCTCACCCCGTACGGCAGCCTCCCCCCAGACCGGCCCAGGGTCATGGTGCTCTTCGGGGTTTCTGTTCCCAAGTTTTCATGATCACTGAGATACATAGGAGTAGCAGTGGCATATGCCGCATTCAGAGACTGGATATTTTCCATGGACAAGGTTTTACTGCTGCCTCCACCAGGGACTCCACCAGAGCTGCCACCGGTACTGTTAGTACGGCGATGGCCCAGACGTGGCGAACGGGGGAGCCGCGGGGAGCGTCCAGGGCTTTGGCTGCTTGACTCCAGCTTTCCAACGGAGCGAGAACTTCCATACATGGTTCTGAGATGTGACAGGAACAGTAAACTTATGAAATTTGGGGGGAGCAATGGTCACCGTTTCAATTTTAGAGGGTTTTTTGGCAGTGCAAGATGATCAGCAGTTCATGGACTTAGATGGATCTCCCATTTTTGAAAGATGCACAAATTTTGTGACCTGCAGAGAAAAAAAAAGGAGAAGAACAGTTACACCTAAAAGAATTGAATACTTCAACAAGGACCTTAAAGCAAAACTCAATCAAGACCAAACTTTAGATTGACATGTCTCTCTGGGACTTTAGTTGTGATATGAAGTGCATGTCTGAGCAAATTTGGAAAAAATTTAAAATGTAAATCACAAGCACATTTGGACTACAGAACACCTCTCTCCATGTTAAGGAGGTGACAAGATGGGGCTGTAGTCCTGCCTGGAGAATTGGGCAGCTCTGACAACCCTGCTTGGGATTTCAGTGTAGAAAGTGCAGAGTTGTCAACTCATCACAGGAAGTTGGGAGCTCACTTGATTTCTGGGAAATTACCAGGTATTTTGGTGTACTTGAAGCATTTTTTAAAAAGACAAAACACGAAAAGATGTGCATGTGTTAGAGAGATTTACTGAATATGTTCTTTTTTTTGCTTCAAGTTCAAGTCAGCTGCAAGGTTATAAGTCCAACATATGGCTCTTAATTTCTATTTCATAAGCTTCCAGTTTTCAGAAATGTCAGTTGCTTCTAATACAGGGATTTTAGCTTAGGAAGTAAAATGAGTGTGTTGCTCAAAGTCTTCTCAGCTGAGAAAGCATATTGTCAGCCCTTGTTAATCCAACAGAAAATTTCCAGGATGCTGCAGTTACTATGGCAACCATCAACCGCTGAGCATTAACTCATTTAAAGGATGTTGAATTAAAGAGACGACACAATAGGGACGACCGAGGAGAACAAATAGTGCAAGTCAAAGTGGATTCCCCAAAGCAGCCAATCAGAATCCAAATGACATTTTTTCCACTGCAGGTTAAAATTTTGCTTGCTGAAGGGTAACTCCCAGTTAACCCCATAAAGTCAAGATGTTATACTTAAAGCGGTTGTATAGTCCCAGAATTTTTTTTAATTTTTTTTGTCACCTGTAAGGCAAAAAGGCATAATGAGCTAGTATGCACCGCATACTAGCTCATTATGAAATACTTACCTTAGAACGAGGCATCGGTAACTCACCTACCTGGTCCACACCGAGGGAGATTACATGTTGCCTTGGCGTGTCTTCCGGATATTGCGGCTCCAGCGCTGTGAGTGGCTGAAGTCGCAATGTCGTCACTCCCGCGCATGTGCGTGGGAGACTGCTATCCGGCAAGGTCCGGCGTGTGCCAGGCCTTCAGCCGAGAATCCCCTGTGCGCATGCACCGCTGCAGTCAGCGGCTCATTGCGAGGGGAATATCTCCTAAACCGTAAAGGTTTAGGAGATATTTTTTTTACCTACAGGTAAGCCTTATTATAGGCTTACCTGTAGGTAAAAGTACGAAAAAAGACTATACAACCGATTTAAAATGTGTTGTTGCAACCATAACAGTATAGGTATATGTGTAGGTAAAGGTTTCTAAACTTTATTATCAATCTTAAAGTGTTACTAAACCCAGGGCTCATTCACTATATCTGGTCTCCCAGAGTACACAGAACATGGGAAATGCAATTATTTTAGTAAATATAAACTGCGAAATACCTTTTCTCATCAGCAGTATAGAGCAGTCTTGTGACCTCTATCAGTTGGTTAAAGCTGGTTAAGCTTGTAGGCAGAGTTTTCATACTGCACTGGCTGGCCCTTTGCTGATCACATGCACTCTCCCAAGAAAAAAAAAAAACTCTCTAGCAATACACGCCAATCTGAGCATGTGCAGCCTGACTCCAGTAACTCTGTCTTATCAGGACATGTTTTGGGACAATGCAAGAAGAGGAGGATCTGGGCATACAGGATCAATCAGCTTTTTTTTTTACACAATGCAGAGGATTAACCCCTTAGGTTGCACAGTGAGTATAACAAGAATGCTTTACTGTATATACAGAATGATTTTACTGTTGTGGGTTTAGTAACACTCTAAAATCAATAGAAAGCCCCTCCTTTTTGTTTTATCATGCTGGGAGTGGGAAATGGATAGACAGAGGGTTGGGTTTTGTTCTCCTCGGTGTTCTTATTGAAGAGATGTCCCCCCACATCCTGTCATGACAGGAAGGGACAGAAAACAAATTACACAAACAGAAAAAAAAAAAACTGTAGCGAGGGGAGTGGTTAGAATTTCTGATAATGTTTGTGTAGCGGGGTATTCCCCTATATTGGGAAGAAACTACATTACCCATAACCCCATTCTTCAGATGTTCCACCGCAGAGACTCATGGGAGGGGTTATAAAAGGAGGAGGCTCGGCCGGGCTCGGCCTCTTTGGGACACGAGACTTCACAGACGGATCCTCCTGTGCGGATGTGTCGGAGTGCAAGGCCTGAAGCCTGAGGCCTTGCTCTGCACCAAAGAGCCTTCCACCCTCCCCTCTGCGAGCCTGGGTGGCATCTGACTTTGTGCGCTACAGCCTTGTCGGATCGGGGGCCCGATCGTTGGAGAGATCGAGTGTGTGTGACACGGCTGGTGGAGGTTTCCCGGACTGGATCCGTAGTCCGGCGGGTGAGAGGGCGTAAGCCCAGCTAAGATACTGTTACTGTGTATAGGCCTATAGACTGCCGTGGCCTACAAGTGATTTTCATACCCCTATTGAAGAGCCTTGTCAGAACTGAGCCTGCGACTGTATTTAACCAAGTTCTATACCCCTTGGATTACAAAGTTATACTCTGTTTAAAGTGCACCAACATTACAGACCTGCCGGTGAAGAAAGAAGGACTAAGTTAAATATTAGAACCAGGCCTGGTGGGGATTCTAGTGTGTTTGATTACTGCGCCATAGGGCACTTAGTTAACGGTCGCCCGTATGGCGCACCTGTAGCGTGTGTTACTATATAGTGTGTTAGAGTGGCAGGACGCTGCCCTTAGGAGTGATTATCTTGAACTGTGATTACTGTTACCCCTTTATCCATATTGAGAAAATGAGTAAAACACTTTACCTATTACAATTCATTACTGTGTCCTTGCTTAGTTATTCTATTGCATAGGACATATCATTGATTGTTAATACTAGCTGTGCCAGAAGGGGGTAGAGCCTATTGCCGGGGGTTGGCGGAGCTGCACTCAGGGCCCAAATCTAATTCTGCGGCCTCCTTAGTTGGAGGTATCGCTACATTTGTGTTACTGTTGGTGCCTTCATGCATGAGTGTCTATCACCACCCCCGACCACCATTCCTATATGGTTGTAATAGTTGCAGGACGTGAGGTAAAGGGGTTGATTTACTAAAGGCAAATAGGCTGTGCACTCTGAAAAGTGCAGTTGTACTCTACAAGAGCAGTTGCTTCAGAGCTTAGTAAATGAGCAGATGCTCTGCTGACTTCTATCATTGAATCATGTGCAAGCAAAAAATAGGATTTTTTGTACTCACCGTAAAATCCTTCTCTGTTGTCCATGGACGGACACAGCCTTCTCAATTCTTGACATATGGGTTATGTTCCTGTTCATAGGAGAGGACTAGGCAGAACATGTTAAATGTTTAAACACATGTTATATTAATCAGAGTTGAACAGCCCTGCCCAGGGAGCGGTCCTTCCAGACATAACCCTTCGCCCTGCAGTGAGTAGCTCAGTTCGTAACAAGCAGTACAAACCTAAAAAAGGAGGGGTGGGTGCTGTGTCCATCCATGGACGACAGAGAAAAGGATTTTACGGTGAGTACAAAAAAATCCTATTTTCTCTTTTCGTCCATGGACGGACACAGCCTTCTCAATTCTTGACATATAGGACGTCCCCAAGCAGTGTCAAAAAAACGAGGGGTGGGAACAGTATCAAAAACTACTAACTTCACCCCAAACAAGCAGAGCTCCTCAACGGAGGAGTTGCAACCTCAAACAGCCGCCTGCAAAACCTTGCGGCCGAAGGAAGCATCTGAAGATGCACTCACATCAGCCTTGTAAAATTTTGCCTCACACACCTGTGAGACAGACGCTTGATGTCGAAAAGCCCAGGAAGCACCAATTGCCCTGGTTGAATGTGCCATGACCGGAAAGGGGGTCGCCCGCCCCTTAAAGGGCATAGGCTTGAATGACGGTCTGTCTGATCCACCGAGAAACGGTGGCCGACGAGACCGCCAGGCCCTTTTGTGGACCAGACACCGACACAAACAGTGAGTCAGACCTCCGAAACTGAGCCGTAACAGACAAGTACACCCGCAAGGCACGTACCACGTCTAAAGTATGGAGCGCAGTCTCTCTGGGATGCGACGGCCGAGGACACAAGGACGGTAGCACAATGTCCTCATTTAGGTGAAAGGCCGAAACCACCTTCGGAGGAAAGAGGGCTGCGGGCGTAGCACCGCCTTATCTTTATAGAGGACCGAGCCGAAAAAAGAGGGAGATTTGAGGGAAAGAATCTGTTCGGCGGACAGGAAAGAAACTCGATCTTGTACCCCGAAGTGACCACCTCGCAGACCCACTGGTCGGAGAGCAGGGAGGTCCACCGTGCCGTGAACCTGCAAAGCCGACCCCCCCCCACCCATGAGTCGGGTGGGGGCAAAACTTCATGCAGTGGCAGGCTTGCTTGCTGGCTTGTTGGCATTGCGTACCCAGGGACGCTTCTGTCCCCCAGCTGGACCCTTTTCAGCTTGGGAGGGTCTACCCGCAGACCCTGACTGACGAAAATACCGCTTCTGCATGGGAAAGGAAGGACCCGGCTAATGGCATGGCTCCTTCCCCTTAGTGGACTGAGGTAGAAGAGTACTCTTACCCCCAGTGACCTCCCTAATAATGTCATCCAGCGAGGTACCAAAAAGCCTCCCACCTTTGAAGAGAAAATCTGCCAAGGCTTTCTTGGAAGCCTGGTCAGCGGACCAGCATTTCAGCCAAATTAGGCGGCGCATTACCACCGCAGATACAGAGGCCCTGGAGATTAAGGGGGCTGCATCCAGAGTGGCATCACAGACATACACAAGGCCCTGCACAAACTGGTCGGCAAGTATTACACACTCCAGAGGGAGCTGATGTTCCTCCACAGTCTGGTGCAAAATCTTTGCCCATTCAGTGAGCGTCTGAGACACCAAGGTAGCAGCCAAAATAGGCCGCAACGCAGACCCCAACAAGGTGAACATGGACCTTCTCAGTGCCTTGGACCTCCTATTAGTATGGTCCTTAAATGCAGGGGTCCCCTCTACAGTGAGAGTGGTTACTTTAACCGAGCGACCGGAGGTTCAACAACCGGAGGAAAAGCCAATTTTTTCAAAAGGCTCCCCTCAAAGGGATACCTGACCGCCAGGCGCTGAGGGACCACAAAAGGACTTCTGCGGCTTTTCCCATTCCTTATCTATGAATTTATCAAAGAAGGACACATAGGGAAACACCTTCACAGAGCGGGTCAATTTGTGCGACCCAAAAGAGATTGACCCCTCCGTGGACGCCTCAGCTGCACCTTCCAGCTTAAGGGAGTCCCTTACAGCATTGATAAGCGCACCAACAAGTGCCCTGTCATGCGCTAACCTGGATGAAGGGTCTTCCTCACAAGGAAGGTCCTGGTCCGCATCCTCTGATAACCCAGAACCAGGGTCCTGTGCCACAGCTAGGCCCGGGTCTGAGTCAGAGCATTCCCCTGGGGATGGCGGGGGGAGGGGCGCTTTTTTACCCCCTTTACGCTCGCACGCCGCTTCCACCCTGGCAACAAAGGATTCCAGGACTGCCGACAAAGTGTCCATGGTAACCGCAGGTGCAGGGGCACCGGCTGCTGCCTCTGGCATGTTTGGGGAAGAAGAGCCAGACACTGACTCCATTACTGACAGCTCTCAGGAACTCAGACAAAAACTGAAAAGTCCACCCTCCTTGCTGCACTGACCGGGGGTTACCCAGGGGACTCACCACCCAGCAAGAGACCACTCAGCGCCGCTGCCCGCCCTCCGTCTGTACACAGCATGTGCGAGGAAAAACTGTGAGGAGAATTGCGCTGCGCACCTTACAGGAAGCCAGCACTAGAGGCCAAAACCCCCATCCAAAATGGCCACCAGACGCTCAGAAAGAAAAGGGCGCGACCACAAGAAAATGGCCGCCCGTAATAACAACCTGCGCCACAGCGCGGCTACGGCAAGATGGCCGCCAATGGGGAAATTACACATAACAGCAGGCATACAAGAAAATGGTGGCGCCGCAAAAATGGCGCCCGGGCATATGCGATGTGGACGAGAAGGTCGAGCACAGGGACTTCCCCAGAACAGAGCACCCCTCACAGACAAATGAGCCCCGGCACCCCACAGTCCCCCACCGGGATCCGGAGCCCCCACACAGGTACGCCCCGGTCACAGCGCACCCTGCTAGAGCAGAAGGGGAATTGTGACAGAGAGCAGGGAGAGGGAGGACAGGAGAACCCCTAATTCCCTGAAACGCCCAGCTGTTCCCACCTGCCGAGGTAGGAGGAATAGTACTTACCCGTCCTGCGAGGACTCGCTGGTGCATCCCTGACAGGCCTACAACCGAGTGGGAGTAGCTGTCGGCCCGGTCCACTGTGAGTGAGACAACAATCAGCCCAGTCATATGTGGACCCCGGAGCATGTGCTCACCGGCCACCCCTGGAGTCACGGGGTACGTCGTGGCAGAACCAGCGCAAAGCTAAGGACTGGCAAGCTCGATGGCCGGAACTGGGAAGACTACAAGGATCTACAATATCCAGCCTATCGCCCAGCCGGCAGTTGATAGAAGATATAACAAAAAAAAATTCTTCAGGACTCTTGGGCCCAAAAGGGAGCCACGTCCTTCTCCTCTGCTAGGCAGAAAAAAAAACTGAGCTGCTGACTGCAGGGCGGCGGGGTTATGTCTGGAGGGACCGCCCCCTGGGCGGGGCTGTTCAACTCTGATTAATATAACATGTGTTTAAACATTTAACATGTTCTGCCTAGTCCTCTCCTATGAACAGGAACATAACCCATATGTCAAGGATTGGGAAGGCTGTGTCCGTCCATGGACGAAAAGAGAAATGCTGTTTTTTAATTTTCCTTCCATGCGATTGGGTATTCTTTGCAAAGTGTAACTTTACCTCATTTACTAAGCTCTGGTGCAGCTTCACTTGCAGAGTGCAACTGCACTTTGCAAAGTGCACAGTCTATTTGCCTTTAGTAAATCAACTTCTCAAAATATGGGACGACGCCCTCGAAGCTGCAGATGACGGAGAATCATGTCTTCTGGTGCTGCTGGATCTCAGTGCAGCGTTCGACACAGTAGACCACAAAACTCTACTCATTCGCCTTAAAGAAGTAGCAGGAGTCGCAGACCCTGACCTTCACTGGTTCGCATCCTTCTTAGAAAAATCGCTCCCAGACAGTGAAACTAGGAGCCTTCACCTCTGAAACTCGCGCAATTTCTTGCGGAGTCCCTCAAGGATCACCCCTTTCACCCGTGCTCTTCAACATCTACCTCCGCCCCCTCCTTAAAATCATCAGCAAACAGGATCTGCGCTACCATTCATATGCTGACGACACCCAACTCTACTTTCGTATCACCGGGAAAAAAGACCAATATCGCGGACTGGAAAAGTGCCTCACATTGATCGATGATTGGATGACAGAGTTCCCTCAAACTCAATGGATCCAAAACAGAACTTCTTCTCCTCCACGCAAACCAAAAAACAAAGACGTCTTGGACACCACCCACCATTCTTGGACAGACCATTACCCCGAGCACAAAAGTCAAAAGTCTCGGAGTCATCTTTGACTCGGAGATGTCGATGGATGCACAAATAGGATCAGTAGTCAGCGGATCACACCATCTCCTCCGTCTGTTACGGAGACTCATCCCCTTCATCCCGGAAGAGGACACAGCAGTAGTAGTTGGTACAATCATCAACTCCCGACTCGACTATGCAAACTCCCTCTACATAGGACTACCTAAATATCAGATCTCGCGCCTACAAGTCGTCCAGAACACGGCAGCTAGACTGGTAACAGGGAAAAAACCTTGGGAATCGATCACCCCTTCACTGAGGACCGTGCATTGGCTAACCGTAAAGGATCGGATCACATTCAAGACCCTCTGCCTCACCCACAAGGAAACGCACCGCAATATTTATGCGAGAAAATTAAACACTACTCCCCCAAACGCATTCTCCGGTCAACCAATCAAAACCTCCTCCACATCCCCAAATCCCGTTACAAATGGAAGGGAGAACGAAGATTTGCAGTCCAAGGACCGCGGCTATGGAACGCTCTACCCACTGATATCCGCATGGAAGAAAACCATCGAGCTTTCAGAAAAAAACTTAAGACCCACCTCTTCTAATGGAACAGGACGTCACTGGATGCAAGCGCCTTGAGGCGATTCAGTTCGCATTTGTAGCGCTATACAAGTAATCAATCAATCAATCAATCAACCCCAAAGTCTCTCTAATGGGGTAATAGAAATAAGACTATAACAGAAATTTTAACTCTTGCCATCCAAAAATAAATAAAAATTGATTCACATTAGGCTCTGACATTTAACTCCAGCCATCCTTTCAGTCTTGCAGTCTTACATTGAAAATTGAAACATGTTGCACAGTTACATAGGCTTCTCTCCTATATTTTCTTGCCCTGAATCCACTTCACACTGTAAGATTCTTAAAAAAAATGGTTTTACTATCCAAAGTTAAAACAACAAGGGCAGAAGATTTAATTGATGGAAAGATGAAAAAATGACTAAAGGAAGTCTCAAATGATCCGTTTCTCCTTTCCCACCAGAGAAGCGATCGTAACTTTTCTGAAATTGCTTTGGTGCGGTTATCTTATCATACCTCTCAACATTCTGAGATGAGAAAGAGACATCTTAACACAGGGGTGCCCAACCTTTTGAATAGCGAGGGCCACTTAAGCAATTTGGTAACCAGTCACGGGCCACAACGAGCGGAGCAGGTGGATGACAGGTCACGGCTACTCTATAGGCCCTCCGATCCGCCCAGATGGAAGGGGACGAATTCCCTTCTGTTTTTCGGATTGGAGGTAGGCGGGCATTAACGGACATCGCTTTATAGAGGTGAATTGAGGGTCCCATTTGGTCGGGCTGATCGTATAAAAAGGGCCTAAGACTGCTTTCACACTGATGTGCTGCGGTTTACCCACACCACGGGTGCAGCGTAGTGCACCTGTGTCTATCCTGCGGGTTAGCTGAACTTTGCCATAGACTCCGCCTGTGGCAAAAGCCGGCGCTATAGAGGATGCATCGGCTTATGGGGCTTTGCTCCGCAGCCACTTTCTGCCTCTACCACCAGCTTCATTCACAACATTGATGCTGCGGTACGGCGGGTTCGCAACCTGCGATCTGGGCTTGCCAACCCACCATTCCAGAGCAGGAGGTCGCGGGCCACATTAGAGGGCTCCGCGGGCCACATGTGGCCCCCCGGGCCACTGGTTGGCCACCCCTGTCTTAACACAATGTGTGAAGGCAGAGGATACACCCCTGCCACCCCCAGTACACAGTCCATAAAGAAATCATTTGCATGCATGCGTTAAACCAAGCAATGCAATTATCAAGACTTTTTACCTTTATGGCCCATTCAAATTTTTTAACTTTGGTAACATGCACTAAAATGCACATTTTATTGTGCATTACCAAACGTGGGTTAAGATGAGAACTCCATTGTGGTGCCATTATTATTTTTTTTTAATGGCCCCTCATTGAACTATAGTAGCAGGTAACACACAAACTGCAGAGAAACACAATGCTATGCATGTGAATTGCCTAGAACGGCCCGAACCACCAGACTCCTCCTCCTCTTCGTGTTCCAACATAAGAAGCCTCTTCCTATAGGTGCGCACATGCAGGCTCAATCCCAAACCAGGCTGTTTGCACCTATTGACAGACACAGAGCAGCTCAGTCCTGCCTCTGCTCCCTCCTCACAGGATTTGATTGACAGCAGCAGGAGCCACTGGCTCCCGCTGGTGCCTCTGTGGTCAGAGAGAGAGGGGAGAACCGCCGCAGAGGGGCACAGCACTGGATCAAGATAGGACTCAGGCAAGTATAAAGGGGGAGGGGGTAATACAAACACTGGGACTTTTTTTTACCTTAATGCAAGGAATGAAAGATGTCTAGCCTTTAGAACCACTAATCACAGGCAGGGAGACATGTCCTGATGCGTGGCTGCAGAGATCGGGACATGTCTCCCTGCCTGTGATTAGCGCAGCGCCGTGCCGACTTTCTGGCAGGCTCTGCACATGGAGTGTGCAAACACGCCGGAGCTCATCCCTGATGCACAGTATTGCAATGCATAGTCTCAAAAGGGCTCATATACTAAAGCAGCCTTTCTCAACCTGGGATCCACGGAACCCAAGTCTTCCCACAAAGGTGTCCAGGTGTTGCCTGAGCTGAGGTGATTGATCTCCTACCTTCACTGAACTTGTATCAATGTAAATGAACAATTTTCCATTGACATTAAGTGTATGGGGTAACTTCTAGATTGACCACCAATGTAAGTGGGCATCTTTCCACTGACTGCCAAAGTAAGGGGTAACTGCATTAAAAACCAAAGTAAGTAAGGTCCTTCTGCACTAACCACCAATGTAAGGGGTCACTACACTGACCACTATTGTGAGGAGGGGAGAGGAGAGGGGCACTACCCTTTTCACAGTCTGTTTCTGTTCTGGCAATTAATATTAATTTAATTTCATGACTATTATTGATTTTTTATTTTATTTTATTTAGATATACTTGTAAATTTCATATCTTGGAGTACAATACAGGACACAGGCTTCATATTCATACACCCCTGGGTTATAGGCTGGTACCTTCAAGTGATTGGACACTGGAAAAGCTATAACCTTACCCAATCTAAGTTATACTTTTTTTAGCAAGCAATGCAAACACAGTGTAAACACAGCAACCAAGGAAAGAGTGTCCAGTGTCCTCTATGATATCCCAAGATATGGAATATATGGTTAAGTCAAAATTCCTTTTATCTTTATTGAACAGTACAGGACACAGACTTAATAGTCCTAGACCCTGGGATGTCCCCAAGCAATCAATGAGAAAGATTAGCAAAAACAAGCCAAACAGAACTGTGCCAACAGGCCCAACAATATCAAGGGTCAGGAGACCAAACAGAGTGCTGCTGCAAGAACCTTGTGGCCAAAAGTGGCATCCGCAGAGGACTGAACATCTACCTGGTACAACTTGGAAATGGAGGTGAACATACAAAGCTGGGCAACAGTCTTGATGTCGGAATACCCAAGAAACTCCTACCGACTTGGCAGAGCGAGCAAATAATAGTGCTGGAGGTACTTAATTCTTTAGAATATAAGCTCTTGAAATGAGTTGTCTTGCTAGTTGGCTAATGGTGAATCTTGAAACAGTATATCCCTCGCAAAGGTTCTTCAGGAAGGGCAAATAAGGAGTCCGTCGTCCTGATAGAAGCTGTAGCTTTAAAAAGATACACTCTGATGGTTCTGACCATGTACAGACAGTAAGGAGCAATTTTGTTTAGGTGCTTAGGAGCGAGGCAGAATAAAGGAATGAGTATGGGGCTTATTTACTAAAGGCAAATCCACTGTGCACTTCCAAGTGTACTTGCAGTGAACTTGGAAGTGCAGTCGCTGTAGATCTGAGGGGGAAATTCAAGGAAAATAAACAGCATTTTTGCTTGCACATTATTGGATGATAAAATCAACAGAGATTCCCCTCATTTCAGATCTTACCCTCAGATCTACAGCGACTGCACCTGTAGTGCAGAGTGGATTTGCCTTTAGTAAATCAACCCCTATGTCTTTGTTGAGGTAGAAGGCTAACACAACCTTAGGAAGAAAAAAGGGTCTTGGGCACAAGACTACTTTGTCCTTGTAAAGAATGAGGAATGGCTCCTTATACAAGAAAGCCACTAACTCAGAGACACGTCTGACAAACGTAATAGACAATATGGAGGCTACCTTGCCGGAGAAATCATCCAAGGGGAGTTCCCTGGTGGGTTCAAAGGGTGGTTTCTGCAGGGCAGAGAGAAGCAATTCCAAGACCCAAGGAAGCACATGGTGCTGTTAAGGGTGGTCTGACCCAAGAACCACCTTGAATGTTTGTATTGACAGTTTAGGATTATTTTGGTTTAATGGCACTTTAAGTTAGATTTGGGAACACAGGTCAGTGCTGGCTGCTGACAATATTTTATGCACACTGTGGTGTTATTATTAATAATTGAATTGCAGCGTGAGAGCATTCTGTGTTAAAATAATAAACTAGGCAAGTGTGATTTCTCCATAAGAGAGAAGACGTCCATCACATTAGGACACCAGCGAAAAAAACTGAGCACTCACAAAGTGAAGTAGGGTTATGGGGGGGGGGGGGGGTGCCTAAGAGGTGTGTCCTGAAAAGCTTTGTAAATATCCAGTCATCTGAAGGTATCAGCCTGTAACCCAGGGTGGTCTATGAAATTCAAGCCTGTGTCCTGTGTTGTAGTATTAAGATACCTTTTTGTTGTACAGAGAAGGAAGGTGTTGTAAAATGAAGCGCTTGGTGTCCAATACTCTTGGTGTGCCATTTTCTTTATGCTTGGTTTCTTCCTGTATCTGTGCCAATCACTCTAATGTACCATAAGCTGTAGATATAATACATTTTAGCTGGGGTTCCTTGAGAGCTGAAAATTATTTTAATGGTTTCTCTATGCTAAAAGGTTTGAGAAAGGCTGTCCTACAGTAAAATGCAGTATTTATTTATATTTGTGGTATGTGCGTGTGTTGGCAAGGTTGATTTGGGACTGTACTAATTCAAGTGAAGCATGACCGATCCACTTTAAATAACATCGCTGATACGCCAAATTTCAGGAAAAGCTCTTCTACGATGAAATGGTTTGACCACTTTTTTCATGCAGCTATTTCTGTCCTTTGCCCAGCTGAAGTCTCATTCTAGCACAAAATGGCCTACATCTGAAAGCATGATGAAAACGGTGCAATCCTGTTGACTTATTAAAGTGGTTCAGAAGCAAATTATTTTGCTTTAGTAGAACAGCATCGGTTTAACTCTTTATATCCTTTCTAAGGCATGCCTAAAAGAAAAAGAATACCCACCACCCCTTAAAAAGGAAATTAATTGTGGAAGCTGCACCCAAAAAGATGCAGGCAAAGGACTAGTCACCAGTATTGCCCGCAATTGGTCTCCCAGCAGATGTTTTTTTTCCCCCAGGTACGGACTTACCATACCTTGTTCAGCACTATGTCCCTGTGTGGAGGCGGCCATTTTGGCAGAGGAAGGGTTTGGTTTGCTTCATATCAGAGACTCCAGCCAATAGAACAGTGAGCAGAACAATAGTGATGTCACCGTATCGCACTCCAAATCTCCGAAGACTAACAGTCAGGGTCTTAGATCTCACACTGTAGATATACAGCTATAAGGCTATATGCACAGAAGTGCCTAGGCACCCTCACATACCAGCACTGTTACCTTTCAGGAAGAATTCAAAATGAAGCGTAAACTTTTTTAAAGGTACTACTTAGGCACAATTAACATTTCTAAATGCCTTAATTTTAGAAAACATTTGATATAGATAAATCAGGGTGTGCTAATGTATTAACTCTCTAGGTAGGGCAGTATACAGAGTTCAGTAGCATGTAGGGCAGTGTACAGAGGCAAGTAGCATGTAGGGCAGTGTACAGAAGAGGCAAGTAGCATGTAGGGCAGTGTACAGAGGTCAGTAGTAGGTAGGGCTGTATACGGAGGTCAGTAGCATGTAGGTCAGTGTACAGAGGTCATTAGTAGGTAGGTCAGTGTACAGAGGTCAATAGTAGGTAGGTCAGTGTACAGAGGTCAATAGTAGGTAGGGCAGTGTACAGGGCTCAGTAGTAGGTAAAGCAGTTTACAGAGGTCAGTAGTAGTAAGGGCAGTGGATGTGGGTGAGCAGGACAAGGTCAACAGAGCAATGTACAGGGGGCTCAGGAAGGCATGGTATGGGGGGCTCAGGATGGCATGGTATGGAGCAGTCAGAGGGGCATGCCACTGGGGGGGCTCAGGGCACACCACTGGGGGGCCTCAGCTCGGAGCACGCCACTGGGGGGCCTCAGGGCCGAGCGTACTACTGAGGCATTAGCTGGGGCTCAGGATGACATACAAATGGTTACCTCATGCAGAGATAGGCAAGCTACTGTGGCAGATCTAACTGTTCTAGTGCTGACCCCAGCCAGCCCTCCGCTCTCATCCATCCCACATAATGGCATCCATAAGCGCCTTGGATGCACTGAGGAGGAAGGAGGGGATCAGCGCAATACACTCCGGGGAGTGTATACACACACACACACACACACACACACACAGTATATATAAATGCTAAACTCATATGTATACAGGCATATTTAGCAATCTCCTCTGGGTGTGAGCGGACCCAAAATTGGTGCCTCTCCGCAGGCTTGGCAGACCTCGCCACTAGCCACTTGCCAACAAGTTTATTATAAGATGAAGTCTTTTTCACATACATTTTTATTTATTTTTTATATATACTGTATTTATTGGCGTATAACACTCACTTTTTTACACTGAAAATAGAGGGTAAACTGTGCCTGCGTGTTATACGCAGGGGGCTGTGGAAAGTTTTTTTCTTGAAACTTCCCTCTTAGACTCCATTCACACAGGGGCAACACGACTTCCAGCGCGACTTTGGGAGGCAACTTGGACACGACTTGAGTATGAATCACAGCGCGACATGGAGCTACTTACAAGGCAACTTCAAGTTACCTCCAGGACAGGAGACATTCCAGTGGCCAATCAAACAACAATCAGCTCTGTGGGAGGGAGGGGTTTGCCTGAGAAAATCAATGTAAGTGAATGGAGCCGTCTTAATGCACACTACTGCAGTCGCTCCGACTTCAAAAACTTCAATCCGACTTCTAGGCAACTGCTAGGCGACCTGTACCCATTAATTTCAATGGAAGTCGCTCAGAAGTCAGATCCCCTGTCTTAACAGAAGCAACTTTCCAGGAAGAAAACATACATTTCTCAGGCAGCGCGACTTGAGGCGACTAGGGGTGACTTGAAGTCGGATCCAAAGTTGCCCTTGTGTGAATGGACTCTTAAAGTTAGGGTGCGTGTTATACGCCGATAAATACTATAAACATATATAAACATAATGGTTACAAAACCTTTCATTATTTAGTTTTGGGCTCTTCATGTTCCCCCTACCATTCCAGAAGGGGTAGATATATTAATATGATGGATTGTTTTGTTTTATGTGAGATTTTTTATGTATTTTGAAAGTTTTTCTGAGGTGTGCATATAATCACATAATAATAAATAATTTATATATATTGTTACAGCTCATTTATGCTGGGATCTCAGGTTCTGATGAAGCGGGGTTCGCGTGAACACATACGTTCACACATACATACACAGACATATGGGAACTTATTGGCTCATTAGATGCAGATTTAAGCAATGGTGCTTATTTACTATAGCAATAGAGACTAGAGTTTAGTAAAAAAAAGCTGTGTTGACTTCAATTAACCAATTATATTCTAGCAACTAATTCAGATTTTTTAAAGGTTCAGACCACCTTTGTACTATTGTTTCATGCTACACCCATATTTAGGATGTAACTTAAAACATTGTCACATTCCCCAACCATCCTCCCTTAAACGGTTTTTAACACACAAGTGTGCATGCACTCGAGTCTGAGTTATTCTACCTGCAGCTTTCTGTTTAAATTTGGGGTGGCTGTGTGGGCGGAGCCCATTCACTAATCCATTCTCAAGGACCTGTGAATAGAAAGACTACAAGTCCCATCTACCACCATGGCAGAGGGATTCACAGATCTCAATGCAGTGAGATAACCTCATTGCACTTGCAGTCCATGCAATAATTCCTCCAGCCCCAAAATAGAAGATGATTTATATTGCCGTATAGACCCAGGGCTGGGATGTAAACAATGTAGAGGCCTGGTCATTGCCCCCCTGATGCACTGATCATGGTCGTAATAAATGCACATTTTTATCTTTTACTATTGAGAATGCATTTATAACATTTTTGCAGTTGGACTATACTTTTTAATTCACTTGAACATGATTAGGTATTCATACTTAATACAGATTCACCTTATTAATTATCATTCTGTTTGCAGCTTCCATTTTGCAATTTGCCAAGATAACATTCGATATTCCTTAAACTAAGCCATGTTTTTTTGTTTTGTTTTTTAGTGTTTTAAATTTGGAGCGAGTCTAACATAAAAGGATATTTTGGTTAAAAATGTAAAAAAGTTAAAAAAATTGCAATGAATCAAAACAAGGTGAATACTTATTCACAGCATTTTACATACAAATCAACATACATCAATATCTTCATCATCCCCCAAGATCTCCCAAAATCTTTCTAAATCCTCTGGAGACACCGATTTAGGCTACTTTCACACTGGGGCGCGCGGCCGCTCGTTTATGTGGTGCTTTATCGCTGTATTAGCGGTGCTTTTGCGCTGCTTTTGGGCGCTAGCGGGGTGCTTTTTACCTGCCCAAAAAATTGTAAAAAGACCCATTTTGCGGCACTTTCAAATCGCTGCCCATTCATTGCAATGGGCAGGGCATTTTTGGGAGCGCCAAATACAGCGCTTCCAACCTGCCCCAAAGATGCTGCTTGCAGGACTTTTAGTATCATCCTGCAAGCGCACCGCCTCAGTGTGAAAAGACACACTGGAATGAATGGGAGGCAGTTTTCGGGTGATTTGCAGAGGCTATTTCTAGTGCTAAAGCGCCTGAAAACCATCCCAGTCTGAAAGGGGTCTTATGAAAATTCAAGCAAGTGTGGCACTTTTGTCCACAGCAGTCAAATCCCATATTTCCCGGGAAAACAGAGAGGTGTATCCTTGCAGCAGGTAAGATTTTCACGTTTGTCCCAGTTTTCAGAAAACTGACCTAGAAGCTCCATTCACACTTCTGTGCTCTGTTGTTATAGGGCTGCGGTGCCATTAAAGTGGTTGTAAAGGCAGAAGGTTTTTTTATTGCAAAGCGATTTTAAATCGCTGAATGTTTTTTTTTTGTTTTATTTTGTTTTTTGTTTTTTTAACTTAACCTGCAAGGTAATGTCATAATGTGCTAGTATGCATCGCATACTCAACTTACAAAATTTCTTGTAGGATGGAATACCACTTCAGAAGCGATATAATGTACTGTATTTTTTTTTATTACAAAAACTGTACCGATTAAATGAAAATCATTCAATCTGGTATCATATGACAAAAACTGTCATGTTTTCGATATAAGACTAGCATGCAAAAAATAAAAAAGGACAATCATACGTCCGATATTCTCATTGTCCGTACCAGGCTTGAGTACCCGTTTGTATTCCAGATAGGATAATAGACCCTCACAGCAGCCGGCTTACAGATCTATTTCTCGAGGATGTTTAAAAATAAACAATGATTCTCCAGCTGAAAGACAAGCCGGGAGTCACTGACACCAGGAAATACTCAGACACAGGAGACAGAGAAATGACATCACTCCTGTCGCAGCACCCTGGACCTTAGATGCCCATTATGGAGGGGATGTGACTCATTTAAAGGGATTTCACCTCTACCACCTTCTTGGCCTAACAGTGGCTGGCAGAGTGAACTGTGAAGTCCAGCCTTGGTTTTATGTTATTCTGCTGTACAGGATATGAATAACATTGCCTAGTTTATCAGTCACCCTTTTGTCTGGCCAATTGAAAAGCAAGACTGTAACAACACCATTATTATATAAGAGAAGGCCATTCACCACAAGCAGAAAGATTTACAAGCAATACTCAAAAACACAATACTAACAATGGTCACCATATTTTCTGTGCAAGTCCCTGCATCTTTCACTGTCCCCAATCCATTCTTCCCCAATTATTGCTCCAATGAGCATCTACAGTGGATAAAAAAAGTCTACACACCCCTGTTAAAATGTCAGGCTTCCGTGATGTAAAAAAATTAGACAAAGATAAATCATTTTACAACTTTTTCCACCTTTAATGTGACCTATAAACTGTACAACTCAGGTGAACAACAAACTGAAATCGTTTAGGTGGAGGGAAGTAAAAAAATAATAATATGGTTGCATAAGTGTGCACACCCTTAAACTAATACTTTGTTAAAGCCCCTTTTGATTTTATTACAGCACTCAGTCTATTTGGGTATGAGTCTATCAGCATGGCACATCTTGACTTGGCAATATTTGCCCACTCTTCTTTGCAAAAACACTCCAAATCTGGCAGATTGCGAGGGCATCTCCTGTGCACAGCTCTCTTCGGATCACCCCACAGATTTTCAATCGGATTCAGGTCTGGGCCATTCCAGCATTTTAATCATCTTCTGGTGAAGCCATTCCTTTGTTGATTTGGATGTATGCTTTGGGTCGTTGTCATGCTGAAAGATGAAGTTCCTCTTCATGTTCAGCTTTCTAGCAGAAGCTTGAATGTTTTGTGCCAATATTGACTGGTATTTTTGGAACTGTTCATAATTCCCTCTACCTTGACTAAGGCCCCTGTTCCAGCTGAAGAAAAACAGCCTCAAAGCATGATGCTGTCACCACCATGCTTCACGGTGGGTATGGTGTTCTTTTGGTGATGTGCAGTGTTGTTTTTACGCCAAACATATCTTATGGAATTATGGCCCAAAAGTTCAACCTTGGTTTCATCAAACCATAACATTTTCCCACGTGCTTTTGGGAGACTTCAGATGCATTTTTGCTAAAATTTAGCCGGGCTTGGATGTTTTTCTTCGTAAGAAAAGGCTTCTGTCTTGCCACTCTACCCCATAGTCCAGACATATGTAGAATACGGGAGATTGTGGTCACATGTACCACACAGCCAGTACTTGCAAGATATTCCTGCAGCTCCTTTAACTCCTTAACGCCCACGCTATAGCCGAAAGATGGCTACAGCACAAACCTTTTTTTGCCGGGAGGGTATCCACGTACGTCCTCCCGTGCATGAGCTGCGCGTGGCACGCTCAGTGGTCAGCGAGTCTACGAGACTAGGCTAATCATAGATTGGAGTACGGGGCCGAACCCGACCCCTTACCACATGATCAGCTGTCAGCCAACAACAGCTGATCACGTGATGTAAACAGCCGGTAATCAGCTTTTTTTTTCCTTTCACACTGACAGTGCTAGGAAGGAAAAAAAAAACTGATCACCGGCATCTTTCAGAGGGACATCGGTCCCAAACAGAGAGCCACCCGCTGCCTCATCTGTGCCCACCAGTGCCACTTGCCAGTGCCCATCAGTGCCACCTATCAATGCCCACCAGTGCTGCCTTATAAGTGCAGCCTATCAGTTCAGCCTCATTGTCATGGATATGCATTAATGTCTGTCTGCCATCTTACCTTCCTCCTCATGTGTTCATCTAGAGACCAGACCTCCTTCACCTGGCTTCCTTTATAATCTCCTCCCAGCCTGACTCCACCCCAGGCCCTATCACAGAACACTATATTAACCTGTGCACTGCAAGCCTGCTTTGCTGATCAACGTGTTAGGCATTGTGTGTTTGGGTTCCTGCCTGCCGTGTGCTACGTCTGTCTCTCTGTTACGTTATTGGCTTGTCCCCGACTATCCCTGTCTGCTCGTGACCCTTGACCTTCGGCTCGTTCTTCGTTATCCTTGTCTGCTTGTGGCCCCTGACCTTCAGCTTGTTATTCGGTTCTCTCTTATCGTGTGCTGCTGCTTCCCCTCTTTTCCCCTTATCCTACGGGGCGTGAGCTAGGAAACTCCAGGGGCCGCGACCTGGTCCCAGCCTGCAGCATAACATCCTCACCACTAGAGGCCCTGGAGAAGACCAGCTGGGTCTTAGACTCCGCGCCCTGGGGAGTCTTGGCTCTAGCTCCCGTTAGGATCCCAGTTGTGCTCCTCTGGTCCCGCTTTCCACAACCACCCAGTTTCCTATCCGCAGAAGCCAGCCATAGGGTTCACTACCTCGCGGTGCACTCCTGTCCCCCTACGGTGTGCATCTGTCACCTGGCCACAGGTGACCCTGACACTCATCAGTGCATATCAATGAAGGAGAAAAATTACCTGTTTGCAAAATTTTATAACAAACTATGAAAATTGTTTTTTTTTTTTTTTTCAAAATTGTTGGTCTTTTTTTGTTTGTTTAGCAAAAAATAAAAACCCCAGTAGTGATTAAATACCACCAAAAGAAAGCTCTATTTGTGTAAAAAAAAAAAAAAATGATAGAAATATCATATGGGTACAGTGTAGCATGATCACGCAAATGTCATTAGCACTGAAAGCTGAAAATTGGCCTGGGCAGGAAGGGGGTTTAAGTGCCCAGTAGGCAAGGGGTTGATATTGCTGCAGGCCTCTTGGCAGCCTCCCTGACCAGTTTTCTTCTAGTCTTTTCATCAATTTTGGAGGGACGTTCAGTTCTTGGTAATTTCACTGTTGTGCCATATTTTCTCCACTTGATGACTTGTCTTCACTGTGTTCCATGGTCTATCTAATGCCTTGGAACTTCTTTTGTACCCTTCTCCTGGCTGATACCTTTTAACAAGGAGATCCCTCTGATGCTTTGGAAGCTCTCTGCGGACCATGGCTTATGATGCAGGATGCGATTAAAAAAATGTCATGAAAGACCTACTAGAACAGCTGAACTTTATTTGGGGTTAATCAGAGGCACTTTAAAATGACAGGTGTGTACCGACTCCTATTTAACATGAGTTTGAATGTGATTGCTTAATTCTGAACAAAGCTACATGTCCAGTTATAATAGTTTTTTATTTTTACTTTCCCCCCACTAAAAGATTTCAGTTTGTTCTTCAACTGAGCTGTACAGATTATAGGTCACATTAAAGGTGGAAAAAGTTCTAAAATTATTTGTCTTTGTCTCATTTTTTTTTTACATCGCAGAAACCTGAAATTTTAACAGGGGTGTGTAGACTTTTTATATCCTTTGTACTTCGCCTCCAGCAAAATGCTGACCTGTGCCTGAATTTTGAGAGGACCTAAAACATATACACATTTCTCGGCGCATGTCCCTGTACTTAGCGCATATTCACAATAGAGCGATATGAAGTGCATTTGCAAAAGAGCTTCAAATGCTCAACACTCAAATTTCCATGGTATTCTACAGTGCTCATTCGCATCTCAACAATGCAATGCTCCAACCAAAGCCAGCAAAGCCATATTGTAATTTAATGTTTAAAAAATTATGTTTCCTTTTTGAATTGCAGCGCTTCAATGTTCTGTAAATTTCAATGCAATATGGTAACCTGGAAGTGATCTGTGCTTAGTTAGCACATAAAATGCCCCCAGAAATGTAATTTCGTAGGGAAAGAAGGAGCTGCGCCAATATAGTTAAAAAAGGGGAGTACACATCAGTCCTCAAACTGACATAATCAATAGTATCAAATATCCCCAGATTGACATAGGAAATAATGTACACCATATACCAGCAGACCAATATTCAGACCAATATTCAGTTGGGCCATCCCCATTGAAAATGTCAGATGTGACGAAACGCGTCTGGGGTCACGCAGTGACGTCACCACTCCGTTTACAAGGAAGGGCCTCTGTACTTTGCCGGCCGGCACTCTTTTATGCTTCATGTTGTAAGTACATTACCTTTTATACAATAAAACCAGTCTAAGACGTTATCACCCTATTGGTCCCTCTCTCTCCTTTCCACGTGACTTACTGCATTGGAGTTGTGAGGAAAAGACAGGGAGTGAGTGTGTGCTGGAGAAACACCCTGCATGTCTGGTTCGTGTCCCAGTATCAACCTACCTGCAAGCTAAAGGTCGCGGCTGGGTCACAGCCGATTGTATGTCTTTGCTTGCCTTCCAGTAAAAAGCCATCTGTTTTGCGGTGGTGGGCACTCCATTGTAATATCAAGCACGGTGGTGTCATCATATCAAACAGTGGTGTTATTACAAGTTTATGGACTGTTATTAGCCTATGGACTGTATTTATCTGTGGACCTCTGTCTGAATATTGGTCTGCTGGTATATGGTGTACATTATTTCCTATGTTAATCTGGGGATATTTGATACTATTGATTATGTCAGTTTGAGGACTGATGTGTACTCCTCTTTAACTATATTGGCGCAGCTCCTTCTTTCCCTATTCTGTTTTAAAGTGGTTGTAAACCCTGTTATAATTTTTTTTTTTTTTAAACTAACCTGCAAGACAAAGGCATAATGAGCTAGTATGACTAGCATACTAGCTCATTATGCATCACTTATCTTAGATCGGGGCCCCCAAAGGCGTCCTCGTCTCCCTCTACAGCCATCGCTGCGGCGATAGCCGGAAGGTTACTTCCGGCTATCGCCGCTCCAGCCAATCACAGCGCAGCTCCGGAGCTGGTTGGCTGGAGCGGCAAAGACGTGACTCCGCGCATGCGCGCGGGAGCCGTCAAATCCGGCTAAGCCGGATTTGTGAATGGGATTAACCCTATGAATGCGCCGTAGACACTGACGCATGTCATTTTTAGCAAATATCTCCTAAACCGTGTAGGTTTAGGAGATATTTCTTGCACCTACAGGTAAGCCTTAATCTAGGCTTACCTGTAGGTGCAAGTTGCAAAAGTGGGTTTACAACCACTTTAATGTGTATCTCATTAGAGCTGCTGCCTTTGTTTTCCTTATTATCCTAGCACAGTTTTTTTCTTTTATAAATGTAATTTCCTGCTTGGCTGAAGAACTCTATACTAAAAGGTACCATGTTTCCCTGAAAGCAAGACCTACCCTGAAAATAAGACCTACTGTGATATTCAGGGAGGGCTGCAATATAAGCCCTACCCTGAAAATAAGCCCTACTTTAAAGTGGTTGTAAACTGCTAGAATCATCTCTATTACAGTAGTAAATCATGTAAAAAGGTGTGTGTATCTGTAAGTTAATTGAGTCAAATACCTTTGGTACAGCGCCACTCAGCGCTCAGCTAATCTCCCGCTGTTCCCCTCTTCTCCCAGCGGGGAATCTCTGGCCCCCCTCCCTCTGCAATGCTCGGAGCAGGGAAGGCAGCTCAGGTGGGTCATGAAAGGTATTTGACACAATAGATTACAGAAACACACACCTTTTAGATTATATACTACTGTTATAGAGACTCTAGCATTTTACAAGCACTTTGACTATGTTCACACTGGGGATTCCTGACAGGCAGGGAGAGGGGGTTAAAAGAGAGCACATTAAAAATGGCAAGCCCTAACCTCGAAAATAAGGCTTATTGTGTTTTTGATTGCCAAGATTAAAATAAGACCCAGACTTATTTTCGGGGAAACACGGTACAAGTCAGAAAATTGTAATTTTGGTGAGATACTCCCTAAGGCTGCATTCACATCTCAGAGTTTTTTAAAGCGCCAAGGTGTGAATGACAAATCGCAAAACGCACATTTAAGATGCTATTCATTTAAATGGCACCTAAAAAAAAATAAAAAAAGTTCAACGTTTACAAATCACTTTAAGGGGTCTGTGTAGGGAAGATCAACATCTGAGCCCAGAGAAGCTGGAGGCTGATAGACTGGAGGTAATATAAAGCATTAGGCCTCATGCACACTGGACGTTAAAATAACGTTATAAAAAACGGCAGCAGCTTTCCAGTGAGTTTTTCAACATTTTTGCATTAGCATTTATTAACGTTTTTTTTTATTATTATAATTTTTTTTTTCAATGGATCAAAAATGTCAAAAAGCGCTAATGAGCCGCGTTTATTGGTATTTTTTGAAGTTAGAGCGTTTTTACAGCTGAAAATCTCCAAAAAACGCCACAGCCAAAACTGTGTGTGCATGGACACATAGGATAACATGATGGGGAGTTTATTGACTGTAGAAGAAAACGTTTGAAGCCAAAAACAGCTGCTGTAAAAACGTCCAGTGTACATGAGGCTAAATATATTTAAATAAAATGGTCTTTTTTTAAACTTTATATAGTAACCAAATTATACACCATATTTTTATTTTTTTTTAGCTTTTTACCCGAATAATCGAATAATTGAAAATGAATAGATTCTCAAAAATATCGTCAGTTGCAGCCCTACTCTTTAAAGCGTAGCTCCACCACATTATGCATTCCTCGCCCCCTTGTGGCATGCAATTTTTTTTTTGGGGGGGGGGGGGTAGGGGGCAGTGGGTACCTGGTTTTGACAGGTACTTCCTGTCCCACTTCCTCCTTCCGCCGCCTAGGCGACTCCTCCTCTCACCCTAGGCGGCCCCTCCCTCTCTGCAATCTTTTGGGACACGTCACAGGTCCCAGAAGAATGCCTGGACACTAGCAGAGTGCAGCACGACTCGCGCATGTGCAGCGAGCACCCGGCTGTGAAGTCGCAAGCCTAGGCGAGGAACCCCTCCAAATAAAAAAAAAAAGGAGCCTATGCAGACATCCAGCTCTTTAAAAAAAAGGAGCCAGGGAGCAAAATCGGACAGTTCCGAAACACATAAGTGAATCTGGGCAGGAATAGCATTTTCAATACATTTATGCGTCCGAGCAGGTTAAGGGGCAAGTCCCTCCATCTGGTGAAATGTTCCTTAAGTCTCACGACAATGGGCAGCAGATTGAGGCGGCGAAAGTGGCTCAGTCATCTTTACTGCATATACAGACTGATCCTACTGTTGTGGGTTTAGTACAGGGCTTGACATATTTGCTTGGAATCTAGGAGCCAGCTAAAAAAGTTACGAGCCTATCTTTATACACTCTATGACTTATTGGCATTTTTTGAAAGCCCACTTTTATACACTTTTTATTATTAGATTATCTTTGGTAATTCACTAGGTGTGCGTGCCTTCCATTTTTTTTTTCTTGTAGTTCCTTTTGGATTCCCCCATCTGAAGAAGGCAGCATCCACCCAGTCCTGGGATACCAGTTATCCCTTACCACAAAAGACCCATTAGCGCTGGAAGTGACTGTGTTTTTTGTATCTCTAAGGTTGATTGAGAGAGTGAAGTGCCACTTTAAGGAGTTTGGTCTTACTGTAAGATGTAGCACATGAACTCCTGCAGAATCATCTCTGCATAACTTTCACCCAAGTACACTAGCCACCTCACAGCATCTCATTCATGACCTGACACAAAGCTGTCTTGTTATCTAACTCGGGCCCCGAGGTGTTAAAATCTATTTTTAAAATTCAGCGTGTCATGGGGATACAGATCCAGAGGGCTGATGTCAGTGTTCATGACATTACTTTGAAACGCAGAGTTTCTCTAAAATATACCTTGCATGCTCCTAGCAGGAGCCAGCTGTGGCCGTACCGCTGACACCAGCTCACTGTGAGGAGTCGTGAAGTCTGTGCAATTGCATTTTACGAGTGAACAACGCACTTATGCCATGTCAGATGGCGAAGTGTGTCAATGGTTTGTCTTCAAAACATGTTACCAGGTCACCAAGAACTAGGCGAGCAGAAGAGTTACACAGACAGAGGTCTTCTTTCCAGCAAATTGCAGATAATAAAGTAGTACTAAAGTAGTATAAACACCACATTTTATAATTGAATTAAAGTGGTTGTAAACCCACTTAGACAACTTGCACCTACAGGTAAGCCTAGATTAAGGCTTACCTGTAGGTGCAAGAAATATCTCCTTAACCTACACGGTTAAGGAGATATTTGCAGAAAACTCTGACCCGGTGTCTACGTCGCATGCACGCCGTAGACAACGGCGCAGGCGCACTGAGCGTCCCGGCATAACGAATGGGACATGCGCGGGATCGTGCCGGTCCCGCGCGCATGCGCGGGAGTGACGTCATTGCCGCTCCGACCAATCACAGCGCCGGAGCGGCGATACCAGGAAGAAGCTCCGAGGGGACATGGCGGCAGAGGGGAACGAGGAGGACTTCGATTTCAGGTAAGTGCCACATAATGAGCTAGTATGCTATGCATACTAGCTCATTATGCCTTTCTCTTGCAGGGTCTTATTTTATCCTGTTTTTTTTTTGGGGGGGGGGGGGTTTGCTTCCTCTTTAAAAGCGCACATAAACCCAAAAAACTAAAAATTGTACTATATATTGCAGCTTACCGGACCTTCAATCCTTCCAGTAGCACGCTTCCTGTCCTTGGGCGACACTACTCACCCATCATATCGTCACCCTAAAATAGGAAGTGTGATGCCTCATACACACGACCAGTTTTCCCGTCGGAAAAACTGTGATGAGAGCTTTTGGCCGGGAATCCCGGCCGTGTGTATGCTCAGAGTTTTTCCGACAGGAAAACTGCCAGGAAAAAAAAAAAAAAAAAGGGAGCAGGATCTTTTTTCCCCGTCAGGAAAAAATCCTAGCGGGAAAAACGTTTGTCTGTATGCTTTTCCGACGGGAAAAAAAACAGTGCATCCTTGGAAACAATTTGACGCATGCTCGGAAGCATAGAACTTAATTTTTTCAGCTCGTCGTAGTCTTTTACGTCACCACGTTCCTGGCAGTCAAAAGTTCACCGGACTTGTGTGACCGTGTGTATGCAAGGCAGGCTTGAGAGGAATT
The DNA here is from genome assembly GCA_029206835.1 of Rana muscosa. Lineage (NCBI taxonomy): Eukaryota > Metazoa > Chordata > Amphibia > Anura > Ranidae > Rana > Rana muscosa. The sequence goes on from CM055118.1 coordinate 159,978,105, forward strand.
CCGTCGGGAAAACCATTGTTTTTTTTTCCCCCCGACGGGAAAACCGGTCGTGTGTACGAGGCATAAGACTACCCTGTGTTATGCAGATAGGTCCAGTGTTCTGTAGTCCTACCATCTGCTCTAGGGCGACAACGCTGCTGCTCGGTACGGTGAATGAGCACTGTCACCCTAGGACTGGAGGGGAGTTCCTGGATCACCGGGTCAAAATAGGGGCTTGGGTCGATGAGCAAATGCAGCAGGCTTTCAGGTGCATTCTGCCTCCATTTGATATCAGCTTGAGATGCTTTACAGTTGACTGACAGATGTATTATGACTAAGGCCTTATAGGCTGGAACGCATCAAGTGTTTTCATCTGCGTTTGTTCACTCTGACTTGTCAATAAAAACGAAGATTTTTTTAAATAGCAACAACCTGATTGCGGATCATTTTTCCTATATTTGACCTTCTGGCTAGCTTTTGTCCTCCCAAGCGGCAAGAACCCGTTTCAAGCTACTTTTATATTCCCACTTGATTTATCTGGCAAGAGAAGCGCTTCTCACACAAAAAAAAAAGGCTGTTAATACAGGCCCTTACATAAGGGCATAAGACTTTCATTTGGAGCAATATGTTTAACCACTTAAGCCCCTGACCATTTGGTAGCTAAAGGACCAGAGCTATTTTCAGAATTTTGCACTGCGCTGCTTTAACTGGAAATTGTGCGGACATGCAATGTTGTACCCAAACGAAATTTGCGTCCTTTTCTTCCCACAAATAGAGCTTTCTTTTAATGGTATTTGATTGCCTCTGCGATTTTAATTTTTTGCGCTATAAACGGAAAAAGACCGAAAATTTGGAAAAAAAATGATATTTTCTACTTTTTGTTATAAGAAAAATCGAATAAACTCAATTTTAGTCATACATTTAGGCCAAAATGTATTCACCCACATGTCTTTAGTAAAAAAAATGTCAATAAGCGTATATTTATTGGTTTGCGCAAAAGTTATAGCGTCTACAAACTAGGGTACATTTTCTGGAATTTACACAGCTTTTAATTTATGACTGCCTATCTCATTTCTTGAGGTGCTAAAATGGCAGGGCAGTACAAAACCCCCCCAAATGACCCCATTTTGGAAAGTAGACACCCCAAGGAAATTGCTGAGAGGCATGTTGAGCCCATTGAATATTTTTTTTTTGTCTCAAGTGATTGAATAATGACAAAAAAAAAAAAAAAAATTACAAAAAAAAGTCACTAAATGATATATTGCTCACACATGCCATGGTTATATGTGGAATTGCACCCCAAAATAAATTTTGCTGCTTCTCCTGAGTACGGGGATACCACATGTGTGGGACTTTTTGGGAGCCTAGCCGCGTACGGGCCCCCGAAAACCAAGCACCGCCTTCAGGATTTCTAAGGGCGCAAATTTTTGATTTCACTCCTCACTACCTATCACAGTTTTGAAGGCCATAAAATGCCAAAATAGCACAAAACCCCCCCAAATGACCCCATTTTGTAAAGTAGACACCCCAAGCTATTTGCTGAGAGGCATGGTGAGTATTTTACAGCTCTCATTTGTTTTTGAAAATGAAGAAAGAAAAAAAAATATATATATATATATATATATATATATATATATATATATATATATATTTTCAATTTTCAAAACTTTGTGACAAAAAGCGAGATCTGCAAAATACTCACCATACCTCTCAGCAAATAGCTTGGGGTGTCTACTTTCCAAAATGGGGTCATTTGGGGGGTTTTGTGCCATCTGGGCATTCCATGGCCTCCGAAACTGTGATAGGCAGTGAGAAGTGAAATCAAAAATTTACAACCTTAGAAAGCCTGAAGGCGGTGCTTGGTTTTGGGGTCTCGTACGCGGCTAGGCTCCCAAAAAGTCTCACACATGTGGTATCCCCGTACTCAGGAGAAGCAACAGAATGTATTTTGGGGTGTAATTCCACATATGCCCATGGCATGTTTGAGCAATATATCATTTAGTGACAACTTTGTGCAAAAAAAATAAAAAATAAAATAAATTGTCTTTTTTCCGCAACTTGTGTCAACATATAAAATATTCCATGGACTCGACATGCCTCTCAGTATATAGCTTGGGGTGTCTACTTTCCAAAATGGGGTCATTTGGGGGGGTTTTGAACTGTTCTGGCATTTTATACACAACATTAGGAAGCTTACATCCACTCTAACCACTTGAAGACAAAGCCCTTTTTGACACTTTTTGTTTACATGAAAATATATTTTTTTTTGCAAGAAAATTATTTTTAACCCCCAAACATTATATATATTTTTAAAGCAAAAGGCCCTACAGATTAAAATGGTGGGTGTTGTATTTTTTTTTCTACACAGTATTTGCGCAGCGATTTTTCAAACGCATTTTTTGGGGAAAAAATACACTTTTTTTATTTTAATGCACTAAAACACACTATATTGCCCAAATGTTTGATGAAATAAAAAAGATGATCTTAGGCCGAGTACATAGATACCAAACACGACACGCTTTAAAATTTCGCACAAACGCGCATTGGCGACAAACTACATACATTTTTAAAAGCCTTTAAAAGCCTTTACAGGTTAGGCCGTTAGATTTACAGAGGAGGTCTACTGCTAAAATTACTGCCCTCGATCTGACCTTCGCGGTGATACCTCACATGCATGGTGCAATTGCTGTTTACATATGACGCCAGACCGACGCTTGCGTTCGCCATTGGGCAAGAGCAGGGCAGGACAGGGGTGCTTTTTTTTTTTATTATTATTAATTTTGCTTTTTTATTTTATTTTTAAACAGTTGCTTCCATATTTTTTTTTTTTATCATTTTTATTGTTATCTCAGGGAATGTAAATATCCCCTATGATAGCAATAGGTAGTGACAGGTAGACCCTAGATCTTTCCTCTGCCCTCAAAGCATCTGACCACACCAAGATCGGTGTGATAAAATGCTTTCCCAATGGCGCTTTTTATATCCGGGGGGGGGGGGGAACATTCCCTCCCACTGCTTGTAAAAGCAGTCCAGAGGCTAATTAGCCACTAGGATTGCTTTTACATGAAAGCCGGCCGCTGGCTGAAAAGAATGATACCAAGATGATACCTAAACACGCAGGCATCATTTTGGTATAAACATTCAAAGTCCAGCAACATACCAGTACGTTGCTGGTCCTTGTTGGACATGTATTGTAATCTTTTTTTTCATGCAGCCTGTTGGCTGAACGAAAAAAAAAAAAGATTGATCGGTGGGTATGCCCACCATTAGAATACCGCCCTTCATTCACCCACTTCTAATGATGGGCATACATACACCATTTATATATGCCGAAGCATGGGGGCATCCTCCCGCAAAAGTTATGCCGCGTACACATGGTCAGACTTTTCCAGGGGCAAGCCTCCGTCGGAATTTCGACCATATGTACGCGGCATTAGGAGCAAAATCGCTCCTCCGCTCCTGCTGCCCCAATGCTTCGGCATATATGCTTTTTTTTTTTTTTAACTGTGGTGGTGAAATCACCTCCTACAGCACTGGAGTCGCAGGGATCAGGCCTGTCTCTGCGAACGCTGCAGTTATGTGTGTTGTGTTTTGTAAGTGACAGTGATCGATCAATACTGCACTTGGGTGGCCTAGGCTGGACGGAGGGGCAAAACGCAGGTATCTGGGCTGATCCCGCTAACACTGCGTTTTTGGGAACCCTAAACTGCTGGGGACGCTAGTATAGATCTGATCAGATATTGATCTGTTCAGATACTATACCACTAAGGGAGGTGTATGCTTCACGCGTGGGTGTTAGCGCTACTGGCACTAACCTGACGCTGCCTGGGGTGTGACGCAGACCCTCTCTGACGCTAAAACCTAATTGATATCACCCGCCGGGCGATCAGGGGGTTAAACCTTGACACTATAAAAAGCAAACTAACCAGCGTCACCCGTAACACTTATATGGTGATTACTGGTGAAAGGGGTTAACTAGGGGCAATTAGGGGGTTAAAACCTTTATTAGGTAATATATGGGGGTACCTGACGCTATATAAAAACCTGACGGCGAACCTAAAAAAAAATACTGGCTACCTATCGGCATCACGACACTAAGACAGCGATCAGAAAAATGATCGCTTAGCGACAGTGGTGATAGGGGGTGAAAGGGTTATCTGGGGGGCGATCAGGGGGTTAAACCTTTATTAGGGGGGGTTAGGGGGCTACACTGGACCTAAAACTAACTTTAGTGACACTTTTACAGTCACAAATGTCACTGATTGCAGTGATCAGTAAATAAATGGTCACTGCAATCAGTGACACTGTGACTGGGGGCGGGCTGGGGGGTGATCTGGGGTGTCTGGGGGGGCGATTTATGTGCCTATGTGTCCTGGTGTCAGTGTAGTGTTTTGTGCACTAACCTGGCATCTTCTCTTGTGCGGCGCTCGGTATATGTTAGCGCCGCAGGAGAGATGACATCACTTCCTCTGCCTGTGTAAACATTACACAGGCAGGGAAGCTTTCTCATTCGACGGGAGCGATCGCGAGGGGGTGGCCGGAAGCGAACGGCCGTCCCCTCATCCCGGATCGCTCCCGAATACTTAACCACCGCTCACTGTAAAGAAGGGGGGTCCGATCGGATCCCCCCAACTATACAAAGGCGATCACGTACATATACGTGATTGTGCCTGTCGGTGCCATTCTGCCGATGTATTTTTACAGTGGGCGGTCGTTAAGTGGTTAATAATATCTTATTTAGATCAATTATGGGCAAAAAAATTCCACCCCCAATTTTTTTTTTTTTTAAAGTCAGCAGCTACAAACACTGTAGCTGCTGGCTTTTAATAAGGACACTTACCTGTCCTACTCGCCCACGATGTCGGCCCGCCAAGGCCGATCCCTCGATCCTGGCAGCTCCCGGCCCCGCCATACTCACTAAGGGAAACAGGCAGTGAAGCCTTGCGGTTTCACTGCCCATTTCCTACTGCGCATGCGCAAGTCTCACGGCGCTGTATGAATGGGCGGCTGCTCTCTGGGATACACACAGTTCCCAGAAGGCAGCACGCCCCATTCACCAGAAGTCAACGCGAGGAGGACAAGGAAGAAGACCTGCCGCGGAGGATGAAGAGATTAGGAACTTCCGCATAGCAACCGCCTTTTCTGGTGAGTAAAATTTTTTTTTTCCTTCTATTTTTTTGTGAATTTTTTTTTTTTTTTTTTTTTTTTAGGGTGGAACTCCACTTTAATATCTTATTTAGCCAAATGGCCAAAAATGCTCTCCACCCTCCCCTTCGATTGGTGCCACACTTGCAGTGGTTAGGTCGATCTTCCACACACACCACAGACTTATCACCGTTACCCGAACCAGTGTGCAGGAATGACCATAAATCAGTGTGCACGACCACCATAAAACATTTGACCTCTGTTTATCTGAAAGAAAATCAGACCGCATACAGTGCCTTGTATTCATACCCCTTGAAATTTTCCACATTTTGTCACGTTGCAACCAAAAACGTAAATGTATTTTATTGGGATTTTATGTGATAGACCAACACAAAGTGGCACATAATTGTGAAGTGGAAGGAAAATGATAAATGGTTTTTCAAATTTTTTACAAATAAATATCTGAAAAGTGTGGCGTGCATTTGTATTCAGCGACCTTTACTCTAATACCCTTAACTAAAATCTAGTGGAACCAATTGCCTTCAGAAGTCACCTAATAAATAGAGTCCCCATGTGTGTAATTTAATCTTAGTATAAATACAGCTGTTCTGTGAAGCCCTCAGAGGTTTACTAGAGAATCTTAGTGAACAAACAGCATCATGAAGGCCAAGGAACACAACAGACAGGTCAGGGATAAAGTTGTGGAGAAGTTTAAGGCTGGGTTCACACCAGTGCGAATTGGATGCAGGTTTCCCCGCATCCAATTCGCATGTCAGGAGATTGTGACCAGCTCTCTAAGGAGCCGGTTCACACATCTCCGGAGTGACTACGGTGCGAATTGCACAGGAGTCCTGTGCGTCTTCTGGTCCGTTTCAGGTCCGAATTCAGCCAAAACTTTGGGCTGAAATTGGATCTGACACTGTGAATGGAGACGCACCGGACCCTCTGCTGTAAGCTGCTCCATTCCTCAGTGTGAACCCAGCCTAAAGCAGGGTTAGGTTACAAAATATATCCCAAGCTGCGAACATCTCACGGAGCACTGTTCAATCCATCATCTGAAAAAGGAAAGAGTATGGCACAACTGCAAACCTACCAAGACATGGCCGTCCACCTAAACTGACAGGCCAGGCAAGGAGAGCATTAATCAGAGAAGCAGCCAAGATGCCCATGGTAACTCTGGGGGAGCTGCAAAGGTTTACAGCTCAGGTGGGAGAATCTGTCCACAGGACAACTACTAGTCATGCACTCCACAAATCTGGCCTTTATGGAAAAGTGACAAGAAGAAAACCTTTGTTTAAAGAAAGCCATAAGATGTCCTGTTTGCAGTTTGCGAGAAGCCATGTGGGGGACACAGCAAACATGTGGAAGAAGGTGCTTTGGTCAGATGAAACCAAAATTGAACTTTTTGGCCTAAAAGCAAAACGCTGTGTGTGGCGGAAAACTAACACTGCACATAACTCTGAACAAACCATCCCCACTGTGAAACATGGTGGTGGCAGCATCACGTTGTGGGGGTGCTTTACTTCAGCAGGGACAGGGAAGCTGGTTGGAGTTGCTGGGAAGATGGGTGGAGCCAAATACAGGGCAATCTTAGAAGAAAAAACTTGTTAGAGTCTGCAAAAGACTTGAGACTGGGGCGGAGGTTCACATTCCAGCAGGACAGCGACCCTAAACATACAGCCAGAGCTACAATGGAATGGTTTAGATCAAACCATATTCATGTGTTAGAATGGCCCAGTCAAAGTCCAGACCTAAATCCAATTGAGAATCTTTGGCAAGACTTGAAAATTGCTGTTCACAGATGCTCTCCATCCAATCTGACAGAGCTTGAGCTATTTTGCAAAGAATGGGCAAAAATGTCACTCTCTAGATGTGCAAAGCTGATGGAGACATTCCCAAAAAGACTTGCAGCTGTAATTGCAGCAAAAGGTGGTTCTACAAAAGTATTGACTAAATACAAATGCACGCCTCATTTTTTAGATATTTATTTGTAAAAAAAAAAAATGAAAACCATTTATTTTCCTTTCACTTCACAATTATGTGCCACTTTGTGTTGGTCTATCACATGTAGGACCCTCTAGGTAGGTAGGTTGCTAGAGTAGTGTTTTTGTTTGTACTGCCAGTGCAGGTTAATGTAGGCAGGTCTAGCTGTGAGCTAGGCCTGTTTGTTTTTGATCTGGAGCTGGGAAGTGGTTTAGTGTAGCAGCAGGGGACTGACATGTACTTCATCTCTTTGGCACCTCCTTTGTTTCCAGAGGGTTCTGGAAAAGAGGCAGGGCAGAGGGCTGGAGTGACATAGGGTGTATTTGGGAGCCCTAACCAATCCCCAACTAAGATTGGCAGGGGGCAGGCCTCATTTATATACTCATGGTCAGCCTGTTGTGGGAGGAGTTGTCGGGTGGAAGAACTGAATGGAGTGTTAGACTGTCGTGGCTCTCGAGGGAACCTCCTTTCTGGGGGGGGGGTGTGAACTCGAGTCTGGAGCTCGGGAGCTGGGAGGGAGCCTCTCTTTACACAGTCATTGAGAGGTGTCCTGGAGCAGGAGCAGGAAGAGGGTGGTGGGGAGCACTGCCGGGCAAGTCATTCAGGAGGGATCCATTCCGGGGTCGGTGAGTGAGAAGCACAGTGAGAAGCTCTGGGAGAGACATGCCAGGATTGGATGTGAGGCCAGAGGGAGAGACTGTGGTGTCGTTGGAGCCAAGTTGCTGCAACCAGGAGGGTTGGCAGGGATTTGCATTTGGACTTTCTGGGATCAGTGGTCCACCAAGTAACAGTTAGCACAACTATCCTTTTTCATCTAAATTGGTTGCTACAACTAAGGGACTGCAGACCCCTGATTGCAAATGGCTACTAGTAAAATGTTGGGACTATTTCCGAGTGAGGCCCAACCATGTGTCAACGGTGACGGGAATCTAGAATTGTACAGCAGAGAAAAGCAAGTGATCTTAAGCAGTGTGCTGGAGGAGATGTGAAGTATGGGAGACTGTCAATTTAGATTCAACCATCTTTATTTCAACCAAGCAAGATTCATCACTTGGGCATCCCATGTCCCTTTCCCCAACCAAGATTCATCCCCTAAATAATAAAAACTGTTTATTGACTGGCAAGGTGTGTCTGAAATGAATGTGTGGCCAAGCAGGGTGACATGTGTAACTAGAACATGCAGCGACCCCACGGGGGCACCGCTACACACATAAAACACATTTACGTTTTTGGTTGTAACATGACAAAAGGTGGAAAATTTTGAGGTGGTATGAATACTTTTTCAAGGCACTCTATCTACTCCACCTGACAGAAAGACCCCTCCAGAAGTATAAAAAAAAAAAAAAAAAACACTTGCTATGCAGTTACTCAATACAGCAAAAGCTTGCATTCCTGCTTTGTGGAAGCAGCTCTGACCGCCAACCAGAGTCCCGGGGTACTCTAAAACCAATGGATATCCACCATATGGAGGAATTGACAGCTACAGTCAACAATCCTAAAGAACAATTCAGAGACAAGTAGAGGCCCTGGAGATACTATGCGTGTAAGGAAGCGCATCTGCAGGATATTGCCCGTTCTGAGTCCACCCGGAACTGAACGGTGCAGAGGCTCAGATTCTCATGAAGGGACTTCTTTCACATTACCCAATTCTCAGCAAGGGCGCCAGACCATATATGATAAAAGAAAGCATCTAAGTGCTCACTGTTTAACAGGGTGGGGCCCAGCTGAGAAAGTTCACAGGGACGTAACGCGTACGGGGCAGGAGCTGCATATGACGTCACCCGCTGCTATCCTTCGGAACCTAACAGACTTTGTCTGCAATACATGCTGTATGTCACCGGCTTTTATGTGAGTAGTTTGTGTTTTGGACACAATTAAAATTTATACTGTTAAACAGTGAGCACTTAGATCCTTTTTATCATATATGGTCTGGCGCCCTTGCTGAGAATTGAGGAGACTGGAAAGGAGTATATGATCCGTGGTAACCTTTGATTATTGAGATCTGCTTGCATGACTACCTGTTGACTCAGGAGTCCATGCCTTAAGGTGAGAGTAGATAAGACCGGAGGTGGAGGGACTGTCACCTATTGTGGATTTTTTCATCACTGGTGAAGGCTTTCTGGGACCTGTTGTCCACCGTCTCTCTGGACTTATACTCAATACTATTTATTCATATTACATTCTGGGACTTGCTATTTTGTCAACGTTTTGGACTGTTCAAATTGCGCTGCACTTATATCCTGTTTTAACATTTGCTTTAACACCTTGTTTGCTGTACTGCACAAGGTTGCAAGGTACTTGCAGAGTGGCCTCATTCACTTCAATGGGTCATGCTTGGCAGATGTTACACCCAGCAACCAGGACAGGGCGTATATCTTCTGCTGTGGCATATGTACACCCCTGGCCACTGCAGCCAAAGGGGGTGCAGTTGGGGCGGAGGTGATAAAAACATATCCAAACCCCCAAACTGCAAATGTAAATTAACCCTTACTGTTCTGAGCCCCCTATAAGGCTGCTTTCATACTGATGTGCTGCAGTTTACCTGCACCGTGGGTGCAGCGCAGTGCATCTGCAACTTTCTGGGCTAGCTGCTCTTTGCCATAGACTTCTATAACATCCTGCAGGTCTGGTGCACTTTATGAAAGCGCACCAATACTCCTGCATTCAGAAAGTGCACCAAACTAGCAGGATATAATAGAAGTCTATGGCTAAGCACAGCAAACCCGCAGGAAAGCTGCACTGCACTAACGGTGTAGGTAAACTGCAGCACATCAGTGTGAAAGCAGCTCTATACTATTATTCCCAGTGTATTGTTTCATACTGACCTGAAGATCTCTTCTTGCCTGATGCTGGAACCACTCTGGAGACCACTAGCAGGGATAATAGGTGGAGTGCAGTTGGTATCACCCCACATGGGACAGGAGCCAGCACTACAGAGCCAGCACTACAGAGAAGGCATCGGCTTATGTGGCTCTTGCTCCTTACTACAGCACCAACTTTACAAGTAGTCCCTCTAGATTGCACTCCATTTGATGCTCTGGAATGGCGTGTCAGCAAGTCCAGACTGGGATCTACCAGTCACCTGGCTGCGATCTACTTGTAGATCACGATCTACAGGTTGCTGACCCCTGCTGTAGTATATGCAAAGCTGTGTACATGCAGTCAGCAATTTTATACATTGGTCTCGTCTCTTTCCGATCATTCTTTAATGCCGAATATGTGTTGATTTATTGTACTCTTGATAGACTGGAAGATTTTCGGAGACAACTCGATTTGTTGTATCTGAGAAGCTGTCATAATACATAAAAATTTAATAAATAAAAAAATGATACTGTGTACCCCAAAAAAATACCCGGACAGCTGAAGCGATATAGTTTTGTTTGGCCTCATGTTATCACTTTGTTATGGCGGACATAATAATCTTTAATTAATAGTTTAATGAAAAAAACTTTATTGGACAAAAGTGAGAAGAAAACCTCCCAACGTGGACAGATGACAATAAAAACATAGGTTTCCTTTTGTTCTTTAAAGTGGTTGTAAACCCACTTTGACAACATGCACCTACAGGTAAGCCTAGATTAAGGCTTACCTGTAGGTGCATGAAATAACTCCTTAACCTACACGGTTAAGAAGATATTTGCTGTAAAACACAGCACCGATGACGTCACACGCATAGCGCACTAACGGGCCGGCATCATTGCCGGTTTTCTGAATGGGATGTTGCCGGCCCGAGCGCGCATGACGTCATCGCCGCTCCAGCCAATCACAGCGCCGAGCGGCGATACACTGACGGGACATCGAGGCAAGATGGCGGCGGAGGTGGACCGAGGACCGCTTCAGGGGCTTCTATCTCAGGTAAGTCATTTATAATGAGCTAGTATGCTATGCATACTAGCTCATATGCCTTTCTTTTGCGGGGGTTTTTTTTTTTTTTTAAATGGCTTTACTTACTCTTTAAGATCTAGCAAGAAAATAAATCTCATTTTTGAGCAAGTCTTCAATGGTGGATGCCTGCGTGACAAAACATGTCAGCTAAGAACAATCTTGGCCAAACACAGGAGTTATTAACATGCCCAGAGTCTAGTTCACGTGTGATCAACATGTACCCACAAGGTCTGATTACTGAAGTCTGCCCAGAAAGTGGATCTCAGCATGTGAGACTGGCATTAAGAGGTATTTGTGTAGGGAAGAGGGAGAGAGAGAGAGAGAGGGGGGGGGAAGAGAGAGAGAGAGAGAGAGAGAGAGAGAGAGAGGGGGGGGGGGGAGAGAGAGAGAGAGTAGAGAGAGGGGGGGGAAGAGAGAGAGAGAGAGAGAGAGAGAGAGGGGGGGAGAGAGAGAGAGAGAGGGGGGGGGGGAAAGAGAGAGAGAGAGAGAGAGAGAGAGAGAGAGAGAGGGGGGGGGAAGAGAGAGAGAGAGAGAGAGAGAGAGAGAGAGAGAGAGAGAGAGAGAGAGAGAGAGGGGGGGGGGGGAAAGAGAGAGAGAGAGAGAGAGAGAGGGGGGGGGAAAGAGATGAGAGAGAGAGAGAGAGAGAGAGAGAGAGAGAGAGAGAGAGAGAGATGGCCAATGCCTGCAGGAAAATTGCGCCCAATGCACCAATTTACTCCAGAAGAACCGCAGCACACTGCCAGTTTAAAAATGCAATCACTCAGCAGCAGACCCTCGCTGGGAGAGGCAGAAATGAAAACAATTCAATCCCATCAAAAGCCAAAAAACGCAAATGATAATTCTAATCGGGAGACTTGATATAGATTAATACAGATTACGGTAATACGAATCTTGGTTTTAGAAAAAAAAAAACCAAGAAGTAAGAACAACCAATGACATTGTTTCAAAATAAATATTTTCAGTTATGTTTTCAGACCCAAGCCAGGGACTGCCTGGTGAGCGCTGGAAATGCAAGCCAACTTTGTCTTGGCAACCAATGTAATGGCCCGTACACACGATCCGAATATCGTACGAAAAACTTTCGTCCGAGGAAGAAAATCGTACGATAATCAGATCGTTGGTACAGAGCTTTTGAGAGCCGATCATGACAGTTCATCCGATATTATTTATTGGACAAGCACGTACGATTTTCGTTTAGTCAGTACAGTTGTCGTCCGAAAATACAATACAAATACATAACACATGACATCACTTCCGATTTTTTTTTTCTGTCGTGCGAGAATTTGTGACTTTAATATACCTATTTAATTTCTACTTGCGACTATTAAGCGAAAAAAAAATCGCACAAGCTTCGGATCGGTGTGTACGGGGCATTAGAGTGCAATGACTATTATTACTGTACCTATATTGAAACATTTTGTTGGTAAAGGCTGCTGATGTATTAAAGTGTTACTAAACCCAGGAGCCTGCATTCACTATATCTGGTCTCCCACAGTACACAGAACATGGAAATGCAATTACTTTAGTAAATATAAACTGCAAAATACCTTTTCTCATCAGCAGTATAGAGCAGTCTTGTGACCTCTATCAGTGCCTGGTTAAAGCTTGTAGGGCAGAGTTTTTCATACTGCACGGGCTGGGCCTTTGCTGATCACATGCACTCTCCCAAGAAAAACAAAAAACAAACACTCTACACAGCAGTCTTGTGACTTTTTACTTAATTTTTCCCCAATCACATAGGGGACAAAACGTCCCCTGTGATGATTTTGTTTGGGGACAGGTTCTCTTTAATGAGACATGCAGGGTCTAAAAGGGTCCTGCTTGGGCAGGAAGGGGGGGTTTAAGTGCCCTGTATTGAGGTGGTTAATAGGGATCTGGAATTGTGAGGGAATGGTATCCTAGGAGATGTTACTAGATACATCACTGCACCAATTGTCCACTTTATCTTCTCCTGCCTTGGATTAAAGTGTGCAGGGCAGCAAGGTTTGTTTTGTATATTTGATTACACAATTTTTACTGTATTGAGTGAGTCAGGGTATGCCCATTGTGTTGTATTATGTTAACGGTAAAACTCAGTAAAAAAAAAAAGAAGAAGAATAGCTACTTAAATGAAGGGATGAGACCAGTTTTTTGATGCAAAGCTTTACAGCCAAAGCAGGTGTATACCCCAGTACACCTGCCTGTGCAGCTTAGGCCCCCTTCACACTGGTGCGCTTTTGCCATACACTTTCAGGGCAACAAAAGCAGATGGAAACACACTGCAGGTGCACTGTGCTTTGAAAAAGTCCTGCATGCTCATTCTTTGGTGCAGTTTTTCAAAAGCACACCAAAAAGTCACCTTCCCAATGCACCACAACGGACTTGCATAGATGTAGAAAAAAAAAGGGGGGGGGGGGGGGGGCAGGTGAGTTGAAATGTTAACCTGAAACTATTACGATGATCTGACTTGTGGTGCGATTTGTGCTCTGAGGATCTTGAAGAGGAGCCCACGCCAAAATGAAAAGAAAAAAAAAGAAAAACAAAATGGCATGGCGTGGGGTGGGGTCTCTCCCCCCCCCCCCCCCCCAAAACCATACCAGACCCTTCGGAAAAACGTCTGACGCTGGTAAAAGCAGCTGTAAAAACGCCATGTGTGCATGGGGACTAAAAAAATAGAAAAATGTAAAAGACAAAAAAAAATATTAAATGGACAAAATATAAATGG
>CM055118.1:162991900-163269400 GCA_029206835.1 Rana muscosa
AACTAAAGTCAATGAACAGCATTCTAACATACGAGTCTTTCTGTTCTAAGTAGGTAAGGGCCAAGTGAAGAGTAGAGGATACTGCATCGTCCGTGGAACGGTTCGGACGGTATGCAAACTGATTTGGGTCCAGCGTGTTTGAAAGACTGGACTTGATGTGATGCATGACTAACCTCTCAAAGCACTTCATCATTGTTGTAGTTAGTGCTATGGGACGATAGTCATTCAAACAGGACACAAGTGTCTTCTTTGGCACTGGAATTATGGTGGTGGATTTAACCTCCCTGGCTGTATTCCCGAGTCTGGGTGGAATTTCAGTACCATTAGCGGTAACCCCGAGCCAGACTCGGGTTGCATCGCAGGATACAGGGAAAGTTACTTACCTTGTCCCCTGGATCTTGCAATGTCTCCCCGCTGTGTGTGCGAGCTGTCATCTCGCTTGATTCACTGTGCCGAGCTCCGTTCCCTGCGACGTTGCGACGCACGGGGGCGGAGATCGGCGCCAAATTCAAAAAAGTAAAAACACAATACACATACAGTACACTGTAATCTTACAGATTACAGTACTGTATGAAATAATTACACATCCTCTTTGTCCCTAGTGGTCTGTCCAGTGCCCTGCATGCACTTTTATATTATAAATACAGTTTGTTCTGCCTGGAAACTGGAGATTGTCCATAACAACCAAAAAGTGTCCCTTTATGTCAAAAGTGGTTTTAGACCAGCTAGAAAACAGCGATAATAAATTAGAATCACTTGCAGAATTGAGCGATAGCGATTTGTGGGGAAATTCGTCATCAAACATTAAATCTAATGACAGCGACAATTCTGCAACTGAGAAAATTTCAGTGTTTTATAATTGGCTGGCATGGGTTACTAGCATTACCTTATTGCACATATGAGCTCTTTATTAAAGGACACGAACAATAGGTTAATATACTGAAGCCTACCAGTCCTCAGATTTTTAATTCTGCACTGACTGTCTTTGAAATTGCCCCAGCCCCTGTTCAAATCCAATCCGGGGCCAAAACGGGGACAGACTTTGTTCTGTCTCAACTACAAAGCGATAAAGTTCATCTCCAGGTTTAAGTAGGCCTTACTCAAGCTGGTTTGATATTCATCCCTTGCATCGATACAGGCAGTTTAACTCAATGAATAAACTCACAGTTAGGACGACAGACGATGAATCCTTTTGAATGTTCCGTTTAATGATGGATATTCATAGGTAGAAAAACGTTGCAGTTGTAAGCCACATGTAAGATGTTTAGCATGGAAGATATACAGGAGTAATGACCAGAATCAGGAAGTGGAGGAGATATATAAAGAACTACGGTGAGAGAGAGAGTTCAGCTAGAAAGAAGGGGACAGATCTTAAAGACACAGAGCAAGAATAATCACATAGTGTAACACAACACTCCCCGTCTGAAATCTTTAGATTTCATAACCTTAAACTAAAATATATATTTTCAAAAAGTCCAATACTGACGAATGTCCTGGAACCTGTAATGAAAAACATGCAACAAGCAAATAATAAACGTAAGTTCAACAGGATGAAGAACATAAAGTCACAGTATGATGTCTTCAAATAATTCCAAAGTTCTGAGTAGAACCTGTAGATGGCAGCAATGTACTCCCCGCCGTGCCAACAGCATGGCTAGTCCTTGCACAAGTCACTCACCTGGCAAAAGGAGTACTAACTCTGTGATTGGTCGACTAAAGGTTTGTGTCGATCCTCCCTTGGTTACCTTGACTTCTACCTTCCGGACTTTGTTATCGTCGCTGGGCATAACTTTAGTAATAAGATCCATAGGCCACTCATTCCGACAAACTTTCTTGTCTTTTAGAAGGATGAGGTCTCCAACCTTAAGATTCAGCTTAGATGCTTGCCATTTGCTACGACCTTGAAGGTGGTGAAGATACTTTTTCTTCCAGCGATGCCAGAACACATTGGCTAGATGCTGCACCTGCTTCCATTGATGCTCATAACGGTGCGACCGCAGCTTCTGTTTTGTACTTACAGAAGTGTGGAGTGAGGTGTTCACAGTTCTTATTTCCTTATCATCTTCAGGGTTTACTAGCCCATAGGTGGTGTCAATAGGGAGTAAGTAAGAGTCCTCACACAGAAACCTTGTAGGTGACAGCCATAAGCTGTCCTGAAGAGCGGCAGGTGACACGGCTCTGGTCCCACAGTCAGCTGGGTTGAGTTCAGTGGGAACGTGATGCCATTGACTTGGTAGAGAGAATCTCTTGATACGTTCAACCCTGTTGCTGACGTACACATAAAATTGTTTTGTTTGGTTGTTTATGTAACCAAGTACTACCTTACTGTCTGTATAGAAGGTGAAAGAATCAATTCTAGTGTCCATTTCACTTCGTATGACCTCGGCAATTTCTACTGCTAGCACGGCTGCACAAAGTTCAAGTCTTGGTATGGTATGTGCAGGCTTGGGTGTGAGTTTTGCCTTGCCTAGGACAAAACTACAGTGTGATTCTCCATTCAGTTCAGAGGTCTTCAAATAGGCTACTGCAGCAATAGCTTCAACTGATGCATCAGAGAAAATATGAATCTCTCTCCGGTTAGCAGTTGAAGTGGATCCTGGAACATAGCAACGGGGAATCTGAAGTTTTTCTAGTGACTTCAAAGAATATCTCCACCTTTCCAACTTGTGTTGATTCTCACTAGGCAAGGGAGTATCCCAGTCTATGTTCTCAGTAGACAACTGTCTTAGTACAATCTTACCTTGAATGGTAACTGGAGCAAGGAAACCCAGTGGGTCATAGATGCTATTCACCACAGACAGGACTCCTCTCTTAGTGAAGGGTTTGTCACAAGTTGACACTTGGAAGGTGAATTTGTCTTGCTTGATGTTCCACAACAAACCCAGACTTCGCTGTACAGGAGGCACATCTGTACCTAAGTCAAGGTTTTTTAGACTAGTGGCATAGTCCTCAGAGTGAAAGGCATTCATAAGTTCCTGGCTGTTGAATATAATCTTGTGCAGTCTAAGGTTTGCTACAGACAGCATCTCCTTTGTTCTGGTGAGAAGATCAATTGCTTCTTTAGCAGTTGGAAAGGACTTAAGTGCGTCGTCAACGTAGAAGTTTCTTTCAACAAATTGACGGGCATCAGATCCATATTCAACTTCTCCAGTCTGAGCTGTTCTCCTTAGCCCATAAGTTGCCACTGCTGGGGAAGGACTGTTACCGAAGACATGTAACTTCATGCGATAATCTATAACTTCCTTGTTGAGGTCATTGCCCTTGTGCCATAGAAACCTGAGGTAGTTTCTGTTGTCTTCTCTGACGATGAAGCAGTGAAACATCTGTTGAATGTCGGCCATTACTGCTACAGGCTCTTGTCTGAAACGAATCAAGACTCCTATTAGACTGTTGCTCAAGTTGGGTCCAGTAAGGAGCATGTTGTTAAGAGAAACACATTCGTGCTGAGCACTGGAATCAAAGACAACTCTGATTTGGTCTGGTTTGCGTGGGTGATACACGCCAAAGGATGGAAGGTACCAGCATTCTTCTCCCTCCTTTAGTGGGGGAGCAGGCTCTGCATGATCTCTGTCAAATACATTTTGCATAAAGTCCACAAAGTGCTTTTGCATCTCTGTTTCCTGCTTAAGTTTCGCTTTAAGGAGGAGAATCTACTGATGGCCTGCTGTAAGTTGTTGGGCAATCTCTCTCTTGGGAGACGAAAGGGTAGGGGTGCTACCCAGTTATTGGAGTCATCTTGAAAGAACTCATTGTCCATTACCTTGATGAATTCTTTGTCTTCCATTGAAGGAGCCAGTATGTCATCTTCACTGGTTGCATTAAACACTGTAGAGCCGAAGTCGCCATCATGGCAGGAGAAAGGGCTTGTGTCACCTGAGATACCATGTTGCCATTCGTGGCTGGCTATCTTCTCTTTCACCCAGTAGTGATGTGGGCATGGCTCAAAGTAAGTGTTTCGGCCATTTGGCAGAACATTTGTCTTGAATGACGAAATGTTGGTAGGTCTTTTCATTTTGCCTATGCAGACATTGCCTATGATGACCCACCCTAGATCCGTGCGCTGGGCAAATGGGGCATCTGGGGGTCCACTGACTTGTCTGTGTACCTTGTGAACTCTTAGAATGTCTCTTCCTAACAGAAGAAGGATCTGAGCATCTTTGTCAAGCGGCGGTATCTCATTTGCTATTACCTTGAGGTGAGGGTGATGGAAAGCAGCAGCTGGAGTAGGGATTTCTTCCCTGTTAGCAGGTATCTGATTGCACTCAACAAGTGTAGGTAAGGGTAATTGCAAGTTACCTTTGAGAGAAGATACCATGTGTCCATGAGCCCTTCTTCCAGAAACCTCTATAGTTCCACTACAGGTACCCAAGGTGTAAGGATGCGCTTCGCCTTTTATTTCAAATGGATTGAACAATTCCGATTTTGCAAGTGATCGATTGCTCTGATCGTCTAAGATAGCATATGCCTTTAGAGACTTTTCTGGTTGATCCTTGTGGTATATGTTCACCAAGCATATCTTAGCACAGGACTTACCACAGCGGTCTTCTCCACAAACTTCAGTGCAGGATGAAGAAATGATGGTAGAATTAGGCACTTGGTCTGTATTCTCCCCGCCATGCATTAACCTGGGAGGAGTGTTGGCAGGTTGTGCAGAGCTGGGCTCAAGAGGATGGAGGGCTTGCACATGTTCTTCAGAGCCACACTCTATGCACTTGATGGACACATTACAGTCCCTTTCAAAATGTTCTGTAGAAGCACAGCACCTGAAACATACCCTAAATGTCTTTAAAAGCTCCTTGCGCTCTTCCAGAGGCTTTTTCCTAAAGCCGATACTTTTATTGAGGGGGTGTGGCTTCTTGTGTATGGGACACTCTCTGTTAGGGTTTTCAATCTTCCTACTCTGTTTGTTTGTGGCCAGAACTGTGGTAGGAGTGGGAAGGATGTCAGTCTTTTTCACGGACACTGGGCCTCTATGGTTTCTATAGTTGCCCTGAAGACTGGTACTCTTAGGAAAGGGTGAGAAGAGGCTGTACTCACCGTAGGAAAAACTTGGATCGTTCTTGGTCTCTGCAATTTTCCTGATGAATTCACAGAAGAAAGAGAATGGAGGGAAGGAAACCTTGTTCTCTCTTTTGTAAGATGACCCTAGTGCAGTCCATTTCTCTTGCAAACCATACGGGAGCTTGGAGACAATTGGGTTTACCCCTCTTGGAGTGTCAAGGTAACTGAGTCCAGGTAGTTTTGGGTCTGTCTTGGCTAGCTGAAGCTCAAGGAGAAGGTCACTCAGTCTCTGGAACTCCTTGTTGTCCTTACCGGATATCTTTGGGAAAGTTTCCAGACGCATGAACAAAGCATTTTCTATAGCTTCTGGACTGCCACAACTTTGCTCTAGTCGCTTCCATGCAGCTGTGAGGCCTGCAGTAGGATTGTCCATGAAAACCGATCTTAATGGCTTAACACGTGCAGCAGATAGAGGACCAAGCCATTTGATCAGCAGATTCAATTCTTGATCAGCTGTAATGCCAATATTGCTGATTGTAGTTCTGAAGGCACATTTCCAACTTCTGTAGTTCTCAGGTTGGTCATCAAAACTTGTAAGACCAGTCTTTGTGAGCTCTCTGCGAAGCATGTACCTCACAAACTCTTCTGTCTCAGTTGTCTCCGCCTTTATGTGAGATGCTGTTGGCTGTATGGTGCTGATTGCGTTATCTTTGACATTGTTGTTAAAGGACACAGGGAAATATGGTGCAGCAGATGCTTTCAGGTGAGTTGCTTGCTTGAAGTCAGCTGTTCCAATGGTACGTTGATTCAAGGCTGTACCGATGACTGGAGATTGATGACTTGCCTGAAGCTTGCGCTGATGCTCTGTGACGTATGAAGGCAGGCAAGGTAGGCAGGTAGGAAATGCAGTGGAGTGATTTTGAGTGCAGGAAGTTGCTGGAACCTCTTTAACTTGAAGCTGTGAAGGAGTCTCTATGTAGTCGGGAGCATTGGAGACAATGGAGTGTGCACTGCAGTGGCTTAGGACATAGTCTTTAGTGCGTTTGGGGGGGTCTTCCATATCTGCTATGTTTAGGTTAATGCTGTCTTTCTCACTTGCACCTTCGTCTGCACTGATAGCTTGCTGTAGGACCCTTAGCTTTGCCATAGCTGCGTCATGTTTACACTGTTCATTTAAGGTTTCCATTGTTGCTCTTTGTCGTGCTGACTGCGTTTCCAACTCTGCCCTTTGAAGTGCTGATTGCGCTTCCAACTCTGCTCTTTTTTCTGCATATGCCACCTGCACTTTGCTGGCTTCCACTTCAGCGCGGGCATTAATAAGTCGCTCACTGAGTGTTGAGTATCTTGAACTATGGGATCTTGACGAATTTTTAGAACGTCTGGTGGAAACAGATCTGTGAGATGCAGTGTCCTGTAACAGCTTTATTTTTGCTTCTGCCTTTAATCTGGTTTGCTGGATAAAACTGTCTCTTTCAATATTGAGAGCATTGACGCGCTTTAATTGCATCATCGCACTTTCTGTATTCATGTTTTGTAAGACATTAGTGAATTTGCTGCTGGTAAGCTGATAAAGCTCATATGAGGCAGAAAGTTGTTTAATGGCGCCCTCTAGTGTCAGTAGTTCACGTTCAACAGACACTGTATTGGCTTCAGCAAGGATTTTCTCCCAGACTAATGCCGCGTACACACGATCATTATTCACGGCGGTTAAAAAACCGCCGTGAATAATGACAGGAAAAACGAGGGAACCGCTTGGTTCCCTACACACGGTCGTTTTTCCCGTCATTTTTTCTCTTGACGAGAAAAACGACCGCCTGTGGGCTCCGCGGCAGTGTTTCCCTATGGGAAAACTGCCGCGGAAAAAAATGCTGGAAAAAACGACGAGAAAATTTAGAACATGTTCTAATTTTTCTCGTCGTTTTTTATGCCGTTTTTCTCGACGAGAAAAACGACATAAAGCCCACAGACGATCGTTTTTCTCGGCGAAATGAAAAAATGCAGTTTTTCTCGTCGAGAAAAGCGGTCGTGTGTACGCGGCATAATTCCAAGCTATTTGACAATTCAGTCCTTGAAGCTTCATAATTCTCCATTACTTTCCAAGTGGGTTTAACTGAGCGTTTGGGTAACTCAGTTTCTTCAGGAACTTGTGAGGAAGGAGATATAAGTTCACATGCAGAAGCTTGGTCACTCATGATAGCAGACTGACTGTGAAAGCAGGCAGGATCTGTGTGCTGAAATATGACACCATGCAGATTGTCTCAGGCTATAAGGCTGCCATGTGCTGCTCTGTCCCTTCTGTCTTGCTATGAGGGCAGTAAATCTTGTCTGTATCAGTACTGACATGCAGAAATCTTGTAATTAGGCTGTGAAACTCCGTTTTTCTACTGTTCTGTCTCAACTACAAAGCGATAAAGTTCATCTCCAGGTTTAAGTAGGCCTTACTCAAGCTGGTTTGATATTCATCCCTTGCATCGATACAGGCAGTTTAACTCAATGAATAAACTCACAGTTAGGACGACAGACGATTAATCCTTTCGAATGTTCCGTTTAATGATGGATATTCATAGGTAGAAAAACGTTGCAGTTGTAAGCCGCATGTAAGATGTTTAGCATGGAAGATATACAGGAGTAATGACCAGAATCAGGAAGTGGAGGAGATATATAAAGAACTACGGTGAGAGAGAGAGTTCAGCTAGAAAGAAGGGGACAGATCTTAAAGACACAGAGCAAGAATAATCACATAGTGTAACACAACAGACTTGGTCTGGGGACAGTGTCCTCAATCCGGGAACTGTCCCCGGAAACCGGGATGTCTGGTCACCCTATGTTGGGGGTGTGGTAAAAACATGTGGTTGTGCTATTCACAAAAATAGCAGGCAGGTGTGTTTCCTTTCTACCAGTCCCCCAACTGTTCCCTCCTAATCACTAAAAATAGCAGGCAGGCTTTATATTGCAGAAGAGTGCACTAAAGTACACTTACCTGCCTATCTGCAATCTTCTGCGGAATGTACTCTGAGCTGTGCAGTTTAGTGTGGCAGTGCCAGTGTATCGGGTGACTGCATTCCTGTGCATGCATTGTAGTGATGACATCCCATGATGGCCAATCAAAATGGCTGAAGACCAGCACTCAGGAGATGCCGGTGAGGAACCTCGCTGACATTGGACTGTTGTAACTGTAGCGGGGGTCTAGGTTTGGGAGGTCTTGGTGATGTATTATTCTCCTTGACCTGTGGGTGGCGATATTCCCACAGGTCGAGGTAGAATCACTGCCGTAGTGCTGTCCCTTTTTGTCCCGTTCCGGCGATGGTGCAGCGAGGGCGGGGAACCTGCTGTGACGTCGCGGGAGGAGATAAAGGGGAGAGACGCTCTCGCCACAAGGTCTTCTGCATCCGGCACCCAGGCACCTTAGGCCTGGGTGCGGCGGTCCGGAGTTCGGACCAAGCGCACTAGGCCTGGTCGGAGTGGAGTTGGCGTCCATCCCAGGCACCTTAAGCCTGGGGTGAGGTACTACACCGGAGGCCTGGAGCCCAGTGACTTCGACTGGGCTCCACAAGGGCGGATGAGTCTGAGGAACCCTGAGGTGGATGGGGCCCATGTCTGAGGTGAGGAGGCCGGGGAGGTTACCCGTCTGAAGAGTCCGGAGCAGCATCAACCCGGTGACAGATGGGCCTCCGGTAACTCCCTTGGAGGGACATCTTCCCCCTGACAGGGGCCACAACGCAGCGAAGGTACTCCAAATCATATTCTTCAGAGTCGCTGGTAGAGACTCAAAAGCTTCAAGTTTCTCTCTCTAGCCAATGGCTGTAGAACCGCTGGTGAAACCACAGTGGTTTAGTTTACTATCAGGACAGTGCCTCGACCTGCTCACCTCACCGTATTGAACTGTTTATGGGTCTCAACCAGTTGGCTGGCAAAGAACTGTTTAATTGTGTACGTGACAATAAAACAAGTGTTGGACCCTTATCGGTGTGTGTGGTACTCTGGTTAACGGGAGCAAAGGGAAGTGTCAGCACAGCAGAACTTGGTCATTAACTAAAACGCACAGGCCCGAGGAATATAACTGGTACTGGCCTTCACCTCACCCACTGCCATGGGGAGGACATGGGCCGTAGCGCATCTTACTTTCACGTACAACATACCCCTAGACGAGAAGGAAGGAGTAAGGGCGCTACATAACAAAAGCATGTATTTCTGCCTTTAGTTCCGCTTTAGACTGCAAAGGCGGCAGATGGGGGTCAGGGATGAGCCGAACACCCCCCTGTTCGGTTCGCACCAGAACCTGCGAACAGACAAAATGTTCGTGTAAACTTTAGAACCCTATTAAATACAATGGACTCGAACGTTCGAAATCTAAAGTGTTAATTATAAAGGCTGATATGCAAGTTATTGTCCTAAAAAGTGTTTGGGGACCCGGGTCCTGCCCCAGGGGACATGTATCAATGCAAAAAAAAGTTTTAAAAACGGCCGTTTTTTCGGGAGCAGTGATTTTAATAATGCTTAAAATGAAAAAATAAAAGTGAAATATTCCTTTAAATTTCGTACCTGGGGGGTGTGTATGATATGCATGTGAAGTGGCGCATGTTTCCCGTGCTTAGAACTGTCCCTGCACAAAGTGTCATTTTTGAAAGAAAAAAAGTCATTTAAAACTGACTTGCGGCTATTAATGAATTGTCGGCTCCCGGCAATACATTCAAAAGTCATTGATAAAAAAAAAAAAAAAAGCGTGGGGGTTCCCCAGAATTCAATTACCAGGCCCTTCAGGTCTGGAATGGATATTAAGGGGAACCCTGCCGCAAATTTAAAAAAAAATTGACGTGGGGTTCCCCCACATATCCATTCCAGGCCCTTCAGATCTGGCATGGATTTTAAGGGGAACTCCACCCCAAATAAAAAAAAAATGGCGTGGAGTCCCCCTAAAAATCCATACCAGACCCCTTATCCGAGCACGCAACCTGGCCGGCCGCAGGGGAAAAGGGGGGGATGAGAGAGCGGCCCCCCCTCCCTCCTGAACCGTACCAGGCCACATGCCCTCAACATGGGGAGGATGTCCCCATGTTGATGGGGACAAGGGCCTCATCCCCACAACCCTTGCCCGGTGGTTGTGGGGGTCTGCGGGCGGGGGGCTTATCGGAATCTGGAAGACCCCTTTAACAAAGGGGACCCCCAGATCCCGCCCCCCCCCTATGTGAATTGGTAAGGGGTACATTGTACCCCTACCATTTCACGAAGAAAGCGTAAAAAAATGTTTTAAAAAAACACACAAACACCTTGAAAAAGTCCTTTATTTAAAAAAAAAACAAAAAACATTCCAGCGGTGAAATCCAGTGTCCCGCGGCGATCCCGATGTCCAGCGCTGTCCTTTATTGGTTGTGCCTGAGCGGACCTGATGGGGAACTCCCTCTCAGTATTTTAAATGTATAGACCCGCCCCTTCTAAAGTTCCCCATCAGGTCCGCTCAGCGGACCAGATGCGGAACATGAGAAGGGGCGGGTCTATACATGTATTGCCAAAGTGAGAGCAGTTCCCCATCAGGTCCGCCCCCTCGGTATGTCGGACCCGCCTACGTCATTGGCTTGAGCGGGGAACTTCCTTCACTATGTAAATTTAAATTACACAGTGAAGGAAGTTCCCCGCTGAGCGGACCTGATGGGGAACTTTAGAAGGGGCGGGTCTATACATTTAAAATTTTTTTTTTTTTAAATAAAGGACTTTTTCAAGGTGTTTGTGTGTTTTTTTTAAACATTTTTTTACGCTTTCTTCGTGAAATGGTAGGGGTACAATGTACCCCTTACCAATTCACATAGGGGGGGCCGGGATCTGGGGGTCCCCTTTGTTAAAGGGGTCTTCCAGATTCCGATAAGCCCCCCGCCCGCAGACCCCCACAACCACCGGGCAAGGGTCGTGGGGATGAGGCCCTTGTCCCCATCAACATGGGGACATCCTCCCCATGTTGAGGGCATGTGGCTTGGTACGGTTCAGGAGGGAGGGGGGGCGCTCTCTCGTCCCCCCCTTTTCCCCTGCGGCCGGCCAGGTTGCGTGCTCGGATAAGGGGTCTGGTATGGATTTTTAGGGGGACTCCACGCCATTTTTTTAAAATTTGGGGTGGAGTTCCCCTTAAAATCCATGCCAGATCTGAAGGGCCTGGAATGGATATTTGGGGGAACCCCACGTCAATTTTTTTTTAAATTTGCGGCGGGGTTCCCCTTAATATCCATTCCAGACCTGAAGGGCCTGGTAATTGAATTCTGGGGAACCCCCACGCTTTTTTTTTTTTTTATCAATGACTTTTGTATGTATTGCCGGGAGCCGACAATTCATTAATAGCCGCAAGTCAGTTTTAAAAGACTTTTTTTCTTTCAAAAATGAAATTTTTTGCAGGGACAGTTCTAAGCACGGGAAACATGCGCCACTTCACATGCATATCATACACACCCCCCAGGTACGAAATTTAAAGGAATATTTCACTTTTATTTTTTCATTTTAAGCATTATTAAAATCACTGCTCCCGAATAAACTGCAGTTTTTAAAACTTCTTTTTGCATTGATACATGTCCCCTGGGGCAGGACCCCGGTCCCAAAACACTTTTTAGGACAATAACTTGCATATAAGCCTTTATAATTAGCACTTTAGATTTCTCCCATAGATTTTTCGAATTTGCCGCGAACACCCCAATTTGTTCGCTGTTCAGCGAACGGGCGAACAGGCAATGTTCGAGTCGAACATGAGTTCGACTCGAACTCGAAGCTCATCCCTAATGGGGGTGTGCACATGCCATGGCAAGAATAATCCCCCCTAGTTAAGCCCGACTTGCAGTACTGCCTGCCAAAAGTGACCTATTTACCTCAACAGGGCCACACCCCAAATGTCCTGCAACCATGGTTGCAGCACAATGGTATGGGTTTGTAGGGGTTAGTGTGAATGCAGCCTCATTTATTAAATTCTGTTGACATATATTTTTTTTCAGCCTAATTAACTATGAAACTATGATGTCACACAGGCGATTATTGCAATTTTGGGGTGCCATTTAAAATGAATGGCAATGAAGTGCAACAGCGCACACTACATAGGTTGCCATGCGCAGTAATGCACATGTTAACACAATTAGGAAGTGTGAATCTGACCTATTTATTTTCTTTTGGTTTGTTCTGTTGACATGTCTTTTTTTTCCCCCAACCTAATTATGACACACCGGCTGATATCACATTGGCACTTTTGCTGCTAGCAACACATCGCCAAAAGCAAAATCACCAGGAAGAGGCTCCCACTTACCTCTATGCAATCACTGGCATGGAATACTGAGCTAGCAAGAGAGATCCTACAGCATTCAAAGCCAGCAAGGAAGGGACTGTGCACTGGTCTAACTAGCGAGGGAGCGACCCCATTAAAACAGGCCAGTGGTTTGTTAGCGATCCTGGCGAGTTTTCAATGACAGGACCACATGACTCTATGAAGTCTGACCAGTAATGGATTATGATTGGCTGGCATGGGTTACTAGTGTAGCGGGGTCTTTAAATTTAGTTGGGATACACCTGGGTAATAGTATGACCCAGGTGTGTAAATCATGAGAGGGTTTGGACCATTTGTATTCGTGGAGGACTGGGTGGTGTATTATTCTCCTTGGCCTGTGGGTGGCAGGGTACCCGGAGGCTGAAGGTAGAATTGCTGCCGCAGTGCTGTCCTTTTTGTCTCTTTCCGGCGATGGTACGGCGAGGGCGGGGAACCTGCCGTGACGTCGAGGGAGGGGATAAAAGGGAGAGACGCCCTAACCACGAGGTCTTCGGGATCTTCTTCTTCACGCGCCCAGGCACCTTAGGCCTGGGTGCGGGCGGTCCGGAGTTCCAGCTCAGGCGCCCTAGGCCTGGCCGGAGCGGAGTTGGCGTCCATCCCAGGCACCTTCAGCCTGGGGTGAGGTACTAAATCGGAGGCCTGGGGCCCAGTGACTTGGACTGGGTCCCGCGTGGGCGGAGGAGTCCGAGGGTCCCTGAGGTGGATGGGGCCTGTCCCTGAGGTGGATGGGACCTATGTCTGAGGTGAGGAGGCCGGGGAGGTCACCCGTCCGGAGAGTCCGGAGCAGCATCAACCCGGTGACGGATGGGCCTCCGGTAACTCCCTTGGAGGGACATCTTCCCCTGACAGGGGCCACAACGCAGCGAAGGTACTCCTATCTACATTCTCTTGAGTCGCTGGTAGAGACTCACAAGTTCTAAGTTCTCTCTAGCCAAGGCTTTAGTAACCGCTGGTGAAATCACAGTGGTTTAGCGTACAATCAGGATAGTGCCTCGACCTGCTCACCCCACCGTATCGAACTGTTATTGGGTCTCAACCAGTTGGCTAACAAAGCACTGTTTATTGTGAGTGTTACAATAAAACAAGAGTTGGACTGTAATCGGTGTGTGGTACTCTGGTTAATGGGAGCAATGGGAAGTGTCAGCACAGCAAGACTTGGTCATTAACTAAGACACACAGGCCCGAGGAAAATAACTGGTACTGGCCTTCACCTCACCCACTGCTATGGGGAGGACATGGGCCATAGCGCATCTCACCCTGTCATACGAAATACCCCTAGACAAAAGAGATGGGGTGAGGCCGCTATACGTGGGGGCTCGTCCGGGATGATGTGTGTCTTGACTTTGGAATTAAGAACGGGTGTGTCTGGACTTTGCTGCCCGGAGGAGTTTCGAGCGGGTCGGCCATCTGATCGGCCAAAGTGCATCCCTGCTCAAAGTCGTGGACATGACCCTAAGACGGGAAAGGCCCATGCAGAAGAGCGAGAAGAGGGAGAAGTCCAGCCGTGTGACGTACTACATGTGGGGGCTTTCACTGCACTGCGCCATGAGGCACCCCGTGACTTCACAATTCGTGGGCGGAGGCTGGGGGAAGCCCGCAAAAACTTGCAAGTCGTGGGAGGAGTCTGGCCACGTGAGGAGATACACGTGGAGACTCCGGCGCGTGGTCAGTGCGTGATGGAGCAGCAGACAGTCGGGATGGCCTCAAGCTCCCCGTGGATTCCGGTTCCCTACCCCACGAAGATGACTACCTTTGCTGCTCCCCTTACAGACACGGGGATAAGACTCAGGCCCCGAGGGCAGTTGGCTCTGTACACATGCAGAGACACGGAGGCCCTCGGCGTGATCTGTCTCGGATGTTCGGGACTGGTGGTCCACCTGAAGCCATTCGGGCGTTGTGAGGCGTGCAAAGAATTCTTGTTCGAGGTGGAGCCCTCCACAGTAAGGCCCCGGGCCCTTCGCCTCAACAGCCTCACAGGTACCGCTACTCCGGAAGGGGATATCCAGGCCTTTGCGGAGGTTCCCGTACGCACTGACCAGGGCGATGTGACTGCCCAATCAGAGACTGAGAAAGAAAAATCCAAGGATGCTGCTTCGGTCACCACAGATTCTCTGCTCCCACCTCAGAAGAGGAAAGTCGGCTTGGTACAGGCCTCCTATGGTCGTGGAAGAGCTTCACCCCGTCGCTTGCCGGGCCTGGATGGATCCGGTTGGAAGAGTCCTGGACATCCCTGTGCTTCGAAAGGTCCAGGTGAGCCAGGGGCTGGGACTGTGGTGGTGGTTGGAGGTGTTGGGAGTCCACAGCCGGTGGAACCCACGAGGGAGGGTAGTTCCACGTCTACTAGAGACTACCTTCCCGCAGAGATGTATGACACCTCCGACCTAGAGTCACTGTCGGACTGTGGAGATGACGGTGAAATAGACAAACTGTTTCACCGCAAGGGCTGGGATAAACACCCATTACCTGTGTTACATGCACCGCAAGATTCGCCTATGTCCATAGGAGATAGCACACCCCAGGCGCAGGCCCCGGAGCTTACGAGGAAGCCTAGTCCTCCAATTGTCCTTCCACAATCCACAGCATCACCCGTTTTGTTGGCGGGGATACAACGTGCATCACTACGGGCACCAAGAGCAAAGCCATCAGAGGTAGTGAAAGTACCTCGGCACCCGGAGGCCATCGTTCAACCAGGAGAAGGTGAGCGGGCCACAATGCCTCCTTTGGCCCAATTGCAACGACTCTTCTGCCAGTTAGTCGCCCGTGAGTACGGATGGGAATATCCTTACTTGCCCCGGGACTTACTGTTTGAGGTTGAAGTTCTGCGACAGCGATGGTATGATGAGTTTATTTGGGAGAAACTTAAAGTGCCTCATGCCCGGCGATACTTGTCCTGTTCGCCATCCGTGACGAAAAAATTCAGAGACTGCAGAGCAGACTGGATGTTGGGGTGTCATATTCATGCGGACAAGGTGCTTATCTGCCGGAAAGATGGAGAGGACATTGACTATTCGATTGAGGTTTTTGATAAGCATCTGAAGCCCTTGTTCTTGCCTGACCCGAAGTTTTACTTGTGAGAGGAGATTCACCTGTATGTTTTTTTCTCTGCTGCAAAACTTTCTGGAAGTGCCTTTACCAGAACATCAGAACTGTACCTTAGTTTTGTTTGGGGTTTTTTTTTTTTCTACTCTTTGGAGGAATGAGAGCTGTTTTGTTTTGTTCTCTCTTCCTTCACAATTCAAAGACAGACAAAGTGTTGCGCAACGGCTGTTTGTTGTTTTTACACTTGCATCACTTTACTCATTGGAGCGAATGGGTCTCTCGGCTGATAGACCCATTCATTCCAAATTAACACAAATATGTTAGGATGTTGTGTTTTTCTTTTTTTTTCCCTTCTCCAGGAGATCCATCTGTCAAGACTGCTGAGTATGGGGTGGTTCTTAGACAGTGAAGGGAGGGATTGTATATGTGTACATGCTTAGATGGTTTTATGGGAAAGTCCTATTGTTTTATGTTCCACTTTCCTTGAGCAGGTCTTGGCACAATTAGGATAAAAATTTTGAGGGATAGCCTCTGGGGTCAGGCTTATGTCACCACTCATTGGGAGACATGGGTTTGCACCAGACACTGGGGACCAGCGTCAAATCACAGGGGGGAGTGTGTAGCGGGGTCTTTAAATTTAGTTGGGATACACCTGGGTTATAGTATGACCCAGGTGTGTAAATCATGAGAGGGTTTGGACCATTTGTATTCGTGGAGGACTGGGTGGTGTATTATTCTCCTTGGCCTGTGGGTGGCAGGGTACCCGGAGGCTGAAGGTAGAATTGCTGCCACAGTGCTGTCCTTTTTGTCCCTTTCCGGAGATGGTACGGCGAGGGCAGGGAACCTGCCGTGACATCGAGGGAGGGGATAAAAGGGAGAGACGCCCTAACCACGAGGTCTTCGGGATCTTCTTCTTCATGTGCCCAGGCACCTTAGGCCTGTGTGCAGGCTGTCCGGAGTTCCGGCTCAGGCGCCCTAGGCCTGGCCGGAGTGGAGTTGGCGTCCATCCCAGGCACCTTCAGCCTGGGGTGAGGTACTAAATCGGAGGCCTGGGGCCCAGTGACTTCGACTGGGTCCCTCGAGGGCGGAGGGAGGAGTCCGAGGGTCCCTGAGGTGGATGGGGCCTGTCCCTGAGGTGGATGGGGCCTATGTCTGAGGTGAGGAGGCCGGGGAGGTCACCCGTCCGGAGAGTCCAGAGCAGCATAAACCCGGTGACGGATGGGCCTCCGGTAACTCCCTTGGAGGGACATCTTCCCCTGACAGGGGCCACAACGCAGCGAAGGTACATTCTCTTGAGTCGCTGGTAGAGACTCACAAGTTCTAAGTTCTCTCTAGCCAAGGCTATAGTAACCGCTGGTGAAATCACAGTGGTTTAGCGTACAATCAGGATAGTGCCTCGACCTGCTCACCCCACCGTATCGAACTGTTATTGGGTCTCAACCAGTTGGCTAACAAAGCACTGTTTATTGTGAGTGTTACAATAAAACAAGAGTTGGACTGTAATCGGTGTGTGGTACTCTGGTTAATGGGAGCAATGGGAAGTGTCAGCACAGCAAGACTTGGTCATTAACTAAGACACACAGGCCCGAGGAAAATAACTGGTACTGGCCTTCACCTCACCCACTGCTATGGGGAGGACATGGGCCATAGCGCATCTCACCCTGTCATACGAAATACCCCTAGACAAAAGAGATGGGGTGAGGCCGCTATACTAGCATTACCTTATTGCACATATGAGCTCTTTATTAAAGGACACGAACAATAGGTTAATATACTGAAGCCTACCAGTCCTCAGATGAGATGGCTGCATTTTTTTTTTTTTGCTTATCCTGCCAGAAAACGAGTGTCCTTATAACTTTGTATAGAGTGGACTGATATCTCAAACAATGTGATCAACTTTCACAGCTATCTTTTAGGAACTGAAATAAGGAGAGAGGGGGTATTTGTAGTCCAAATGAGGAGAGCAGCCTAGGATGACAAAACTGCTCCTCCAAGGATACAGTGAAATGAGTAACCATTGTCACCCTAGGTCAGGAAGTATTTTACTGTCAGGAAAAGAAAGGAAAAAGGCCTGAATAAAGAAAACAAATGCAGCCACCACATCTAAAGATGGGTAAGCAGCAATGCATTACATTTTTGTTTTTAGGATTAGATACGCTTTAAAGGGGATGTAAACCCTCTCCTATACCCAGAAGTAAATAGCCTCATATACAGATACACAGAGATGAAACAAATCTCCCTACATAAGTGTAGCGCACCCCCAACTAAGAGAGCCGCTGAATTTGGTCTCAGGCCCTGTACACAGCACCGCCAACCCACGGCAATCTACTCAACCCACTCTGGCACAGTTAGTCTAGGGTAATAGCTCTTATACTCTATAGTAGAATTCAGACACCAATGCAAAGCAATTAAAGAATAACGAGTTTACTCTCTCTTGGTATAATAGATCAACAGTTATAACAGATTACACGTGCTTCTTGCAGAGCCCTGCAGCGAATAACATACTACACATTAGTGAAATACAGTAATGGCATACCACGTGTAACAGCCGTTAACTAAGCGCCCTGTGACGCAGCAACTAAACTCTAACGCTTGGTCAGGCCTGACCCAGACTCTAAAACTCAGTCTCTAGGAGATGATTTCTTCGCATGCAAGTCTTTAATGGTGGTGCACATTCAGGAACACATTTGTAATCCACAGATCAAAGTAACAACACGGAACACTTCACTGGAGACCCCTTTGACTCAGTTCTGCTATAGATCTCCAGTGGGGTCCCAAATATAAGCGGGTGGGCCACGGCAGTCTGTAGGCCTAACAACAGTAAAAAGTATATGGATTGAGCATGTGCTCGCTCACCCCTCCGGACACGATCGCAGTCCGGGACTTCCACCTGCTGTGTCTCCACACACAGCGTCTGCAGCGGTCGGGTCTCCGATCCAACAAAGGTTGAGGAAGAACAAAGTCAGATGCCACCCAGGCTCACAGTAGGGTGGAAGGCTCTTTGGTAGCTGCGCAAGGCCCCAGGCTTCAGGCCTTGCACACCAGCAGATCCGCACAGGAGGACTTGTTTACCGAAGTCTCGTGTCCCAAAGAGACCGAGCCCAGCCTCGCCCCTTCCCTTTATAGCCCCACCCATAAGTCTCTGCAGTGGCAACAATGCACCCTGGGTGCCAAATGGGGTTCTGGGTAAGGTAGTCCAGAGAGTCTTAAAGGAGACCCCGCTACATAAGTTTTACATGTATTTCTGCTATCCGCAGCTTTATACACTATTTAGAAATTGCACATCCTGCTCCACATCTTGTTTCCTCATTCAGCAGTAGGAGGGGAGTCTGGGCATACACTGTGTGAGAGCTGATCGGAGGAAAGGCACAATACCCCCCCTCCCCACCCTTCACATAGGCAGAGGAACATGGAAACTTGAAGAGCCGTGCTGTGAATAGACCAGCTCTCTGATTCTCTATCTCTAAGTTCCCTCCCAGACACAAATTTTCAGCTGCTTTTGTCTCCTGTGTCAGAGAACTTGTCAGAAGTTATCATGCTGATAACAGAGGAAAGGAGCAGCAGAAAGACTCAGGACTTAGGGCTTTGGAGAGAGATAAGTTAACACTACAGATATATGTGCCCAGGTCCGATTTCATGGTTTACATCCACTTTGCGTTAGGTTGCTTGCTTTTGCAGGATCCAGACAATATAGTTTGCCACCTTTTCATGGAAAAAACACCAGCTCATGATCCCTTTCTTATGAGTAAAGCCTCGTACACATGGGCGAGAATCCCGTAAAAAAAAAAAACGTTGGTTGCAGTCCCCCTACACTACCCTTGTATGCTACCGCGCATGCGTCAAAGTCTTTTCGAGCATGCGCAGGTTTACCTGGAGACAGGTAAGCATACACACTCAGCAGGTTCTCTATTTTACTCGTCGAGATTCCCGGCAGTTTTCCCGACGAGAAACCATACACACGACCGGTTTTCTCGGCAAAAAGCTCTCCCAGCAGTTTTCTTGCCGAGAAAACCGGCCGTGTGTACGAGGCTTGACTCAAAGTCACTGCATACAATGTATATTTTAAAAGAAATATATTATGGAAAGACCATTATGCAGAATATTATGCTGGCAGACAACAAGGGCACTGTATACACAACTACAAGTTCATAAAATTCAAATGTAATCTATAATAAGAAAAAGGAAGGTTTATAGCCTATTTGTTTACGGACAGTTTTATCTCATTCATCTTTATAAATATGCTCCATCGTCTTGTTAAGTAACTGCCACCGGGCCTGGTGTCAAACATGTGAGCACAATATCCGTCACCCGAAGCAAACAGTAAGCTTCTGCTTTTCATTTTACGACTTACACTAGGAAAATCACAGTTGTAGCATGACAGGTGTTATGGGGCATATTTATAAATCTGAGAACTATAGATCCACCAACAATTCGTCTGGTTGCTGTCATCAAAGGATGCATCATATTTATTAAGCACTGCATCATATTTATTAAGCACGTTTACATGTCAAAAGTCTGGCACTCAGTTATGGTTGCCATATTTATAACAAGGCTGCTATTACATTTGTTGCCATTAATTATGCACAACTTTAAATGGCAAACCATTAATATATATTAAAGAGGAATACCAGGTCTACATATTTTATACATATGTAGCGGCCTCCTCACTCCCCTCTCTTGTTCTTGCTCGTCTGTCTCTTGTCTAGGGGTATCTTAGAGGGGAGGGAGCGGGGACACCACGCCAGGCTTCCACCACATGTATCAGTGCGGTATAGGCAACGTTCTTAATTTACCTTCGGGTCAGTGTTGTGCACCTGGATCCTCCCTCCGAGAGTCACCTTGAGCCATGTCCGTCAGAAATGAGCCCCACACCATTAAAGTCCAACACTCCTTTATTCTCATGCGAATGAACACCAACAGTTGAACTCCCTTGAAGAACAACACAGGAAAGGAGGTGTGGATGCGACTAGGCCCAGACACAATAGTTCTCCACTTTCCTTCCTGAAAGTGGGTTGTGGTCTCCGCACGAGGGGGGGGATTTCCTTCCAGGCGGTCTCCGACGAGAGGCTCACCTGTCACCGGCAATATGCTGCACCGGGTCTTCAAGTGAGGAGCTCCCCCCGGTCCATTGCGCCTTCCGGATTCGGGTACCCAATCCCTGGGCTCCCTAGGATCTCCTTCCCTCGCGGAACTCAGTGTTGGGCACTGAGCTCCGGACCTCCATTCAAGTACCTCACCCCAGGCTAAAGGTGCCTGAGATGGAACACGACCTCCGGTGGTCCTCCAGGCCTAGGCCACCCAGAGGACCGGCACGAACCACCGTCCGCAGACTAAAGGTGCCTGGGACTACGAACCCCATGACAAAGATGGCCGGCCCCTTTATACCCTCTCCCAGCAAGCACGGCGGGTTCCCCGCCCCACCATACCGCTGCCGAGGGAGGACAAAAAGGGGCACGGGACACAGCAATGGTTCAACCCCCAGCCCGTGGCGATAGCGCCACCCGCTGGGCCGCAGGGAATCACACATCACTGGTGTCACCGCCAGATTCAAACTTACACCCGGGAAAGTGCATACCTGCTACACTCTCCCCCCTGTCCTTTGACACTGGTCCCCAGTGTCTGGAGTAAATCATGCCCTCAATGGCTGACATAATCCAGTCCAGAAACCCACTAACAATTGTGGTAAAAATAACTTTGGAAAAAAACTATCACCATGAAACAATTGTGTCTGAGCCCTGTAATAGAAAGGGAAAGAAACAACAGCATGTAATCATAACCTTAAATCACATTTTACATCATACTTTTCCCACCCATCCTGACTAAGATCCACCCATCCTCAGTGATCTTGAAGGGTTGCTCTCCTGCAGAGGGAAAAGAAAGAAACAACACACATAACCCTGACACATATATTCGTGTAGAAGGAAAGAAACTTCTTCGTAAAGAAATCCCTTTTCTCCAAAGAGTGATGCCGCGTACACAAGACCGTTTTTTTCGACGGTGAAAGCACCGTCGAGAAAATCGACGTTAAAAACGAGGAACAGCTTGTTCCCCTCACACACGGCCATTTTAAATGTCATTTTTTTTTGGGTCGAAAAAAACGACCGTGTGTGGGCTCCGCGGCAGTGTTTCCCTATGGGAAACACTGCCGCGGAAAACATGTCGAAAAAAACGCCGAGAAAAATTAGAACATGTTCTAATTTTTCTCGTCGTTTTTAATGCCGTTTTTCTCGTCGAAAAAAACGACAGAAAGCCCACAGACTATCGTTTTTCTCGTCGAATGGGAAAAATTTCGTTTTTTTCGACGGGAAAAACGGCCGTGTGTACGCGGCATGAGTGTGTGAAGAAGTGTTAACGTTGCGCAACAGTGCCACCTGGTGACAGCATCACGGTAACTGCACTCATGGAACCTCTCCTTCTTCTTCTTTGAGCCCTATCTACCCCAGAGTCTGTGATATTTTCTTTGGAAAAATGAAGAACAAACCAGGAACAGTTCCTCATTCTTCTGGGCACAACAAAAAAAAACAACGGCCCCAGAAAGTTCAGCAGCACAGAACAAAAATAATGGAGTCTTTCTCTCCTTAAAGGTAAAAGCGGGGATGCGGCAGAACAAGTGGCTTCAAGTGCTTGTCCATGGTTTCTAGATGATACTCCACATCTTCTCCTTCTTTACGCCGGATCAGCACTTTGTCTGCATGGATGTGCCGTCCCAACATCCACTCTTCCTTGCAGTCTTTAAAACATTGAGAAGCCTTGGGAGAACATGTAAGGTACCTGCGGGTGTGCGGGACTTTTAAGTGAGTCCACACAAAGTCATCGTACCAGCGTTCCCGGCACACTTCCACTTCATAAAGTAGTTCCTTCGACAAGTATGGATACTCCCACCCATACTCCGCAGCAACCTTCTGGCCAAACAGGCGCTGTAATCTCGCTAAAGGAGGCATGGTAGCTTTGTCCCCTTCACCAGGCAAAACTATTGAGTCCGGGTGACGAGGCACTCTGACTACCTCCAATCTGGGCATAGGCGCCCACAGCAACAGTCTCTTTTCCCCAACATCAGGTGCAGGTGGCACCGGAGATGTAGGGACAAGCTGAGGACAGGACCCCTCTTCAGGCGCTGGTGCCTCCACCCGGGGCGTACTCTCCCCTGTAGACATAGGTGGATCCCTGGTTCTGCGGGATGAAGCAAGGGGTACCTTGTCCCAGCCCTTCTCGGCAAACAAATCATCTATGGCAACGTCGTCTCCCATGTCCGAGAGCGACTCCAGGTCGGAGGTGTCACACTCTTCCGCGGGTATGTATCCAGTTGTAGAAACGGAACCACCACCTGCCGCGGACTTGCTGGGCCATGACTTCCCGACACCTCCGCCCACACACCAAATCTCTCCACCTGGCTTACCTCGGCCTTTACTTGATGCAGGACGTCCGGAACCCTCGTCAACAGATTCATCCGGGCCGGGCGTAAGCGGGCGGGACGGTCCACCACAACCGCTGGTCGGGGCTACCATGCCAGTCTTTCTCTTCGGTGGTGGACGCTGCGAGACAGTGGTGACCGAGTCAGCATCCTCGGATTTCTCCCGTTGAGTTTTCACAACCTCCTCCGCGGTCGCTGCAGTGTGCGCAGGGATGGCTCTCACAGCAGTGATTCCTCCTCTTTGAGTGGTGGTACCTAAAGCTCGACCAGGGTAGATGGTTCTCGGCCTCTCCACCGCCGGATCCACTTCGAACAGAAACTCCCCACAGGCCTCACAACGTCTGAACGGCTTCAGCTGACACACCAGTCCCGAACACCCAGGACAAATCACACCCAGGGCCTCAACGTCCATGCACGAATACAGGGCGAATCGACCCCTTGGCTTTAGCCGGATTCCCGTATCCATTACCGGAGCAGCAGCGGTCAAAGTCGTGGTGGAAGGGTGAACTGGAATCCACGAGGCATGTTCAAACATGGCGACCTGTTGCTGATCCATCGCACACTGCCAAGTTTTTGCGCCAACGTCCCATGTGTAGTCCTTCACACGTATTGGACTCCTCCCCTTTGCTCCAGCTCGCGGGCTTTTCTTCTTTTTTTCCTTTTTGAGTCACACCCACGAACTAAGCGATGGGGGTGTGCCTGGTGGCGCAGTGCAACTAGAAACCCCCACGTGTAGTCCCTCACACGGCTGAGTTTCCCCCTCTCCTCGCTCTTCTGCGCGGGCCTTTCCCTTCAATGGGTCATGTCCACGACTTTGAGCACTGGGGTGCACTTCGGCCAATGAAGGCCTGCCTATTCGTTTAACTCCTCCGACAGACACATTCAATACTCGTGGTGCACAAACACTATACCGGACCCGAGCCCCCTCGTGTAGCGGCCTCCTCACTCCCCTCTCTTGTTCTTGCTCGTCTGTCTCTTGTCTAGGGGTATCTCAGAGGGGAGAGAGCGGTATAGGCAACGTTCTTAATTTACCTTCGGGTCAGTGTTGTGCACCTGGATCCTCCCTCCGAGAGTCACCTTGAGCCATGTCCGTCAGAAATGAGCCCCACACCATTAAAGTCCAACACTCCTTTATTCTCATGCGAATGAACACCAACAGTTGAACTCCCTTGAAGAACAGCACAGGAAAGGAGGTGTGGATGCGAATAAGCCCAGACACAATCATTCTCCACTTTCCTTCCTGAAAGTGGGTTGCGGTCTCCGCACCAGGGGGGTATTTCCTTCCAGGCGGTCTCCGACGAGAGGCTCACCTGTCACCGGCAATATGCTGCACCGGGTCTTCAAGTGAGGAGCTCCCCCTGGTCCATTGCGCCTTCCGGATTCGGGTACCCAATCCCTGGGCTCCCTAGGATCTCCTTCCTCGCGGAACTCAGTGTTGGGCACTGAGCTCCGGACCTCCATTCAAGTACCTCACCCCAGGCTAAAGGTGCCTGAGATGGAACACGACCTCCGGTGGTCCTCCAGGCCTAGGCCACCCAGAGGACCGGCACGAACCATTGTCCGCAGACTAAAGGTGCCTGGGACTACGAACCCCGTGACAAAGATGGCCGGCCCCTTTATACCCTCTCCCAGCAAGCACGGCGGGTCCCCGCCCCACCATACCGCTGCCGAGGGAGGACAAAAAGGGGCACGGCACACAGCAATGGTTCAACCCCCAGCCCGTGGTGACAGCGCCACCCGCTACACAAAGTGCATACCCGCTACACATAGATACATTTTTCCAGCTTGGAAACAAGCAGTGACGGCTGGTGCTCCATTTTTTTTAGGGGGGGGGCAAACAAACCGCCCGCCTGCCCAGCACTTACCCAGTCCAGGTCGCGGGCAGCTTCTCCTCCCGGCCAATACGGTCACCCCTCCTCCCGCCCAATCCGGTCTTAGGACCGCTTCCTGTCCTGAGGAGGAGAAGCAGAAAGACAATAGCGAATCAACATTCGCTAATGTCACAAGTGGGTGGGCTCGGGGTGCAGTGCTCTGCGCCCCGGGCTCAACCTTTTTAAGCCAATTAGAGCCTCAGGCTCTAATCATGTGCTTCACAAAACCCCCATAGAAATCCATGCATCTGGTGTCTCGCATTGAGATTAGGGGCTGGCACCCGGAGATTGGGGGGGGCGGCGTCCCTGCGCCGCTTATATCTGGCCGGCCCTGGAAGCAAGTAGAGATTGCTGGAATAGCGGTGTCTACTTCAGTGATTTCTAACGGCCAGGTATGGTATATATATATAGTAACATTGATCTAACCTGAACCAATGTAACTATGTACACAATGCTCATACCTGGAATTTAAAGTGGTTGTAAACCCAACCAGACAACTTGCACCTACAGGTAAGCCTAGATTAAGGCTTACCTGTAGGTGCAAGAAATATCTCCTTAAACTACACGGTTAAGGAGATATTTGCAGAAAACACTGCATCGATGTCTACGGCGGGGGCCAGTTTTATCAATGGATAATGCCGGAACCGCGCGCATGCGCGGGTATCGTGCCGGTCCCGCCCGCATGCGCGAAACTGACGTCATTGCCGGTCCGGCCAGTCCCAGCGCCGGAGCGGTGATACAAGGAAGATGCTCCGAGGTGACATGGCGGCGGCGGCGGAGGGGAACGAGGAGCGCTTCGGGGACTTCGATCTCAGGTAAGTGCCACATAATGAGCTAGTATGCTATGCATACTAGCTCATTATGCCTTTTTCTTGCAGGGTTTTTTTTTTTTACAGGAATTTTTTTGGGGGGTTTACCTCTTTAAAGAATATGTTACCCCCAACATTTTATATTCCTCATATGTGCCTGCTGTACCATGTACATGTAAGAAAAAGTATCCTGTTCTCTTTGTACTGCTTCCTTTGTGTGAAATATCTGGTGATCCTGTCAGTCCCCCATGCTCTCCTAGTAAAAACTGACAATTGTAGGCATTAGAGCACAGTGTGGTCAGTTTTCTGGCTGTGCTGGGAACTCAGCCTGCTGTCCTCCAATGATTAGACTTGTGCTGACAAGCCCCCCCCCCCCTGCACAGCCATTCACTGGGAAGGACAGTGTACCGCTGTTTCTCCTTCCCCAGCTCTCTGAGCCCCTTATGCAGCTGAGAACAGAGGGAATGTGATCACTTAAAAAAAAGAAAAAAAAAAGAAGGTACTTATAATGTTTTATTTTTTTATTTTTATGTATACATAAATGTTTTACCTTTCATTTCTATTTTAAACTGAATGGGTTGTTTTACAAGAAGAGGATTCACATATACTTTAAATTGACAAACATTTGCTGCACTGCAAATTAACATTATGTCCAGTTTCATAAATATGCCCCTTTATTTGTGTATTTTTTTGTCATCTCAATTATTTACAACGCGAACTTGAATATTTTTAACCTTTTAAGCTAATTAACAAATTAACCTATGTTTTAATAATGCACAATGGATTGCTAGCTTTTCCGTATGCATGTTTTGTAAATGTTATTCTGTAATATTTTATGTGTATAACATCTCCTCTATACTCATACATGTTAACCTGTCCACTCTCCAAAAGATATTCAACGTATATTGAACGGAATATTTTTCCATGTCGCACTGCTGTTGAAGTAAAGTACCGGCATGTTGGTCGGTGCGGTTCTAAGACTGTCAAAAACAAAAGCTGATCTGCATCCAATTTACCGTCTCTCCACTACACAGCATATTGATGGGCTGAATTCATTTTCTCCTAATAGGATGTAAGTAATAACGGCTATTAGGACAAATGACCAAGCGGCATCCTGTCATCGCCTGCAATGGCGTGATAAGCTGCTGGTAATAAATATAAGATAACGGCCGGCCTATGTGTCAGATTCTGCCTCGACGGTTAGGACACAAGTCTAATATCAGACTGCCTGTATAGCTCCTGTCTGCACGTTGGCACGATCTGGGCAATGACAAATGCGTCAGCCTTCTTGGGAATCCTAACTAAAGGACCCCATTTTGTGGCGCGGGAGTGAAATTCTTAGGTGAAAGGAGCCAAGGTGGAACTATGACTGGTAGGTGATAACAATTTTATGTAATACTAACAATAAAAAAATATAATAAACTTCAGTCTACCAAACCTTAGATGTGGTGATGGCATTAATGTCAAGATGGGACTATAAAACCCTGCCCCTCTCCTATTCTACATAACTTAGAGGGGTGTGGAAAGAGCACAAGTTATCAGTGCAAATGGTTCTGGCAGAAACAACAAGTAACTTTTTCACGTATCAAACACATATACAAAACACTTTTAATGGTATATTTACCAGACCAAAAGGAACCAATTAAAAGTCCATTACTGGGGCTTCCATACCCTTTAAGCCTAGGTTCACATCTATATGGTTGATTCAAGTTTTAGGCACATTTTGCGGTGCGATTTTCATGTATTTTGTATTTTTTTTTCCCTTTAAAAACACTGTATATAGCTGGCTGCTAAGGAGCAGACCGGTAAGTCGGCCGCGGCGTCCTTAACAACTGATGAGTCATCAGTTGTCAGCGGGGTTCCCCGTTGACAGCTGAATGTAAAAAAAAAGGATTGAAAATAATAAAAAATCAGGAAAAAAAAAACCTTGTGAGGTCCACTCAAAATCTATACCAGACCCTTATCCGAGCATGTAGCCTAGCAGGTCAGGAAAGGGAGGGGACGAGCGAAAGGGGGGGGGTGCTTTGGGGCAGTTTTTAAAGGGCCTGGTATGGATTTTGGGGGGGACCCTAGGCTGTTTTTTTCTCAATTTTTTTGGCCTGCAATTTTTTTTTACATTCAGCTGTCAGCAGGGAAGCCCGCTGACAGCTGATGACTCATTGGTTGTTAGGGACATGGTGGCTGGCCTTACTGGCTATATACAATGTTTTTATCCACTTCAGCCCCGGAATGTTTACCCACTTCCTGACCAGGCTATTTTTTGCGATACAGTACTGCATCGCTTTAACTGACAATTGCGCGGTCGTGCAACTCTGTACCCAAATAAAATTTATGTCCTTTTTTCCCCACAAATAGAGCTTTCTTTTGGTGGTATTTGATCACCTCTGTGGTTTTTATTTTTTGCACTATAAACAAAAAAAAAGAAAATTTTGAAAAGAAAAAACTACCGTATATTTTTTACTTTTTGCTATAATACATATCCCCAAAAAAATAATTTCATCAATTTAGGCCAATATGTATTCTTCTACATATTTTTGTTTAAAAAATCCCAATAAGCGTTTATTGATTGGTTTGCGCAAAAGTTATAACGTCTACAAACTATGGGATAGATTTAGGGACTTTTGTTTATTTATTTATTGGTAATGGTGAAAATCTGCGATTTTATATCGGGACTGCAACATTGTGGCAGACAAATCTGACCCTAAGTGACACTTTTTGGGGACCAGTGACACCAATACAGTGATCAGTGCTAAAAAAAAAATATGCACTGATCACTGTATAAATGGCACTGGCAGAGAAGGGGTTAACACAAGGGGGAGATCAAGGGGTAAATGTGTTCCCTGTGTTTCTAACTGTGGGGGGGGGGGGGGATTCACTGGAGGAAAAGAGAGATCGTGATTCAGCTTAGCTGAAACACAGTCTCTCACTTTTCCTCCCTGACAAATCAGTGTGTGCTTTGTTTTTCATCGGCACACCTGATCCGTCTCTCCTGTGAACGGAGGCCCGCTGATTGCCTCCCGCTGTGTCCAATCACAGCGGGAGTGGCGCGCCCCCTAAACCGCGTGCACAAAATCACATACAGGTACGTGATTTTGCACCTCAGGGCCGCCCTGCTGCAGTAAATGTACGTGTAGCGGTCCGGAAGCCGTTAAAGGGAAAAAACGCATCGAAAAAGCAACACTTGCGTTTCTGGTGCAACAAAAAAAGTCACTGACCCTTTCCAAAAACGCACTAGCTGAAAAACGCATAGATGTGAATGTGTACCATAGGAAACCATGTTAAATGGACTGTAGTGCGTTTAAGAAAAATGGAAAAAGCACATAGGTGTACTGTAAACGTAGGGTCACTCAATTCACCAAACTTCACCTGCAACTGAAACATTACTTTTCAGGTAGATTGACCCTTTAAAGGGAACCAGTCTTAAGGCCCGTAAACACAATCAGAAAATTGTATGAAAAATACCGCTTTATAAGCGATTGTATGATAATCTGATCGTTAGTACAGAGCTTTGGAGAGACGATCACGGCAATTCATGCAAAATTATCCGATTGGGACATGCACGAAAAATTTTCTCGTATGATAACAGATCGTACGATTTTCGTTTAATCAGTACAGTTGTCGTTTGAAAGTACAATACAAATACAATAAAATACATTACATCAGCAAAAAATTTTTCTGTTGTACGAGAATTTTCGTAACTTTAGTAACATTTTCGATATGAGACTAGCATGCAAAAAAAAAAAAAAATGGACGATCAATTGTCGTGTGTACCAGGCATTAGCCGGGCTTGCACAAGAATATTCAGACAGATGCGTTAAAACAAAAAAAAAAGAAAACAAGCATAAAGCATAATTTTTCCAGAACATGAAGTGCAAAACCACTTTACTATTAACCACTTGCCGACCGGCTCACGCCGATATACGTCGGCAGAATGGCGCGGCTGCGCAAACCAACGTACCTGTACGTTGATTTTAAATCGCGGCATAGTGGGCGCGTGCCCGCCACGTGCTTCGTGAGCGTGCCCGCGGGTCCCGCCGACTCGATGTCCGCCGGGTACCCGCGATCGTGTCACGGAGCGGCAGAATGGGGAGATGTAAACAAGGCATTTCCCTGTTCTGCCTAGCAACATCACAGAGATCTACTGCTCCCTGTCATCGGGAGCAGTGATCTCTGTCATGTTCTAGTGAGAGCACCCCCCCACAGTTAGAATCACTCCCTAGGACACACTTAACCCCTTGATCGCCCACTAGTGTTTAACCCCTTCCCTGCCAGTGTCATTTACATAGTAATCAGTGGATTTTTATAGCACTGATTGCTGAATAAATGACAATGGTCCCAAAATAGTGTCAAAAGTGTCCGATGTGTCCGTCATAATGTCGCAGTCACGATAAAAATCGCAGCTCGCCGCCATTACTAATAAAAAAAAATTATCATAAAAATGCCATAAAACTATCCCCTATTTTGTAGACGCTATAACTTTTGCGCAAACAATTCAATATAAGCTTATTGCGACTTTTTTCTACCAAAAATATGTAGAAGAATACATATCGGCCTAAACTGAGAAAGAAATTTGTTTTTTTATATATTTTTTGGAGATATTTATTATAGCAAAAAGTAAAAAATATTGCTTTTTTTTTTTAATTGTCGCTATTTTTTTGTTTATAGCGCAAAAAATAAAAACCGCAGAGGTGATCAAATACCACCAAAAGAAAGCTCTATTTGTGGGGAAAAAAAGGACGTCAATTTTGTTTGGGTGCAACGTCGCACGACCGCGCAATTGTCAGTTAAAGCGACGCAGTGCCGAATCGGAAAAAAGTGCTCTAGTCAGGAAGGGGGTAAATTCTTCCGGGGCTGAAGTGGTTAAAAACAGCTCTTTTTTTTTTTTTTTGCTCCAGTATTAAAGCATAAGCCACTCCTGAATTATTATATTTGTGTAGGCT
The DNA here is from genome assembly GCA_029206835.1 of Rana muscosa. Lineage (NCBI taxonomy): Eukaryota > Metazoa > Chordata > Amphibia > Anura > Ranidae > Rana > Rana muscosa. The sequence goes on from CM055118.1 coordinate 163,022,260, forward strand.
TAGGTATAAAAGGATTATAGGCGCCCACTTCTTTAGGTTGACTTGCTTTGTCTGCGTGACTCTTGAGCTTGAGTGTCAGCCTGCATTCACACTAGTGTAGCGTGTGATTCACAAAACACACAAAAAAAACAGTGTCATGCCTGCAGACCCATTTATTGCTAATGGCGCCCCAAAGGAGGAAGCTAATTGTTGTGAACGCTGGAACATGTATAAATAAATGTGCAGAACTCAAAAAGGTGCGTGACCTTTTTTGTTGTTATTTAGGTCAGCCCTTTTGAAATGAATAGGCTGCCCTACATGCAAATCGCAACAACATACGAAAAACGCTTTAATGCCCAATGACTCATTTCACACTACAGTAATGTGATTGGAGGGAAGTCTGACAGTTGCTCTCCCAGCTCCTAAAAATGCAAAGCCATGACTAATAAAGTACTGTTGCTGTTTACACCCTGACACAAAATTGCGTGTAGAGGCCTGTAGAAGGAGCTAGTCTCCGAGCGCGTAGCCTGTTGTTTCCTGTCTCACCTTCCTTCCGGTGCTCTCCTTGGTTCTGGTTTCCTGTGACGTCATCATCTGTGCTCCACGCTGTATTCTGGCTGTTTCCTGGTGGCCACAGGATGGACTATCTTTTTTGCATGCAGATTCGTGGATCCAGATGGACCTGAGACCGGACCGCACCGCGTTTTATGATACCGTGCTGTGCCCTGTTTGTACTTGTGTCCTGTAAGTGCATTTCCTTTGAGATTAAACATTTTTATCTGACATTTGGTGGCGCTTCCTTTTTTTGTCCACAAAATTGCGTGTGAATGCCGTTCTGTGCAGTAAACATTGTGATCCAAGGCAGCATGATGACACCCCCCCAGAAGGTCGGGTCCTTGGCAGCCTGGGCTCAGAGAAAGTGGGTTGAATGAACCTGGCTGTCCTTCAACCTGGAAGACTTAGGACATCTAGTGGTGGATAGGAATTACTGTGGGGGAACAGCGCTATAACGAAGTTGTGCATTTTTTCTCTATTTTTACTATTGTTAGGCTATTCATTTAATTTTTTTAGCCAGAGTTGAGCTTTAGAAATACATCTTGTAGTTGAACATTGCCTTGAGCTCAGCTTTAAATAAAACTGAGATGTAAAGAATGCACCTAAACAGTTTACAGGGAGCAATATTTAGAAAATGAGCCTTCCATTCACCCTGTGCCCATTACAGGTGGTAAACTAATATCCAGTTTAATTTTTTTTCCCAAAACATTTTGATTGTGCCAATTTGTTAAAAAAAAAAAAAAAGACAAGAAGGATGCTGCTGGGCCGCAATCAGAGCCTGTTTTGTGGTCATTAAACAAGACAGATGCTGGCGTAGGCCCCATGTCAGATGATCAGTTCTTGTTATCAGGCCGTAGCTGCCACGAGCTGCCCGCTGGCCTCCCCTGCAGGCTCTCCTGCTGTTTTTGTCCTCGTACAGGCTGCCGCTGATCTCTCGTCACTAATGAATCCTCAAGTCAGCCATTTGTGACACAGATGTGCGCTGGAGATTGCCTTGCTGCTTCTGCGGATGGAGATGAAAATCCTTCCAACGGACGATGCTGATGGGAACAAGCTGGGTCATACTATGCTTGCTTTTTCATGTAAAGCGAATAAAAAACACACTGTTAAAACGTATATACCAAGCAGTAAGGAGATATAAATTACACACCAGGGAGTCATCTCTTTATTTTTTACACACAGCCTTGAGGCTGTCCTCCTCAGTGTGAAAGCCTTGGAAACCAAAAAGCAGCAATTCAATTAATAGTACAGAGGTGTCTGTACTACCAAATTGCCAGAGCACAGAGGACACATGTTTCTATTTCAATTGGTGGGATATATCAGGCAGCAAGTAAACATGTTGTCCCTGAAGTTAATGTGTTCAAAGCAGAAAAAATGGGCATTGCTGCTTGTTGCATATGGGGCTGTGTAGCCGCAGACTGATCAAGGTGCCCATGCTGACCCGTGTCCACAGCCAAAAGTGCCTATAATGGGCACATGTGCGTCAGAACTGGAGCATATAGCAATGGAAGAAGGTTGCTAGGTCTGATGAATCACTTTTTCTTTTATATCATGTAGATCATGGGTGCTCAACCTGTGGCCCTCCAGCTGTTGCGGAACTACAATTCCCATCATGCCTCAGCCTTTGGGAGTCATGCTTGTAACGGTTAGCCTTGCAATGCCTCATGGGACTTGTAGTTCTGCAACAGCTGGAGGGCCACAGGTTGAGCACCCATGATGTAGATATTCGGGTGATTGTGCATCGCTTACCTGAGGAAGAGATGGCACCATGATGCAGGATGGGAAAGAAGGCAAAATGACAGAAGCAGTGTGATGCTTTGGGCAATGTTCTGCTAGGAAACCTTGGGTTCTGCCATTCATGTGGCTGTTACTTGACACATACCACCTACCTAAACATTGTTGCTGACCAAGTACACCCGTTCATGGAAACGGTATTCCCTGATTGCAGTGGCCTCTTTCAGCAGGATAATTTGCCTTGACACACTGCAAAAATGGTTCAGGAATTGTTTAACCTCCCTGGCGGTATGATTCTGTCAGATTTTAGGTGCTGAAAGCGGTACCATTATTTTGCATGGAAATTTGGCGTTTTATATTGTAGGCCTGTAATTCTTAGGAATAACTCACTTAAATCTGTCCAAACAAGAGTCTAGTAGACATCCCGGGTATGATAAAATTCAAAAAACAAAATCATAAATTATAATATAATAAATAACTATAAAATAATTATAACAAATAATAATATAATAATAATAAAATAAAAAATGTGTTTTTCAGTGTTTGATGACGAATTTCCCCACAAATCGCTATCGCTCAATTCTGCAAGTGATTCTAATTTATTATCGCTGTTTTCTAGCTGGTCTAAAACCACTTGACATAAAGGGACACTTTTTGGTTGCTATGGACAATCTCCAGTTTCCAGGCAGAAAGAACAGTTTTTATAATATAAAAGTGCATGCAGGGCACTGGACAGACCAATAGGGACAAAGGGGATGTGTATTTATTTGATACAGTACTGTAATCAGTAAGATTACAGTATACTGTATGTGTACTGTGTGTTTTTACTTTTTTGAATTTGGCGCCGATCTCCGCCCCCGTGCGCCGCAACATCGCAGGGAACGGAGCTCGGCGGCACTTGGGCACTGTGTGAATCAAGCGAGGAGACAGCTCACACACACAGCGGGGACACATCGCAGGATCCAAGGAACAAAGTAAGTAACTTCCCCTGTATCCTGCAATGCGATCCCGAGTCTGGCTGGGGTTACCGCTTTAGGTACTGAAATCTTACCCCAGACTCGGGAATACCGCTAGGCGGGTTAAGAAACACAACGTGTTTAAGGTAGTGATTAGCCTCCAAATTCTCCAGATTTCAATCTAATCGAGCATCTGTGGGATGTGCAGGAAAAACAAGTGCAATTCATGGAGGCCCTTCCTCACAGCTTACAGGAGCTTCTACTGATGGTTTGGTGCCAGATACCATAGTATATCTTCATAGGTCTAGTGGAGTCCATGCCACAACAGGTCTGGGCTGTTCTGGAAGGCAATAGGGGAACCGCTCAATTTAGGTGGATGGTCATTAAATTACGGCTGATTGGTTTAATTTTCCAATTTAACTATATCACCAAGAGTGAAAGTAAAAAGAAAATCCCAAATTTGGGGTTGTTACCAGAACAAGGATAGAAAGCATGGGCACATTAGTTCTGGTGACCCTGGTGATAATCAGGGTTTCCTACATTTTGGAGGGATTTCCTCTCACTTCCTGTTTTGGTTAGGGGATAGGAAGTGAACGGAAAAGTCCTCAATCGGATACAGATGGCTAAAAAAAAAATTGATAGGGGTTAAAACGCTCAGTTAGAGCCCATTCACACAGGGGCGGCAAGACTTGTCCCGCGACTCTGCCGGGCGATCTGAAGACGACTTCAAAGGTGACTTTAAAAATGACTTCTGTATTGAAGTCAATGGAAGTCGCCCTGAAGTCATCTTGAAGTAGTACAGGAACCTTTTTCTAAGTCGGAGCGACTTGAGTCGCTCCGCTTAGAACGGTTCCATTGTACAGAACGGGACGCGACTTGTCAGGTGGCTGAGTCACCCCTGTGTGAATGGGGTCTTACTCTATCCAAAGTGAAAAAACTTTTTGCCTGTAGATCCACCATACTTATTAAAGCATCTGCACTTACAGTTTTCTCTTAGGTGAATCTAGCATTCAACACTTTACAGAGTTTACTACATAAATCACTCTGGGGTAGATTTACTAAAGGCAAACAGACTGTGCACCTTGCAAAGTGCAGTTGCACTCTGCAAGTGCAATTGCTCCAGTGCTTAGTAAATGAGATGAATGGTCACTTTGCAAAGAATACCCAATCACATGCAAGGAAAATAAAAAAAAACAGCATGGAAGTCAGCAGAGCTTCTGCTCATTTACTAAGCTTTGCAGCAACTGCACTTGTAGAGTGCAATTGCACTTCGCCAGGGGCATAGTCTATTTGCCTTTAGTAAATCAGCCCCCATGTGTCCTTGAAAGAAAGGTGTACCGCTCAAAGGTTCCAGGTTCCTTCAATTAGCTCCCGCCCTGCTCCACTCCCAGGTGCTTGCTATGCTCTAATGCATGAGGAGAAGAAGTTGTCTGGACTGCCGCACTCTGGTTAAACGCTTTATTAATGAAGAAAATTAAAATGCCAAAAAATCCAAAAAGAAATAAATAAACAAAATCCATCCAAAAGCAATCAAAGGTGAAGGGACATGCAGGGTAACGGCTAACGCGTTTAACCAGAGTGCGGCAGTCCAGACAACTTCTTCTCCCCATGTGTCCTTGGTTTGAATTGTTTCCAGATTTACTTCCCTGGTTCTATTCATTTAAAAAAAAAAAAAAAAATATTTGAAAATGATTGAAGAAATGAAAACACCTGTGCTGACTGAGATACAGTATAATGAATATGTCACATACAAAATCTGCATATTTTACTGTAAAAGGGTAATCCCTCCAATACTTAGATTTTAGTACTAAGTCGATGCCAGAAGCAGTAATCACTGGCTGGGCTTTTTATGTTTTTTCTAGCTTTGTGTGATTTTGCCATTGAAGCGCCGCCAACTGTAGCAGCCATTATGTAGGTTTCTCACGCTTATTTCTCGATTTTCTAGACTCCGTCACAGTGGCTTGGCCTCAGTCTTTTGTTCCTGGATATTTTCGTCCCTGAAAATGTCTACATTACTATCTGTTTATCTGGGGAATGTGTTGCTTCTCCCCTTTTTCATGTCAGAATTTGTTTGTCAACAGTTTTTAGCCATCATTTATTGAAATGCAATACACTTATAAAAAAGCGTATGCAGACTTTGAAAGCAAAAAGTTGTCATGATCACCTGGTGCCAGTATAGTAATATAGGTACAGTACTTGTAATACAAGCCCTCTTCCGTCTTCTAAGTTTGGCGAGTGTGGTCACCTTTTTAAAAAAAAAATTAGCACTTGTTTGGAGGATTTAGCATTCCAATATAATGTTCTTAAAAACTATTTCAAATAAGATTCCACTTGTTAGGACACATATGCGTACTTCAGCCAGTAGTGCTTTAGTTAGGAAAGCACATATTTGTGTGCATCCGTTCTTGTGTGCCCTTCTGAGCGTTAAGCCCTGTACACACGATCGGATTTCCTATGGATTCAAATCCGATGGATTTTTCCATCGGAATTCCGATGAAGCTGACTTTCATCAGTCTTGCCTACACACCATCAGTCAAAAATCCGACCGTCCCAAACGCCGTGACGTAAAACACTCCGACAAGCCGAAAAAAATGAAGTTCAATGCTTCTGAGCATGCGTCGACTTCATTCTGAGCATGCGTGGGTTTTTTCTCCGATGGAGTTCCACACAGACAATCGGAATTTGCTATCGTTTTTTTTCCCCATCGGATAAATTTAAAACATGTTCTATTTTTTCTCACCGGTGGAAAAAAGACCGATGGGGCCCATACACAATCAGATTGTCCTATGAAAAAAGTCCATCGGCCTGTTTTCATCAGTAAAACCGATCGTGTGTACAGGGCATTAGTGTCAGAAGACCTGGGCCCAGGCCTACATCTAGGAGCTACTGGATGCCCTTCAGCTACTTACCTGAGACTTGTGAAGCTAACCCTGTATTCCTGCCTCCTTGTTACTGACCCAGGTTTGCCACAGGACCTGTTATGGTGTGGGGTTGTTTTTCAGGGGTTGGGCTTGGCCCCTTAGTACCAGTGAAGGGAACTCCTAAGGTATTAGCATACCAAGACATTTTGGACAATGTCATGCTCCCAACTTTGTGGGAACTCTTTGGGGATGGCCCCTTCCTATTCCAACAGATGAGCAAGTTTGGGGTGGAGGAACTTGACTGGCCTGCACAGAGGCCTGACCTCAACCCGATAGAGACTGCAAGCCAGGCCTTCTCGTCCAACATTAGTGCCTGACCTCACAAATGCGCTTCTGAAAGAATGGTCAAACATTCCTATAGTCACACTCCTAAACCTTGTGGACAGCCTTCCCAGAAGAGTTGAAGCTGTCATAGCTGCAAAAGGTGGGCCAACTCAATATTTAACCTTACGGACTAAGACTAGGATGCCATTAAAGTCCATGTGTATGGAAAGGCAGGTGTCCCAATACTCTTGGTAATATAGTGTTTGCACATGTCGCGCTTTCATGGTTTTGGATTTGTACAGCTGTCTGAACTCTAGTCTACTCTGCAACCAATGACTAGCTTTCAAAGTAAGTTTATGACCTCCCAGCTGCTGTCCCAGGCCTATACCTACTACAGTATGTTTTTATTTATCACTGCTGTCATGGCTGCAGACTCTACTGCACTGAGATTCCCACACGCTTGTCCCCTTTGTGGTGTCCCAACTCTGCTCCTGTATGGAACCATAACCAGCAAAAGCATCTGTAAAAGCTCAGATCTTTGAATCAAGATATCCCTGTAACCTAAAATCCCTCAGGCCCTGTTCATACATACTACAATGACCTGCTTTTTATCGCACTGGAAAAATACAGTTCACCGCAATAAATTATTTTCCATGTGACCTATTCACACCACAACGCTGGTGTCATGTGCAGTGCACTGCATTGTGTTGAAATGCTACATGTATGCATTTTAACACAACAGAAGTCTATTGACAGAAAAAAAATGCTTTTTTACTTTTGTCCCTTACAAGGACCCATACAGTAGCCATCTTTGAGGAAAAGTTGAGAGTGTGCAGTGGAAAGTTGGCTAGGGAGGTGCTGCAATGTCTACGTTTATAGAAATAGTTGAGTGACATTGTATACATTAATATAAGGTCCCAAACTGCCATTAACTCTCACATTCTATGAGGAATGTAAGCGTAGTGACATTTAGCGTGAGCAGTGGATGCGTAGCACCATTTAGCTTGTCCCAACTTCCTCATCCACCTCCTCCTCAACTAGACATCCCATTTGCCAAGCCTCTCCAAAACACAAATGTGTACGTCACTGTCCCTCTCTATTTTTCTCCCTCACTCTTTTTCTCAACTCACAAACAGAAAGAAGTTGTGATGTCATAGAAAAAAACCTGCAAATATTTCTGTATCTGCAAAAATGACCATTGCCAATTCCTGTAACTCAGCCGTTATACCTTTTGAACTGTTTAAATATAAATTCTCCTGGATTATGATAAACTAATATTTATCAGCAATTTTAAACTATAAAATGAAACTGTTCAATAAAATATGGGTTCCCTGGGTCAAATACCTAACCAATGACCCCGAACCATACCCGATTAGATTGGTTTCTGGATTGTGAGGACTGGAGTACAGTGTCCTTCCCCTTCCCCCTTTCTTCCTCTTCTTCTAGTACCCCTCTTTTCTTGGTTTCCTGGCTCTCCGTTTGTTTTGCCGTACGTTTCTTCTTTTTGATAGTTCTGGTAGCAGGTTTGTTCTTATGATTTAGATGGTGTGTCTGTCCTCCCATAAGAGAGGTCGACTGATATTGAGATCATATGTAGTTAAATACAGGAACAAACATGAGCATTTTCAGGTTTAACGTTAAAATGTATACTGCTACCCAGTGGCGGCTGGTGCTCAGGAAGACAGCGATCCTGCCCGCGCCCCAAGGCCACCCTTTTTTTAAGCCAATTAGACCCTTAGGCTCTAATTAATTATGTGCTTCAGAAACAAAAAACTCCCATTGGAATCCATACGTCCGGCGCCCTGCATGTAGATTAGGGGCCGGACGCATGGATTAGGGAGCAATGCCCCTGCACCCCGTTTGGACGGACCACCACTATTGCTACCATACTTTCATTTGACGCTCTGATCGAATATTGCCTTCAGGCTGAAGGTAGGCTGATGTAGATTAAAAAACAAGTACAAAACCGAGCTTTTGCTACAAGTTTGGGGTAGTAGATATGGAAAAGGTAGCTTTCCATACTTGTTTGAGCATTTGGTGTAGGCCTACAGCATTTTTACCCTAAAGCGGAGTTCCACACGTTTGTTTATTAATAGTCAGCAGCTACACTTTTTGTAGCTGCTGACTTTCAATAAACTTACAGACACTCACCTGTCCCACGGTCCAGCGATGAGGGTGCCCGAAGCCTCACTCCTCTCCCCCGCCTCTCCGCGGTGCCGACATTGCAAGTGTGGGCCCCCGGCTGTGACACCCTATGATTAAGTGGTGTGTACAGCCATGTAACGCGTAAGGGACCAGGGAGGAGAGCCAGTGGTGACATCACTTCTGCCCAGCGGCCGAGAGCGGAAGTGCCTATGTTTGTATGAGATTACATGCGTCTGTTGAACATTAATTGATGTAAGTGTTTCCATGTTGTTTTAAATAAATATTTTGAATGGTATCACACTATGGGAGCCCCCCTGTGTTTTATCTCACTTCTGAGAACCTAGTGCCCCACTCCAAAGCGTTTACTGATGCAGAGGAATCACATGGTCACTCCGGGATCCATAGCCAGTGAGGGATATCAATCTTGCTGAGGAGCTGCATCTGCCATTGGGTCAACTGAAGAGGCTTGTTTACAAGCCAGCCAAGGTGAAAGACTGGGGGAAACGTGGGCACTTGGATTAGAGCACTTGGCTAGAAGCACCTGCATGTGATAAGCCACTTGCGGATGGTGGATCTGTTCTGCACTACTACTTTGGATTTTATATTTTTTATACTGCACAGAGACTCATTTTTTATTGTATTTTTGGATACTTGATTCATTTATTTTTTGACTACACAGAGACTCACTATTTGCACTTTATTGGTATCAGATATCTATTTTTGCACAGAAGATTTGTATTTTTTACTGAGACTCACATTTGTTGTTCATACCTTTGCATGGGATCTATTGCATGGGATTTTTTGCCTTTATCATTGGAGCACTTTATTGGATTATTCTTTTATACATATTGTGTATGATGCTATCACATCACGGACTATTTAGCCTTTATATTTTTTAACTTTATTATATAAACACTTGGTTGCACTTTAATTAAAGGGATTTGTTTTTAGCAAGCGCCATTACACCCCCCCATTTTCACCCGGCTGTGACAGCTTGCTGCTTCACAACCGGGTGTGAGTTGCGCTGCGCTCTCTTAGTTGCTAGGCAATCTTCAGGGACCTGGGACGTGTCCCAGAAGATTGCAGAGAGAGAGGGGGAGAGGAGGAGTCGCCTGGGGGGGGAGTCGCCTAGGGGGAGGAGGAGGAGTCGCCTAGGGGGGAGGAGGAGTCGCCTAGGCGGCGAGGCAATCAGAGCAGGAAGTGGGAGCTGGGTACCTGTCGAAACTAGGTACCCTATCCCCCCCCCCCCCACAAAAAGAAATTACATGTCAAATGTGGCATGTCAGGGGGCAAGAAGTGCTTAAAACGGAAGTTCCAGTTTTTGAGGTGGAACTCCACTTTAAGTTACCTAGATTTTATCTACTTTTGTTTCAGTTTTACAATGTCTGTATTTTTCATAGCAAAGGCTTGTACCTTTGTAACATTGCTTGCCTTTGGATTACTTTTTGTGAACTGTAATTCCTTTGTATTCTAATTCTTATAAAAAACCTTTTAAATAAACGATTGAAAATTATAACCTGCAATATGCATAGCAATTTAACGCACATAAAACCGCATGGCAACACACGTCAAAATGCATATCAAAGCATATCAATAGAAGGCAATGCAAGTCCATTTTTTAAGCATTTTTTTTTTGTCATTTAAGTTTTTTATTTTTCATCAGAAAAAAATCATTACAGAATCATAAATATTAAAGATGATTACAATTGACTTCAACAAAAATCTCAGGTATTATTACCATAGAAACTTAGACAAATTATTATCGTAAAAAACAATACTGACAATGTTTAAACAAAAAGTAATAATATCTAGCCTCATCTTGGTCAAGTATATAATCAAGTAATCTTATAAACTGATAATAACTTATATTAAGAAAATCTAGTTCCCACAAAAATAAACCGAAAATATGTTTTTTAAGCATTTTTATGCATTTTAATGCACCTTAGTGTGTAAACAAACTCTCACTTGGCACCCATGTGACCCTCAAACTCCCTATCGCTCACTCCAGGGTGTATGAACGAGAGGTGCAAAGGATGCCCCCTTGTCAACTTGGTCTCCCATCAGGATGGGGTACTACTTGTCCATTGAAGATCAGAAGACAAGCAGCTGCCCACAAGGACAAATGAAAATCTTTATTTTCTGTACACTGCTTTAGGAGACCGAGAAGATACAATTACATTAGAAGGTAATGTAACGTAATGCTACAGCAATAAAAAAATAAAAAAACTCCAGCTCTTTTTCTTTTTTTTTCACTTGCATCACGAAGGACCCGCTCTGCCAGCTTGGTTCTTCAAAGCTGTACTCTGCAAAGGCCGATCAGCACCAAGGACAGCTCAGCTCTCATTCCTGTCACATTCCATCAGTGTGACGCCTGCAGCTGATGTACCCCCATCACACAGACACTCAGAAGTCCCAGAATCCTCTTCTTTCAGAGCGAGCTACGCGCACGCCTGCATTACAAAGACGCTGCAGGAGGGAAGCCTGCTCTGTGCTGGCTAAAGGGCAGCACATGACTGTAATGCATTAGCGGGCTTATCTCAATTAAAGCGATGCAATCCAAATGAGAATCTGTTGATTGCAGCAAAGGAGATGTTTCATCAAGTATTTACAGTATGTGTATTATTTTCAGTTCTCTGGCTATCATACTGATCTGCTGGATTTCATTTTCAGTCACCTGACCCTGCACAAGTATGTAGCCATCAAAATCAGAGCTGTCTACTTATTCACAGGTCAGCGATTTAGAAAATATTGAAGCCAACTGATAACAGCCAGGCAACTAACATTTTTAGAAGGAGAGTCCACCATTACGGTTTCTTTTAATGGTTGTGTTGCTCTCTTTAAATAAATTCTTCAAGAAGAGATAAATCAATTGCCTTTACAAACCCAGTTATTACCATATAAAAGTAGCAGTGACATTGCCACTGTGTTGTACATAGCCTGAGCAGAGCTGTAGGAGGGATCCAGCAGGCCCCACCCACTACAGGCAGCCAGCAGCAAACTACAGGAGGGGGTGGAGCCAAGACCAGGCACCCTGCACAAGGACAGAGAGCAGCAGTGACTGGTCTTTATTACAGGAAGTTCCTGCACATAGACACATTTTCACACTGGATTACTACACAGTTTTGTAAGAAATACACAAAACATACCAAGATTCAGGTAAGCATATGCAGTACATGGCTTGTATTTAGACATTACTTGCTTATCCTGGAGTTTATCTTAAAGCATATCTAATCCAAAAAGCAAAAATGTATTATGGCTGCACTTGTTTCCTTTTTTTCTTAATGTTTTTTTTTTCTTTTTTCACCTGGTGGTCCTGACAGTAAGTTTATTTTTTAGCTTCTTTTAACAAACCAAGCTGTCCTGCAAAAGTGGCAGTTAGTTGAGACAAATCACTTAACACTGACTACTTCCAATGGTCAAAATGTTTAACTTTATTTATGTGAAAACCTTTATCCACAATTGAAAAAATGCTGTGGAAACTGCTTAAAAGTTATTTAGATGGAGTTTGGGCTTTTATTTGTTAGCCTAATCCATCTAAGCCCTGGTTCACACTGGTGTGATTTGACATGTCAAATCGCATGTCAAATCGGCGGCAATGGCACCGTCAGCTATGAGTAAGCATCTCACGATGTGAAACGCGTTAGCCAGTCCCTGTGTTCACCCCTGTGTGTCTTTGCTGTATTTCGTGGATTTTATACAATAAATCAGCATTTTTTGCAGAGTGCGGCGGTCCAGGAATTTTCTTCTTAATGGCACCGTCCTAATCCGCGCGACGCCGCATCTGCGGCGCTGCTCCAATTTCAAAAAGTAGTTTCTGTACTACTTTTTGCGATTTCAGGCCACGATTTACATTGACATCTGTGCAGAAACCTGCACAGATGTCTCTGTAATCGCAGCTGAAATCGGGACTAACAGGCGGGAGTGAAATTGTGCGAGTTCAGCTGAACTCGCACGGCTTCACTCCCGCAGCCCAGTGTGAACCTGGGCTAAATTTGCTAGCGTTCTAAAGCTGGTCATAAACTGATCAAAATTTGGACGTTCCAACAGGGACTGGCTTAATTTTGATCAGTGCGTGGGCTCCCCAACAGAATTTCATTTTTAATCAACTTCTGTTAAATTGACCTGTTGGAAAATTTTCCATCCATCTGTGGCTGCAGCCAATCAGCTGCAGCAGCTGATCAGTGTATTCTGACAGCAGCAGGTGCTGTTGTCAGCTTACAATGTCTCGGTGGGGAGGAATTGCTCCATCCACTTTGTTTGTGTGGATAGAGAAATCAGTTTTTTTATTTTTTTTATTCATTCAGCCAAGGAGAAAAAAATAAATAACCATGTATGGCTAGTTACTCAGTAAAACAGACTTGCAGTTCTTCAATGATCCATGCTGGGAATTTTGGTTCCTCAGTATTATATTCTCAAGCCTCGTACACACGGCCGAGAATCTCGTCAGAAAAAAACTCGTCGTTTTTCCTGACGAGATTCTTGGACAAGAATCTTGTCCCGGCCGAGTGTACACATGATCCATTCAAAGAACCGCCGTTCTTTTGAATGGAACGAACGCGGTGACGTCATCGACTACGACGAGCGTGCGCTCGTCACATTCGATGCCGTCGCCGCCATCTTGCTTCACCCTACCTATGCCTAGGAAGCTACCGCGCATGCGTCAAAGTCATTTCGAGCACGCGTGGGTTTCCACGGCGACAGGTAAGTGTACACACACACACTTTTCTCGTCGAGAAACATGCTGACGAGAATCTCGACGAGAAAATAGAGAGCAGGTTCTCTATTTTTCTCGTCGAGATTCTCGACGAGAAACCATACACACGAACGGTTTTCTCGGTCGTGTGTACGAGGCTTCAAACTCACAACTCCTGAACAGTCCATCACAGCACCTGTAGTTCCACAGTAGTCAATACATTCTGGATTGGGACACGTTAACAAGCTGGAAAATATCCACACATGTTGCAATCTATATTGTTTCAGCTCTTGCTACATACAGCGCAGATCCCAACGTACTGCCCAAGTATCTCGCTCTCTAATTGGTTTTCTTTCAGCAATTGTTCTGCTATGTTGTTGACTTAAATATTTGACATGCTTGCAGCAATAAAGGATGTGCCTGAAAATTTCTAGATCAATCTAAATGAGATTGTAAAGATATTGTACAATCTGATTTTAATTTGTGTCGCCGGCTTTATTACATAGTACGAGGATCTACCCTAGACAGTCCATTCAATTTATATCCAATCAGGCGGGCTCATGTATGACAGTTGTTGATAGATCAAAAGAGATTGTACAGACCGATCGCAACCCGTGTAAACTGCTGCAAAACAGACCAATAGTCTCTAGCCACTTTCAAAATCAGAAGCATCACTTTGCTTTTATCTTGTTGTTTATGGATGGCCTAACAGTTGTAAGGCATCAGGCTACTTGCCGCACAGAGTACGCTCATCAGCAACACAATCCGGCAGTCACTCAGGCTGAAAGGCTGCAGTACATCTTACAAAAACAATATAACTGTTAATTTTAATAGTGAGCCTCATGAATAATAGACGGGGCACCTTGGATAAAATCCCTGGGACTTTATAATGCATGGTTTATGGATGATGATAAAAACCTAAAAATCCATCTTACAATGCAGTAAAATCTGCTGCCAGTTCAGCATTTGTACCTTCAAACCTTTGTTATAATATACTGTGTTCATATATGCGTATATATACGTAAATATATATATATATATATATATATATATATATATATATTAACCATTAAAGGTGTGCTTTAGGTTTGTACTAAATCAGAAGGCTGCATTCTGGTAACAAAACTAGTTGAATTTAAAAGTACTTTTAAGCCGTGTACACACGATCGGTTTTACCTTTGAAAACAGTCCGTTGGACTCTTGTCATCGGACAAACCGATCGTGTGTGGGCCCCATTGGTCTTTTTTCCATCGGTGAGAAAAAATACAACATGTTTTAAATTTATCCGATGGAAAAAAAAACGATAGCAAATTCCGATCGTCTGTGTGGAACTCCATCGGAGAAAAAACCCACGCATGCTCAGAATCAAGTCGACGCATGCTCAGAAGCATTGAACTTAGTTTTTCTCGGCTTGTCGGAGTGTTTTACGTCACGGCATTTTGGACAATCGATTTTTTGACTGATGGTGTGTAGGCAAGACTGATGGAAGTCAGCTTCATCGGATTTTCGATGGAAAAAACCATAGGAAAACCGATCGTGTTTACAGGGCTTAAGTGTCCTATTTTGTGCTTCATTGTGGTCTGCAGCCCTGAAATTAGGTTCTGTTCCGGGATGGGATGTAATGGGTGGAATTTAGAATGATAACAAAACAGCTATTGTGTGCTATCGCATTTTATTGCATGTTATAAATATGCCAGTAAAGGCAGAATTTTATTTGAATGAACATGCAGTTGTATTTGAGCAATCTTTCTACCATGTAAATATCGGGTACATTTTCTTTTTTGCTGCTAAAGTGTCTCTTTAGCTGCCATTTTTACAAGCAGATGAATGAACCCTCGGCACTCACACATACAATCCCCATTGCAGACAGATGGCTGTAGACAAGCTGCTATGTTAGAGTTGTGTTTGGAGAATATATAAGACTAATTACATTCATATTTTTTCATTTGCTCCTGCTTGGCGTGCAGACTGTGGTATGCAGAGAAAATCCCGCAAATGAGAAACATTCCTCATGGTAATGTGGTAAAGGAGTAAAACAGAGGCAATCTCTGCAGAGGAAGCCCACGCTTGGAATCCCACTTCAAAAATAAAAGCTAAGCCTGCCTTCCGCCAAGTCTGCTTTCGGCATGGACGCTGATTGCCGGCGTCTACAACACGTTAGGCCTCATGTACACTGCTGCTGCTAAACGGATGTTCAGAGGCAGCTGGACATTTTTTTCAACTGCCCCTGAACTCATTCAATGTTATCTTATGTGTACATGTACACAAATTAGTTTACTGTCGTTTTTAGGCAGTTGCGTTTATAGGCCTTTCTTTGAAGGCAAAAAATTGGGTTTAGACGCCAAACGCGCCCCCCCTCCTCCCGCCGCGCTCCGGTGCCCTCCGCCGCTTACCATGGCCATCGGTAGCGGCGGAGGCGATCCAGACCTGTCCCTAGCCTGACATGGAGATGAGTGAGGGGAAGATGGCCCCCACCCGTCTCCAAGTCATTTGATTTCATCAAGGTTGTGTGCATCATCCCAAGCTTAGGTTTCCCATTAATAAGTAACCGTTACGTTTTTGACATTTTAGACTGGGGTGCCTTTCATACTTTTAAAGGATGCTGCAATTGAAAAAAAGGTTGAAAACACAGGATTAGACAATAAAATGGTATTACCCTAAATCAAAACTCCTACTTTTGTCAATGGCTAGCGGGGTACAACACTCTTGCTCTTAAAAGTATTTTATTTCAGTCCTGGGAACAGTTTTCCCAGAATTTTCCTCCCCTGCTAATTGGTTCATTGTCTCCCCCAAAGGATCTGCAAGGAGCTTGTGGGTAAAATACAGGCAGCCATTTGTGCAGATTATGGCATTCTGGCTGTGTCCTTGGGTGTAGTGGGAATTTGATCTTTGGCGAGATACTCACATGGCTGGCACATACAGGTTTTTAGGTTTAACCTCTCAGCAACTATATAGTATGACAACAATCCAATTACATTTTTGCGAACCCATTATTGTGTTAAAAATAATCTGTTGACACAACGCACTGAGAGTGTGGATCTTGCAAATTATCTCAGATTGTGGTCACTGTGGTGACATGCAGATTTCAGTGTTGGATTTTCTGCACTGGACATTGATATTTGCACATTATATACTGTATATTTGGCTACACTTGTATATTCTTGTATATCATTTTGATAAAAAATGTGGGGCAATTTGTGTATGGCCCACTGGGAGGAGGATACTATATTTGGTAGACATAGACCAGAGATATTGCTTTGGCGCAGATTTATTGATGTTGTCCTCTTCATCTGGAGAGGAGATCTGAAATCTTTGCAAATATTTATGACAAAATTAAACCACGAGTGGGGTATCAAGTGGTCATATGAGTCTAGCAATGTTGAGGCAAACTTTTTGGTCCTTACCATTTACGAGAGTGGAAATCACATTTACACAAGGACATTTTTTTTTTGAAAACTGACAGGAATTGGTACATTCCTGTGCAATACTTAAAGGCCATTTTTTAGGGATCAGGAGGAATTGCTCAGAAGAGGAAGATTTTAGGAGGCAAGCCAATATATTGAAACAAAGGTTTGTGACAAAAGACTATGGTACCTACGAGTTAGAAACTGAAATTCAAGAAGCTGCACAAACTGACAGGAACAATTTATTACATTCCAAACATAGGACTAGTCAAGATAATACATTTGAATGGTCTTTCACCACCACTTACGCTAATCAACATTGACTGGTCAATGGCCTATTGAAGAAAACACTGGCATATTTTAAAGGGGTTGTAAAGGTTCGTTTTTATTTTCTAAATAGGTTCCTTTAAGCTAGTGCATTGTTGGTTCACTTACCTTTTCCTTTGATTTCCCTTCTAAATGTTTTTTTTCTTTGTCTGAATTTCTCACTTCCTGTTTCTCCTCAGTAAACTTCAAACCATCATCCGAGCGGTGTGGAATCAGCCAGAACAGCTTACTGAACAGCTTACTGAGGAGGAACAGGAAGTGAGAAATTCAGACAAAGAAAAAAAATATTTAGAAGGGAAATCGAAGTAAAAGGTAAGTGAACCAACAATGCACTAGCTTAAAGGAACCTATTTAGAAAATAAAAAACGAACCTTTACAACCCCTTTAAGGAATGACAAGGCCCTAGGACCTTTTCTACCTGATAAACTTGTATTCATTTTCAAGAAAGCACAGAATCTACAGTAGAGATGCCTCTAAAATTATAAGTCAACCTAAATGAATCTCCTTTTTTGGAGGGCTTATTCTTTTGTAAAAAATGTTCTGAATGCAAATGTGGGGATCCCAGCATACAGAGAACTAAAGTATTTTCATCTAACAAACAAACAAAACCTATAATATCAGAGAAGTTATTACCTATTCTTCTCAGGGCATGATATATAATTTGCAGTGCCCTTGTAGCATACAATATATAGGATGCACCACAAGAGCCCTACATGTCTGAATAAATGAACATATCACAAACATTAAAAAGGGTTTTTGTGGGCATAGCTTGTCCAGATGTTATATTACACATCATGTAAAGGACCCAAGCAGTCTAAAATTGATAGCATAGACAAACCTTTACCTTATTAGGGGGGCTCCAACTTAAAGAGGGTAAAATCACATCTTGGAACAGAATAGATACATGAAATAAAGTCCTATAACCCATTCGGATTGAACCTGGATTGGGACATTAATTGTTTCCTCAACAAAATCTAAGCTCAGTATCACTATCGGTTAATAATAAATATATCTTTTATATTTCTAACCTATTTAAAGTGTTTGTTTCATATGTAGTTTTAGAAAACAAATCTTATTTGGTGCTTTTTGTCATGTTTTGTTGATATTTATATCTATATCTCACATATTGATTGATTAATAAATTTTCTGCTGTGCTGGATGTGTTCCCAGACAGCTAATTTTATAGGTGCCATATTTTCATGTTTTAGAGGGAGATGGTAGTGGTTTTGGTGCATTTTCTGAAAGTGCACCAAGATTTCTGCATGCAGGACTTTTGGTGCACTTTCAGAAAATGCACAAAAACCGCCCGATGCAATAAAAGTCTAAAGTGCAGGTAACCCACACAAAACCTGTGGGTGCACTACACTGCACCTGAGGACTGCTGGAAGATATACAGCGGGGCAAAAAAGTATTTAGTCAGCCACCAATTGTGCAAGTTCTCCCACTTAAAAAGATAAGAGAGGCCTGTAATTGTCATCATAGATATACCTCAACTATGAGAGACAAAATGTGGAAACAAATCCAGACAATCACATTGTCTGATTTGGAAAGAATTTATTTGCAAATTATGGTGGAAAATAAGTATTTGGTCACCTACAAACAAGCAGGATTTCTGGCTCTCACAGACCTGTATCTTCTTCTTCTTTAAGAGGATCCTCTGTCCTCCACTCATTACCTGTATTAATGGCACCTGTTTGAACTTGTTATCAGTATAAAAGACACCTGTCCACAACCTCAAACAGTCACACTCCAAACTCCACTATGGTGAAGACCAAAGAGCTGTCGAAGGACACCAGAAACAAAATTGTAGACCGGCACCAAGCTGGGAAGACTGAATCTGCAATAGGCAAGCAGCTTGGTGTGAAGAAATCAACTGTGGGAGCAATAATTAGAAAATGGAAGACATACAAGACCACTGATAATCTCCCTCGATCTGTGGCTCCGCGCAAGATCTCCCCCCGTGGGGTCAAAATGATCACAAGAACGGTGAGCAAAAATCCCAGAAACACACGGGGGGACCCAGTGAATGACCTGCAGAGAGCTGGGACCAACGTAACAAAGGCTACCATCAGTAACACACTACGCCGCCAGGGACTCAGATCCTGCAGTGCCAGACGTGGCCCCCTGCTTTAGCCAGTACATGTCTGGGCCCGTCTGGTTTGCTAGAGAGCATTTGGATGATCCAGAAGAGGATTGGGAGAATGTCATATGGTCAGATGAAACCAAAGTAGAACTGTTTGGTAGAAACACAACTCGTCGTGTTTGGAGGAGAAAGAATGCTGAGTTGCAACCAAAGAACACCATACCTACTGTGAAGCATGGGGGGTGGCAACATCATGCTTTGGGGCTGTTTCTCTGCAAAGGGAACAGGATGACTGATCCGTGTACATGAAAGAATGAATGGGGCCATGTATCGTGAGATTTTGAGTGCAACGCTCCTCCCATCAGCAAGGGCACTGAAGATGAAACATGGCTGGGTCTTTCAGCATGACAATGATCCAAACACACCGCCCGGGCAACGAAGGAGTGGCTTCGTAAGAAGCATTTCAATGTCCTGGAGTGGCCTAGCCAGTCTCCAGATCTCAACCCCATAGAAAACCTTTGGAGGGAGTTGAAAGTCTGTGTTGCCCAGCGAAAGCCCCAAAACATCACTGCTCTAGAGGAGATCTGCCTGGAGGAATGGGCCAACATACCAGCAACAGTGTGTGACAACCTTGTGAAGACTTACAGAAAACGTTTGACCTCTGTCATTGCCAACAAAGGATATATAACAAAGTATTGAGATGACCTTTTGATATTGACCAAATACTTATTTTCCACCATAATTTGCAAATAAATTCTTTCCAAATCAGACAATGTGATTGTCTGGATTTGTTTCCTCATTTTGTCTCTCATAGTTGAGGTCTACCTATGATGACAATTACAGGCCTCTTTCATCTTTTTAAGTGGGAGAACTTGCACAATTGGTGGCTGACTAAATCCTTTTTTGACCCACTGTACACACATGCTTACCATGACTACTCATATTTAGGGGGTCATGGAACTCTGGTAAGCTTTCATTTAGCTCTTCTGTGCACAGTGAAAAGGTGGAAGCTTTTTTACTTTAGAGCACTACATAATCTCAACTGTGGATTACATCACTATCACATTGGACTTTATTGCTATATTGTAACTGTTTATTTACTGGGTGTTTTATGCACTTTTTTATTTTATTACTTGTGATATATGAATAAGACCACTTTCACACTGAGGCGCTTTCGCGCTAAAAACAGCGCCTAAAAAGCTCACGAAAACGTATTTCCATTAAAATCAATGAATGCTTTCACACTGGGGCAGTGTGCTGGCAGGGCTGTGAAAAACTCCCCTCTCCATTGAAATGAATGGTAAAGCTCTTCAAAAACGCCTGAAAAGCACTTCAAAAGCGCTCAGTGTTTTTACTGGCAGTTTAGAAGCGCCTCAGTGTGAAAGTGGCCTAAGTGTTTTTGCAATTTTTTCACTTTAATGGTGTAATTTAGGCTTTCATTTGTACATTCTTGTTTTTGTTTGTAATACCCAAACATTAGGATAGCTGCTTTAATCCCCTTGCTTATTTAGGGGGTTATGAGCGCAATATTGATTTTGTTTTAGAAAAAAAATGTAAGTGATAATAAAGGCCCAGTTCACCTTTACCAATAGCTGCCTATGCAGGTAAGGGACATCTGTAAATAAAAACAAGTTGGGCAGCTTTGACCACAGTTGAGGCCATTTATGTACCTCATGGAGTCTTACTGGAGAACTCTTAGGATGTTACTGAGACTCATATCTGTTACTGTTCACCTTCACATTCACAGAAGCAAGCTCTTTCTTTCATTTAAATCCCCTCACATGTACTTTCTCCCTCCTGATGCAGAAGCTCTGAGCTCAGTGTTTGAGAGCTCACTCCTGTGATAGTAAAGGTAAACAGTAAAAGCTGGGAGTATCTTAGCAACGTCCTAGTAGTTTTCCAGTCAGACTTCACGAGGTACGTAAATGGCCTACACCTACAGCAAGAGCATTACACCATTTTTTTTTATCTAAAGACACCCCTTATCTGCATTGGAAGTTTTTTGGTAAGGTGAACTAACCCTTTAAAACCTATTTTATTTTTCTAATTAAGATGCTGATGGCAGTATTTACAGTGCCTTGAAAAAAGTATTCAAACACCTTGAAATTTTCCACATTTTGTCATGTTACAACCAAAAACATAAATGTATTTTATTGGGATTTTATGTGATAGACCAACACAAAATGGCACATAATTGTGAAGTGGAAGGAAAATTATAAATGGTTTTCACATTTTTTTTTACAAACAAATATGTGAAAAGTGTGGTGTGCATTTGTATCCAGCCCCCCTGAGCCAATACTCTGTAGAACCACCTTTCACTGCAATTACAGCTGCAAGTCTTTTTGGGATGTCTCTATCAGCTTTGCACATCTAGAAAGTGACATTTTTTTCCCATTCTTCTTTGCAAAATAGCTCAAGCTCTGTCAGATTGGATGGAGATTGTCTGTGAACAGCATTTTTCAAGTCTTGCCACAGATTCTCAATTGGATTTAGGTCTGAACTTTGACTGGGCCATTCTAACACATGAATATGCTTTGATCAAAACCATTCCATTGTAGCTCTGGATGTATGTTTAGGGTCGTTGTCCTGCTGGAAGGTGAACCTCCACCCCCCAACATGACAAAATGTGGAGAATTTCAAGGGGTATGAATACTTTTTCAAGGCACTGTATATTGTGTTCTGCTTTTCCTACAGCTTCTGCTTTTCTTTTGTCTTATTTCAGATGCCTCCACCGCTAACTTTCCTTTGTATCAGTAACTCCATGGCTTGCAAGGTCCCATGGAGCCCTGTAGAAGCCATCCTCGTGTGCATGTTCACAGTATACCTGTCGCTGCCTGTGCTGGTGCGCAGGCAGCCCAGGAGATTAGAAATTATGATGTCCTGATGCCACTGCGTATGCACAACTGTGCTGAGAATTCTGGAGCTAGTAGTCCAGAGGACTATAGCGTGCACATTCCCAAAACAGACATTCAGGGAGCCGCACTGAGGAAGTTAGAGGCTGCGCTATTTACAGGAAGAATTTGTTAGGCCCCTTTCACACTGAGGCGCTTTGCAGGCGCTATTGCGCTAAAAATAGCGCCTGCAATGCGCCCCAAAAAAGCTGCTCAATTGTATCCAATGTGAAAGCCCGAGGGCTTTCACACTGGAGCGTTGCGCTTGCAAGAGGGTCAAAAAACGCCTGCAAGCCGCATCTTTGAGGCGGGTTAGAAGCGGTAAAAATACTGCTCCTATAGTGCCCCTGCCCATTGAAATCAATAGGCTAGCGCCTCCAATACGCCCGCAAAACACCGCAAAGAGGCGTTATTGGGGGCGTTTTAACCCTTTTTTTGGCTGCTAGTGAGGGTTAAAATACCCCCGCTAGCGCCTGCAAATCGCGGCAAAAAAACGATATAGCGGCGCTAAAAATAGTGCCGCTATACCGCCAGCGCATCCAGCGCCTCAGTGTGAAAGTAGCCTAAGTGTTTAGAGGCCTTGTGCAAATTAGCATTAACTGGCAAGTGATTAATAGGGCAAGAGTGTTGTATCTGTAATAAAAACCTTGGGTCTAATTTGGCTAGAAGAACGGGGCAGACACAGCACTGCGTATACAGCCCAGGAACAGCATCTACATAAAGCACTTACAATAGATACAAAAGAGCAGAAAGGCCAAAAGAAAACTTCTGAGGCTTTTTTATTTTAGTGGCCAATAGGTGTTGATTCCTGCCATTGTTGGTGCGCCGGGCAAGCTGCCTGTATGAGGAGCTGTGCAGAGATTCACATTGGATTCAGCACCACGGAGAGAGACGGACCAGCAGCTCCCGTCAGCTTTCTACATCACTACGCAAGACTGTTTCTCCAGATAGCAACATTAATCACGGCATAAAATATTCATTTAAATAATCTGATTGTAACTGAAGACTTCAGAAATTATGGAAGAAAATAAATTGGGATCTATTTTGCGGCGCAGCCAGGCAAAGTCTGCAGAATATAACCAAGCAATTTTCTCTTCAGGCAGACTTGGAATTCCACATTGTACAATAGAGGAAAATAATTCCAATACCAGCTCATCTCGCTGTGATAGCTACACCTTTGGCTGTAGCAAAGGCATTCATTTATTCATCACGTGACTACTGCCAAGGCACCAGTGTTAGGGCCAGAGGTTACAGAGAGATTAGTGTGAGGGTTTGTGTTAGTGGCAGAAAATAGGGACAGTTAGTGCAAGGCAAAGTGTTGGGCTCGGTTCACACCTGTGCAGTTTGCTTTTGATCCGTTTCTGCAGTGCTTTTTGCTGTGCTTTTTGCTCACGCGATTTTGCCGCAAATTTTCATTTTTTATGCTTTTTTTGACTTTTCAATTTGCTGTTGGGTATATTAAAGAGGAAGTAAACCCTGATGAGTTTTACTTCCTCTTTTTTTTCCCCTGAAAAGTAAAAGCATATTGGGCTAGTATGCATCGCATGCCCATTATGTGCCACTTACCGAAAAAATGCAATGTCCCTGCTGTTGGCCATATCCATCTTCACCCCTTTTCCTTCTGGGGCTGCAGGCTCCGGCTCTGTGACTGGCCAGAGTCGCGTGATGTCACTCCCGCACATGCGCACGGGAGCCGTCAGTCAAAGCACTTGCTAGTAAAGAAACGACACGGAGGGACATTTCTTCACAGCGCATGCAACGATGACATCATCAACGCACTACAAGGTAAAAATCTCCACACGTTTAGGAGATATTTACAGTATCTATAGGTAAGCCTTATTATAGGCTTACCTATAGGTACAAGTTGCACAGAGGGGTTTACAACCACTTTAAAGAAAAGAAAATTGCGGCAAAAATGCACTACATGCTTTGGTGTAGCTTCTCTATTGAAGTCCATTGAACCAAAAAAGCACCGTATTTAATAAAGTCCCTGACCCTTTCCAAAATCGCGGCGGCTGAAAAAAAGCATAGATGATAATGTGTCCCATTGGAAACCATGTTAAATTATCTGTAGTGCGTTTCTGCAAAAAGCACCAAAAACGCATTGGTGTGAACAGAGCCTTAAGCCTCGTACACACAGCCGAGAATCTCATCAGGAAAAAACCTGTTGTTTTTCCTGACGAGATTCTTGACAAGAATCTTGTCCCGGCCGAGTGTACACACGTACGATTCAAAAGAACCGCTGTTCTTTTGAATGGCACGAACGCATGCACTCGTCACATTCGATTCCGTCGCTGCCATCTTGCTTCACCCTACCTATGCCTTGGAAGCTACCTCGCATGCGTCAAAGTCATTTCGAGCATGCGCGGGTTTCCACGGCGACAGGTAAGTATACACACGCTCGGGTTTCTCGTCGGGAAACAGGCCGACAAGAATCCCGACGAGAAAATAGAGAGCAGGATCTCTATTTTTCTGGGCAGTTTTCTTGACGAGAAACCTGAAAGCCTCGTACACACGCCCGGTTTTCTCTGCAAGAAAGCTCTCCCAGCAGTTTTCTTGTCGTTTCTTGACGTGTCATGTGAGAGATTGTTAAAGTGGTTGTAAACGTTACTTTGAAAAAGAAAAAAAAAACTAACACCTGCAAGACAAAGGCATAATGAGCTAGTATGCATAGCATACTAGCTCATTATGTAATACTCACCTGAGATCAAAGCCCTCGCTGCGGTGCCCGTACACAGCACCGGCCGGGGGCGACATCACCCCCGGGGGTTACTTCCGAGTATCGTGGCTCCGGTGCTGTGATTGGCCGGAGCCGCGATGAAATCACTCCCGCTCATGCGCACGGGAGCCACCGATTACGGCACCCTAACTGAAGCAGCGGCATGAACGTGCCATTGCTTCAGTGCGCATGTGCCGATTACGTCGGCACATGCAAATACAGGAGATATCTCAACCTAAACCATTCAGGTTGAGGAGATATCCAGGGTAGCTACAGGTAAGCCTTATTATGGGCTTACGTGTAGCAAAAGGTGTGTTGTAAGGGTTTACAACCACTTTAAGGTGGCCATACACAATCATACACATAGAGATCTCTGAACATATTAGATCCGAGCAATCACAAATGATCATCATCGATTAAAGTATGGAACGATGCACAACACTCAATTTTGCAATCGACTGATAACATTGATGAAAAATATGATCTATCAGTTATAAATATGAAAAGATCTATCATTAAAAATAATTTTATTGATCTGAATTGCAAGCAGTTCTCAGACACAAGTCTGCATATTTGTTCAATCGATTGCAAGATTAACAAAATCCTTCCTTGCCTGATCGTTTTGGCTGAGTCAAAATCAATGGAGAACGCACTAAATTGATTAAATAGAGGTTCTTTGGTTTTTGATTTGATTTGATCAATTTATAGGCACTGAATGATCAATTGCATAATCATATTGGTACCGGTGTGGCCACCTTTTGACCAGGTTGCAGAGAAATAGTGTGAAGATTTAGGGTCAGATTACAGGGAGGGTTATGCCACGTACACACGACCGCTTTTCTCGACGAGAAAAACTGCATTTTTTCTTTTCGCCGAGAAAAACGATCGTCTGTGGGCTTTATGTCGTTTTTCTCGTCGAGAAAAACGGCATAAAAAACGACGAGAAAAATTAGAACATGTTCTAAATTTTCTTGTCGTTTTTTCCAGCATTTTTTTCCGCGGCAGTTTTCCCATAGGGAAACACTGCCGCGGAGCCCACAGATGGTCGTTTTTCTCGTCAAGAGAAAAAATGACGGGAAAAACGACCGTGTGTAGGGAACCAAGCGGTTCCCTCGTTTTTCCTGTCATTATTCACTGCGGTTTTTTAACCGCCGTGAATAATGATCGTGTGTACGCGGCATCAGTGGCATTTCAGGTTACAGGGGGAGTCAGTGTAAGTGTCAATGCTAAGGTCAGTTTACAGATCGGGTAGTGTAACGGTGTGAAGTGTTGGGGTCAGCTTACAGGAAGTGAAAGTGGAAGAGATAAAGTTAGAGTCATGCTTTAGGGAAGATTAATGTTAGGATCAGGTATCAAGGAGGATTGCTGTTATGCCGTGTACACACGACCGTTTTTAATGACGAGAAAAATGAATTTTTTTAAAATGGTCATTAAAAACGATCGTGTGTGGGCTTCAGAGCATTTTTCACGATGTGAAAAACGGCCATGAAAAATTTGGAACATGCTCTAATTTTTCACATCCTTTTTTACATCGTCGTTTTTCTCGTCATGAAAAACGGCCGTGTGTGGGCTTTAACGACGTGAAAAAATGCGCATGCTCAGAATCAAGTATGAGATGGGAGCGCTCGTTCTGGTAAAACTAGCGTTCGTAATGGAGATAGCACATTCGTCACGCTGTAACGGACTGAAAAGCACGAGGCTGAAAAGCGCGAATCGTCGCTCAACAAACTTTACTAACATGAAGGGTGACACCATCCGAATGGAACTTCCCCTTTATAGTGCCGTCGTACGTGTTGTACGTCACCGCGCTTTACTCAAGCATTTTTTTCCACGATAGTGTGTAGGCAAGGCAGGCTTGATAAGAATCACGTCGAAAAAAAATCCGTTTTTTTCAATGACATTAAAAACGGTCGTGTGTACATGGCATTAGGGTCAGGTTACAGGGAGAGTTACTGTTACATGGCAGATTAGTGTTAGGGTAAAGCTACAAGGAGGTAAGTACAAGGTAAACGTTAGGGTCAAGTTTACAGGTTAGTTTAGTGTGAGAGATAGTTTGAGAGTCAGATTACAGGGAAGATTAGTGTTAGGGTCAAGTTATAGTTAGGGTGGTACAAGGGTTAGTGTTAGGGTCTGCTTACAAGAAGGTTAGAGTTAGGGACAGCAAATGAGGGGGTTGGTGTTAGGATTAGGTTATAGGAAAAGTAAGTGTGAGGTTCAGATTTGGTGTCAGCTTACAGAGAGGACAGTGCAAAGCTTAATGTGAGGGCTGGGTTACAAGGAAAGTTTGTTCCAAAGGAGATCTTTAGGGTTTGGCACCCTGCGTTGTGCCAATGGCTCTGCCCTGAATACTAATCTATCAGAACCAGCCAGTTAGTGGTCCTACCCAAAAAGTATTTTAAGGGCCCTTTCACATGGGCTGTCCGATCAGGTCCTCTTGTCAGTTTTTCAGGCAGACCTAATCGGTAGGCTTGTGCACAACGGAAAAATTCGTTCCGTTTCGGTTCGTTTCTTTCCGGTCCTGTTGATTCGTAATCATTCGTAATTTTGCTAGACGGGATTTTTCGTGTTCGGACTCATTCGTATTTTTGCAAGCGTCATTTTTTGTTGAATTTTTTGTTGCTTTATAATTCGTACTTTCGGTAGAGTACGTTGTTTTTCGTTGATTCTGGACACAACTCCTACTTTCGTAACTTTTTTTGGGTTCGTTGATTCGTAATTTTCTGTGTCTCTCTCACGACGACGCTGCCTATTATGCCTAATGTGCTTCGAATGGATTTGTACTTTTCGAAATACATAGCGGTTATTTGTAACGATTCGAAATCTCGTATTTTACTTTCGTTTTTTACATGCGGCTATAGCCTCCGCCCCTGTACACCATTTTGAGAGGGTTCAGCACGGTGAGGGAGAAGCAGAGAGCAGAGCAGAGTGTTATTGTGCTTCCAATGGATTAGAAATCTCGTATTTTACTTTCGTTTTTTACATGCGGCTATAACCTCCGCCCCTGTACACCATTTTGAGAGGGAGTTCAGCACGGTGAAGGAGAAGCAGAGAGCAGAGCAGAGTGAGTGTTATTGTGTTTCCAATGGATTTGTACATTCATAAGTTTTTTCATAACGAATTATGCCGAAGACATTCGGGCATTCGCTATTTTGCGGTATAATTTATTTCGGATTCGGTTTTATTCGTAATTGCTTTGTTCGGAAATTCGAATGCTTCCGAATGTCCGAAAGTTGCTAAATTCGGACGAATTTCGATTCGTTACGAAACGAATTGCACAAGCCTACTAATCGGACCTTCAAGTCCCCCCTATGGAGCGGCGGATGTCAGCGGTAACATGTCCACTGACATTCGCCACTATCTGATCCTGTCCGCAAAATCCAGACAGACGGTGGTCCTATTTTCCATCAGTCTTACAGACAGGCGGTCCGTTTTCACCCGATTTCCCCAGAGGGGAGAGTGGGACTGTGTCTGTGTCTGCTCTGCACAGTGAGCGGAGACAGAACCTTTCATCCGCCTGCTCAGTGGGGATCAGTGGAGCGAACCCCCACTGAGCAAGTGGATTCTGTTCCACTGAGGCGCCCGTGTGAAAGGGGCCTAACTGTCCCTTATGCCGCGTACACACGACCGTTTTTAATGACGAGAAAAATATTTTTTTTTTAAATGGTCATTAAAAATGATCATGTGTGGGCTTCAGAGCATTTTTCACGACGTGAAAAACGGCCATGAAAAAATTGGAACATGCTCTAATTTTTCACGTCGTTTTTTACATCGTCGTTTTTCTCGTCATGAAAAACGGCCGTGTGTGGGCTTTAACGACGTGAAAAAAAATGCGCATGCTCAGAATCAAGTATGAGACGGGAGCGCTCGTTCTGGTAAAACTAGCGTTCGTAATGGAGATAGCACATTCGTCACGCTGTAACGGACTGAAAAGCACGAGGCTGAAAAGTGCGAATCGTCTCTCAACAAACTTTACTAACATGAAGGGTGGCGCCATCCGAATGGAACTTCCCCTTTATAGTGCCGTCGTACGTGTTGTACGTCACCGCGCTTTACTCAAAAAAAATTGTCCACGATAGTGTGTAGGCAAGGCAGGCTTGAGAGGAAACACGAAAAATCACGTCGAGAAAAATGCAGTTTTTTTCAATGACATTAAAAACGGTCGTGTGTACGCGGCATTACGCCTCATTCACACCATTTGAAGAGTTTTTCTGCACCTGTTTCTGCAAGGCCACAAAGAAAACAATTGTTCTCTATGTGCCCAGTCCACACCACAACACTGGTATCATATGCATATATATATTTTTTTTCTGCGCAGAAGTCTACAACATGTATGCAGTTTTCTGCATGGAAATAAACTGACGTGACATCAACATTGTGGTATGAACAGGGCACATAGAGAACAGTTGTTTTTTGTTGTACCCTTACAGAGAATTAATGCTACATATCTCTGGCATGTGATACAAGTGTTATGGTGTAAACAGGACACATAGAAAACAAGAAAGCAATTGTTTTCTTTGTGTCCTTGCTGAGACTAAAGCCTTGTACACACGGCCGAGAATCTCGTCAAGAAGAAACACGTCATTTTTCTTGACGAGATTCTTGGACAAGAAACTTGTCCCGGCTGAGTGTACACACGCTCCTTTCATAGAACCCGCGGTTCTTTGAATGGAGCGAACGCGGTGACGTAATTGACTACGACGAGCGTACGCTCGTCACATTCGATGCCGCCGCCGCCATCTTGCTACACCCTACCTATGCCTAGGAAGCTACCGCGCATGCGTCGAAGTCATTTCGAGCATGCGCGGGCTTCCCGGAGGACAGGTAAGTGTACACACACTCACTTTTCTCGTCGAGAAACTTGCTGACAAGAATCTCGACGAGAAAATAGAGAGCAGATTCTCTATTTTTCTCGTCGAGATTCTTGTCGGTTTTCTTGACGAGAAACATGATAGCCGCGTACACATGACCGATTTACTCGGCAAGAAAGCTCTGCCAGCAAGTTTCTTGCTGGTTCTTGCCGAGAAACTCGTCGTGTGTACGAGGCTTTACATAATAAATGTGTGTGAAAGGTGTGAACAAGCCTATGCATGTCAAATCTGTTCCTTTTTTTTTTCATCCTTTTTTTTATGCACGGATGGTGTGAATGAGGCCATAGAGTGATGTGCGGCGCCAGGGACCACTGGATGATGGGCTTTGGCATAGGTGATATGGCTTGTTGACTGATTGCTACGAAATTATTCGCCTTTTTCTTACAGGTCCTCTTTAACAAAAAAAAGCTTCTTTACCCATATGTCAGAGCCCTGCCCAAAGATCCCCAGTAGCGGTGTGTAGGTGACATGCTCAAATTGGTTGGCATCTGATATTGTGCAATTTTCCTGCCCAGTGCCCCCCTGTGTTGGGTAACATGTATGTGATTTACATGTCATATATAACATGCACATGATGTGTGTGGGTGGAGAGAGTATTTTCTGCTTGTGTGGAGCTGTGCAATCCAGCACAGACTTCTCATCCCCGGAGAGGTGGGGGCGGACAGTTTATAGCACTTCTCCCTCTTGCCCACATTTTCCAGAAATAGACAGTAAGCAGCAAGCGGAATGACTTTAACTCTGGGAGATATTGATTCCCTGGCATGGCAGGAGACGGTGAAGTTCCCCTAAAATGATAATATTATCTAGATGTCTTTCCTAGGTGCCTGCTCTTTCTCTCGCTCCAATTAGTTCTTCCACCTCATCTCTCTTCTGCCCCCATCCTCTTGTCCTTCCGTCCACACAGATTCATTTACTTTCATTAGCCGCTTCTCCGAACTTCCAGTTTAACTACCTTTATGGGTTTTGTTTTTTAGCTCTCTCTCTGCTTTGAATCACGTGAGCGGCCTCCCTCTGCTGCCCCCTTTAAGGGAAAACACTTTTGCTAATATATATATATATATATATATATATATACACAGTATCTCACAAAAGTGAGTACACCCCTCACATTTTTGGAAATATTTTATTATATCTTTTCATGTGACAACACGGAAGAAATGATACTTGGCTACAATGTAAAGTAGTGAGTGTACAGCTTGTATAACAGTGTAAATTTTCTGTCCCCTCAAAATAACTCTACACACAGCCATTAATGTCTAAACCGCTGGCAACAAAAGTGAGTACACCTCTAAGTGAAAATTTCCAAATTGGGCCCAAAGTGTCAATATTTTGTGTGGTCACCATTATTTTCCAGCACTGCCTTAACCCTCTTGGGCATGGAGTTCACCAGAGCTTCACAGGTTGCCACTGGAGTCCTCTTCCACTCCTCCATGATGACATCACGGAGCTGGTGGATGTTAGAGACCTTGCGCTCCTCCACCTTCCATTTGAGGATGCCCCACAGATGCTCAATAGGGTTCATGTCTGGAGACATGCTTGGCCAGTCCATCACCTTTACCCTCAGCTTCTTTAGCAAGGCAGTGGTTGTCTTGGAGGTGTGTTTGGGGTCGTTAACATGTTGGAATACTGCCCTGTGGCCCAGTCTCTGAAGGGAGGGGATCATGCTCTGCTTCAGTATGTCACAGTACATGTTGGCAGTCATGGTTCCCTCAATAAACTGTAGCTCCCCAGTGCCAGCAGCACATATGCAGCCCCAGACCATGACACTCCCACCACCATGCTTGACTGTAGGCAAGACACACTTGTCTTTGTACTCCTCACCTGGTTGCCACCACACACGCTTGACACCATCTGAACCAAATAAGTTTATCTTGGTCTCATCAGACCACAGGACATGGTTCCAGTAATCCATGTCCTTAGTCTGCTTGTCTTCAGCAAACTTTTTATGGGCTTTCTTGTGCATCATCTTTAGAGGAGGCTTCCTTCTGGGACAACAGCCATGCAGACCAATTTGATGCAGCGTGCGGTGTATGGTCTGAGCACTGACAGGCTGACCCCCCACCCCTTCAACCTCTGCAGCTCTGCTGGCAGCACTCATACGTCTATTTCCTAAAGACAACCTGAGCACATGCACTTCTCGTCTTCCATGGCGAGGTCTGTTCTGAGTGAAACCTGTCCTGTTAAACCGCTGTATGGTCGTTGCCACTGTGCTGCAGCTCAGTTTCAGGGTCTTGGCAATCTGCTTATAGCCTAGGCCATCTTTATGTAAAGCAGCAATGTTTTTTTTCAGATTCTCAGTGTCCTTTGCCATGAGGTGCCATGTTTAACTTCCAGTGACCAGTATGAGAGAGTGAGAGCGATAACACCAAATTTAACACACCTGCTCCCCATTCACACCTGAGACCTTGTAACACTAACGAGTCACATGACACCGGGGAGGGAAAATGGCAAATTGGGCCTAATTTGGACATTTTGACTTAGGGTTGTACTCACTTTTGTTGCCAGCGGTTTAAACATTAATGGCTGTGTGTTGAGTTATTTTGAGGGGACAGAAAATTTACACTGTTATACAATCTGTACACTCACTATTTTACATTGTAGCAAAGTGTCATTTTTGAAGGAAAAAAAGTCATTTATAACTCACTCGCGGCTATAATGAATTGTCGGCTCCCGGCAATACATAGAAAAGTCATTGATAAAAAAAAAAAAAAGCTTGGGGGTCCCCCCAAATTCAATTACCAGGCCCTTCAGGTCTGGAATAGACCTTTTCAATTACCAGACCTTCAGGTCTGGAGGGCATGTGGCCTGGTACGGTTCAGGAGGGGGGGCGCTCTCTCGTCCCCCCCCTCTTTTCCTGCGGCCTGCCAGGTTGCGTGCTCGGATAAGGGTCTGGTATGGATTTTTGGGGGGACTCCACGCCATTTTTTTTAAATTTGGGGTGGAGTTCCCCTTAAAATCCATGCCAGATCTGAAGGGCCTGGTATGGATATTTGGGGGGAACCGCACAAATTTTTTTTTTTAATTTGCGGCGGGGTTCCCCTTAATATCTATACCAGACCTGAAGGGCCTGGTAATTGAATTTGGGGGGACCCCCACGCTTTTTTTTTTCATCAATGACTTTTCTATGTATTGCCGGGAGCCGACAATTCATTATAGCCGCGAGTGAGTTTTAAATGACTTTTTTCCTTCAGAAATGACATTTTGTGCAGGGACAGTTCTAAGCACGGGAAACAAGCGCCACTTTACATGCATATCATACACACCCCCCAGGTACGAAATTTAAAGGAATATTTCACTTTTATTGTTTCACTTTAAGCATTATTAAAATCACTGCTCCTAAAAAAACGGCCCTTTTTAAAACTTCTTTTTGCATTGATACATGTCCCCTGGGGCAGGACCCGGGTCCCCAAACACTTTTTATGACAATAACTTGCATATAAGCCTTTATAATTAGCACTTTAGATTTCTCCCATAGACTTTTCGAATTTGCCGCGAACACCCCAATTTGTTCGCTGTTCGGCTAACGGGCAATGTTCGAGTCGAACATGAGTTCGACTCGAACTCGAAGCTCATCCCTATTAGTCACTGTGCTGCCCATATAATCAATACACATGCCATTTGCAATTCAGTGTTATTAAAAAAAATACCTTTCCATTTAAACCTGTGGCAATTCTGTACAATTTGTATGCAAAACAACTAAACAAATTAAATAAATTTGTGCAAAAAAAGGTTGTGGCGCTAACTCATATAGAGTAGACCTTCATCTTACAACATACCGGTAAGTGATATACCGGTAATCATAATTTCATATATAACATCCCACAGTAAAATGTAAAAAATAGGTAAAAAATGATAAATAAATTCCAAGCAAAATTCTTCAATATATTATATAAAATATATATATTTGTATATTCACAAAAAAGTCCAATCACAGTGAAAAAGAAATAGGAAAACAGAGAATTCTTAAGACCACAAAAATGTGCATAAAAAATGCAAACTCACCAGAGCTTTGAAACAAAAAAGCCCTGTAGAAATGATAGATTTCTTCCAACCAACAGCTTGAATGAGGACGATCCCTCTAACTTTAGCACTAATCAGGCAATAGGGCTCAGGAAAAACATATGGATAATCATAGCGCAATTTGTTTGTTGCAAATACATCAAGGCAAGTAAGTAAAGTAATGTGCACTTACATTTAGATGTGCTATATGCTAGCACCAACATTTACAGCCTAAAGTAGATGTGCACGCCGTTCTATTAGCGGCGGCGTGCGTTCAAAGACACAGGGGTTGGGAACCAACTAGACCAGATGTGACGTCAGTAGAACACGGACGCGCAGCCTCTATGTATTTCGTGTAGCACACGTCATCAAATGGAGCTTCCTGATGTGCGTGTAAAGGTCGGTGTCCCAATACTTTTGACAATGTAGTGTATGTGCAGCATCCTGCCAGCCCATTTCATAGCCATGATCTGCCTGCACTGCATAGAGAAACGAAGAGACTCAATAATGACATTAGGGAGTCTAAAATAAGTGTTTAAATGTGATTAAAACAGAAATTATTAATTAAAAAATTCTGTTAGCATGTTGATGAAGGAGGGACGGAAGAACTAAAATATAAGCAGATTAAACTTTAGCTCTAAGAGATGATGGCTTTGCTTTAGCAGCCCAGATGAAGGTGTGGGGGGGTCGCTATAACTCCTGAAACGCGTTGGGTGATTACATTTCTTTTTATCAATAAACAGCCTTTTTTATTTGGAGATTATCATCTATTTTTCATGTAACAAAGACACCAGCTAACTACTTAATAATATAGCCCAGGAGAAGAAATAACTTTTTAGGTTAGTAGTCCTGTTAAAATCTTGGAAAAGTTACATCTCAACTATCATCGCTCGATATGTATATCTGCATTGTTTCCATTACGGTTGCAAAGACAGAGAAAGAACTTTGTGTCCAAATCACTATACTGTAGGGCAATCACTATACTCTGCAGTGTAGGTGAACATCATGGGAAATGTAGTTCCAAAACATGTGGGGTGCCAAGGTTCGCCATCACTGCTGTAGGGGGATAAAACGGCGCTGAACCATGGATGCCACCTCTGCCTTCCTTCCCATAATCCTCTGCTACTGGAAACAGGGAACTAATATCATGGAGATACATAGTTCTTCTGCAAGAGTATGAAACAGCATTGAACCATCACGGATGGTACCCCTGCTTTCTTTCCCATAATCCTCTGCTATTGGAAGCATGAACCCAGAACCATATTGACAAATCTCCCTCCGGCTGGATTATTTAAAAAAGAACTGAACCAGCCTGGATGGCACCTCTGCATTCTTTCCCATAATCCTTTTTGTCTACAAACATGGAAGCAGCACCATTCAAACACAATTCGATGCTATTAGCCGCCAAGCAGCCGCCCGCGAACAGAAAAGCGGTGATAGCTGCAGCTTCTGACATTTGGGAGAAGGGATTTGGGATTTAGCATAATAAGGAGAATATATATATTTTTCCCCATATTGTGCCTCTGCGTCTTCCTCTGGCACACAGGCTCATTAGAAGCTCTATCAGGCTGTATTATCACATCTCTGGGCTCTGTTAATAAGCTGTCACTTCTGGCAAGAGAGTGGAGGTGACGCGTGACATGCCCCCTCGATCTCACGGTCTGCTTCTTCGTGTCTCCATATCACAGCACTGCTAAGCCTGCCAATGCTGGCTCCGCAGTGGGTCCTGTGAATACTGAACGCCCCCCCCCCCCCCCGTGATGGTTGCCAGGGGTATAACCTTGATGGCAAAGTGAGGATCACCCCCCCCCCCACCCCCGTGATTGTTGCAAAGGGTATAACCTTGGTGGCAAAGTGAGGAACACCTCCCAATAAAGGTTACAGGGGGTATAAACTTGGTGGCACAGTGAGGAATACCTCCCTGTGATGGTTGCAGGGGGTATAACCTTGGTGGCACAGTGAGGAACACCTCCCAATAAAGGTTACAGGGGGTATAACCTTGGTGGCACAGTGAGGAATACCTCCCTGTGATGGTTGAAGGGGGTATAACCTTGGTGGCACAGTGAGGAACACCTCCCAATAAAGGTTACAGGGGGTATAACCTTGGTGGCACAGTGAGGAATACCTCCCTGTGATGGTTGCAGGGGGTATAACCTTGGTGGCACAGTGAGGAACACCTCCCAATAAAGGTTACAGGGGGTATAACCTTGGTGGCACAGTGAGGAATACCTCCCCGTGATGGTTGAAGGGGGTATAACCTTGGTGGCACAGTGAGGAACACCTGCCAATAAAGGTTACAGGGGGTATAACCTTGGTGGCACAGTGAGGAATACCTCCCTGTGATGGTTGCAGGGGGTATAACCTTGGTGGCACAGTGAGGAATACCTCCCTGTGATGGTTGCAGGGGGTATAACCTTGGTGGCACAGTGAGGAACACCTCCCAATAAAGGTTACAGGGGGTATAACCTTGGTGGCACAGTGAGGAATACCTCCCTGTGATGGTTGCAAGGGGTATAACGTTGGTGGCACAGTGAGGAACCCCCCCCGTGATGGTTGCAAGGGGTATAACCTTGGTGGCACAGTGAGGAATACCTCCCTGTGATGGTTGCAGGGGGTATAACCTTGTTGGCACAGTGAGGACTACCACCCCGTGATGGTTGAAGGGGGTATAACCTTGGTGGCACAGTGAGGAACACCTCCCCAGTGATGGTTGCAGGGGGTAACGCCTTGGTGGCACAGTGAGGAACACCCCCCTCCCCGTGATGGTTGCAGGGGGTATAACCTTGGTGGCACAGTGAGAAACAACCTCCCTCCCCGTGATGGTTGCAGGGGGTATAACCTTGGTGGCACAGTGGGGAATACCTCCCCATGATGGTTGAAGGGGATATAACCTTGGTGGCACAGCGAAGAACACCTCCCCAGTGATGGTTGCAGGGGGTAACGCCTTGGTGGCACAGTGAGGAACACCCCCCCCCCCTCCCTGTGATGGTTGCAGGGGGTATAACCTTGGTGGCACAGTGAGAAACAACCTCCCTCCCCGTGATGGTTGCAGGGGGTATAACCTTGGTGGCACAGTGTGGAACACCTCCCAAAGATGGTTGCAGAGAGTATAACCTTGGTGGCACAGTGAGGAACACCTCCCCTGTGGTGGTTGCAGGGGGTATCACCTTGGTGGCACAGTGAGAAAAACCTCCCTGTGATGGTTGCAAGGGGTATAACGTTGGTGGCACAGTGAGGAACCCCCCGTGATGGTTGCAAGGGGTATAACCTTGGTGGCACAGTGAGGAACCCCCCATGATGGTTGCAGGAGGCATAACCTTGGTGGCACAGTGAGGAACACCTCCCACGTGATGGTTGCAGGGGGGAAAACCTTGGAGGCACAGTGAGGTACCGCCCCCCACCCGCAATGGGTGCAGGGAGTATAACCTTGGTGGCACAGTGAGGAACACAAGGCACTATGCACCAAAAACAGAACAAACTGCACAGCTGTCTGCGATTCTCTCAGTATTATGCCAATCTCAGGTTTTGTTTTGTTTTTTTTGGGGTCATGAATTTTAGATTTGCATGATCTGCAGAGAGTCGTGCAATTCGTGAATCCAGGCAATTGGGAACGAACCAAAAATGCAACAATGTCATAAAAAATCTAAAATTCAGATCAGCATACTGCGGTACAAACTGATGGGTTAGCGTACCGCTGCAGGACACAAACACATTCGCTCAGCATTATCTACATCAGATTGCTGGTGAGATCGGAACATTAATACAATCATTTTAGTGGACCTGTCATATAAATGATATAGATTGCAGATTTATTTTACATGTTAAAGTGTTACTAAACCCACAACAGTAAAATCAGTCGGTATATGCAGTAAAGCATGCTTTTTATACTCACTGTGGGACCTAAGGGGTTAATCTTCTGCATCGTGTAAAAAGGCTGTTTGATTCTGTCTCCTCTGATCGTCCCCTTCTTTTACAGTCCCCAATCCATCTGCTGATAGTACAAAGCCCTAGGAGGCACTTTGCACATGCTCAGTTTGGCATGTATTGCTAGAGTTTTTTTTGTTTTTTGGGGGGGAGGGTGCATGTAATCAGCACAGGGCCAATCAGCACTCTCCAGGCAGAGGGTCAGGGGTCCTGCAGCCTAAAAGGAAAGTCAGAGGAGAATGAAATTACTATGTAACTATAAAAATCTCCTGCTACAAGCTTTAACCAGTGCTCAGCCGGACACTGATAGAAGTCACAAGACTGCTGATGAGAAAAGCAGTTTATATTTACTAAAATAATTGCATTTCCATGTTCTGTGTACTGTGGGAGACCTGATATAGTGAACGCAGGTCCTGGGTTCAGTAACAATTTAAGTGCAGCGTGTTAAGTAATGTGTCAGTGTAATACTTCATTATATTATATTCATTACCTCTCACAGAGATCACAGTACTCCATCCCACAATGCCTTCAATAGTTTTTTTCTCTCCAGAAGGACTGAGCCACCTTTGTTCAGGCATCTCCCAGGTCACTATCTACTTCTTGGACTGGGATGACCTCTGACACAGATCAGCCTCTGCAATAGCCCCTCACCTTGTGACTTACTGCAAACATACAATGATCTGATCACCGGGGGAGGGGAGACTGAGGAAATGCTTCTTCCTGCCTGCAGCAGACTGATGACATCATCTCAGCTTACACAAAGTCACCAGATTGGAGCTTAAAATGGTATTAAACCGAAAGGCAAATGTTTATTATATTGCATCTTACCATTTCCTAGATGTGGTGGCTGCATTAGTTCATTTTTTTATTTTATTTTTTTACTGGTGGATCAGGCCAGTAAGTCTGTTGTTTTTCACAGAACAAGCTGTCCAGAAGATGTAGCAGTTAGATTGTTGAGACAAACCATTTACTACTGACAGGGGTGCTTACAATGATCGGATTTTATTAACGTATTATAAAAAGCAAAACTTTTTTTTTGTGTGGAGAATGATTAGAATACCTATTACTTTTTTTTTTCTGTTTGTTTGTTTTTAAGTCTGTGCCCCCTGATTTACCCTCTGCATTTGTCCTATTTATCACTATGATTGAAAGTAAAGAAACCCCCAAATTTTGGGTTGTCCTCAGAAAAGTAATAGAGGGGAAATTTTCCAAAGAGGACTTGTGAGTCCCCAAAGAATTCCCTTATTTCTCACTTCCTGTTTTGGCTTTAGGACAAGAAGTGAAGGTAAATCTCCCCAATGGGACACAGATGGCAAAAAATAAACCAACAGGGGTTATAATGCCGCGTACACACAATCATTTTTCCCGTCGAGAAAAATTACATTTTTCCCTTTGGACGAGAAAAACGACCGTGTGTGGGCTTTTTGTCGTTTTTCTCGACGGGAAAAACGGCATTAATCACGACGAGAAAAATTAGAACATGTTCTAATTTTTCTCGTCGTGATTCCCGTCGTTTTTTGCCGCGGCAGTTTTCCCATAGGGAAACACTGCCGGGGAGCCCACACACTGTCATTTTTTTCGACCAAAAAAAAAAATGTCATTTAAAACGGCCGTGTGTGGTGGGAACAAGCTGTTCCTCGTTTTTCACGTCGATTTTCTCGACGGTGTTTTCACCGTCGAAAAAATCGATCGTGTGTACGCGGCATAACCCTCCCTTACTTTAACCAAACTAAAAAAAAAAAAAAAGGTTTTCTCGTAGTTCTACTTTAATTTACGTAAAACTTTTATCCCAAACAGTTAAACAAAAATTGTTGCCATAACTGATTATAAAGTGTAACCTACTAGTACATTTACCCACAGACTGACAATGCTGCTGACCAAAGATGTCTCTGTTGCTCCTTCATGCAGAGTGTAGGCACTGTAATACAGGAGGTGTGTTAGGCAGCCCATAGTTTCCTGCCCCATACATGGATCGAAATTTAGCCAATCTGCTACACCAGATAAGTTTTAATTCATGTATGGCCGACTTTACTGGCCAGAATACCAGGTGAAAATAGAGGGGGGGGGGGGAGCCTAAAAAATAAAACTAATGCGGCCACCACATCTAATTATTGGTAAGCTGAAATATATTAAATTTTTTGTTTTGGGTTTAAAGGAGAAGTACAAGCAAAGCTCATTTGGCTGCACCTCTCCAGTGGATCACAGGAGTGCAGTTCGTTTTGCACTCCTGTGACCCCCTTTCAGCTGACGTCACAGAGGCGGTCCAGGCTCGGCGAAGATCGCAAACATATGGTCAGGATCTGCCCACATGCCTGGACTGGCACCCGGCTCAGCCTCTCAGCAAGCCACTAAGAGCCTGAGCCCGCCCCCCCTCAGCTCAGTGCTGCATTGAGCGTGGGTGGGGGGGCAGAGAGCTGATGACTGACAGTCACCAGCTCTCTGCTCAGGGAAGTCTGAGAACTGACACAGAGCGATCAAGGGTGTGTGATCGCTCTGTTCTCCGTGTTAGAGATGGCGGGGGACAGATGTAGCATCCACTTAGGTAAGTGTGATTCTGAAAACCACAAATCCCATACTTCTCTTTTGATACTGCTTTTAAAGTGGTTGTAAACCCACTAAAAAAAAAAATAAATACCTGCAAGACAAAGGCATAGTGAGCTAGTATGCATCGCATTCTTGACACATAATCACTATGCCCTGTGGGTAGGCACCGCCGTGTCACACATTTCACAGAGCCTGCCTTCTGAACTACAGAGGTGCTGAGAGGAGGAGTTTCAAGAGGCGGAGTCAGTACAGGAATGACTGCTTGCAGGCAGCAAGGTACCATGGGTCATGTAGTCCTTAGAAGTGGAAAGTAAACAACAAAGGAGAATCTGCAAAGTATGCAGGGAATCCAGGAAGTTGTGGAAAGTGTTGGCCAGCAGATAGGCAGCATTCACAACATGAAAGGAGATTTTTCAAGTAATTGTATCGTTATTAATATTCTACATTTGTATTATTATTATTACCACAATACGCATGTTATAAAATGAAAGTGCATGCTGTGACCATAGATCTCCCTTAACCCCTTCCTGCCCGCCCCAGCGTCCCTTTAAAAAGTTTCTGAATGCTCGGGGGTGGTAAAGATCGGTGATCATGTGACCACTGTCGCAGTGGTCACATGATCAGAAGCCAGTCCCGCCGGCAAGCGATCTTTAGTTCGGACTAAAAGCTGCTGCCATTAGTAGCTTGGTCTTTGTGCTGGGAGCGCACAGTGAGATGTCAGGAACTTTTCATGCAGATTTGGTAAGTTATGTTTAGGAGTGAAATGTGGAGCTATGAACTGTTTTCCTCTGTTGTTTCCAGGTGTATGGTGGTTGCAGAACACAAGAGGCCTCAGCCAAGTGAAGACAGTTGGTTATGTCATGAAAGTCTATAGCAGAGCCTGTTGCCTAGTACACACAACCGTTTTTTTTCGACAGATAAAAATCCGACGGTTTTCCCGACAGAATTCCTCTCAGCCTGCATTGCATACACACGCTCAGACAAAAGTCCGCCCGTCCAAAGCGCGGTGACGTACAACACGTACGAGGGCACTATAAAGGGGAAGTTCCATTCCAACGGCGCCACCCTTTGGGCTGCTTTTGCTGATCTCGTGTTAGTAAAGTTTGGTGAGAGACGATTCGCGCTTTTCAGCCTCGTGCTCTTCAGTCCATTACAGCGTGACGAATGTGCTATCTCCATTACGAACGCTAGTTTTACCAGAACGAGCGCTCCCGTCTCATACTTGATTTTGAGCATGCGCGTTTTTCTGCCCGTCAGAAAACCATACAGACGAACGGATTTCCCGCTCGGATTTTTGGCCTGACGGGGAAAAAACAGATCCTGATCTCTTTTTTTGTCCGGCAGTTTTCCCGTCGGAAAAACTGTAATGGAGCATACACACGGCCGGGATTCCCGAAGAAAAGCTCTCATAGCAGTTTTCCCGTCGGAAAAAACGGTGGTGCGTACGAGGCATGACTCCATTACAAAGGATCTTTCTGGAAGCAGAGCCAGTGTGCAGAGATAAAGGTAAAATTTTAAAACTGCCGGAATAATCGTAGCGATGGCACAGAATGCCACCCGAAACCCGCAAATATTTACAATAAAAAAAAGAAATTGCTGATCAACTCTGTTCTCAGAAAGAAGCCAATATACATTAAAAAATAATTTTTTTGCACATTCTTTCTCTGTCAGATGCGGTTTTGTCTCGTGTTTGTCGCTTGCTGTTTAATCCAGTGTACAAAGAAAATCTATAGAGGCTGAGAGTTTACAGCGCCGGGAAAGACTTAAACAGCAGATGCCGTCTGCTAGATCTTCCATCTCCACAAACCGAAGGTGTAAAAAACTGGGACCCATATAAAGTGCAAAACCCTGGTTCACTACTCATATGGCACAGA
Source organism: Rana muscosa (assembly GCA_029206835.1). Taxonomy (NCBI): domain Eukaryota; kingdom Metazoa; phylum Chordata; class Amphibia; order Anura; family Ranidae; genus Rana; species Rana muscosa. Next base: position 163,064,140 of record CM055118.1, read on the forward strand.
GCACTGTGACTCTGTACATGGAGTGCGGAGCACTGTGACTCTGTACATGGAGTGCAGAGCACTGTGACTCTGTACATGGAGTGCGGAGCTCTGTTACTCTGTACATGGAGTGCGGAGCTCTGCGACTCTGTACATAGAGTGCGGAGCACTGTGACTCTGTACATGGAGTGCGGAGCTCTGCGACTCTGTACATGGAGTGCGGAGCTCTGTTACTCTGTACATGGAGTGCGGAGCTCTGTTACTCTGTACATGGAGTGCGGAGCTCTGCAACTCTGTACAGAGAGTGCGGAGCACTGTGACTCTGTACATGGAGTGCGGAGCTCTGCGACTCTGTACATGGAGTGCGGAGCTCTGTTACTCTGTACATGGAGTGCGGAGCTCTGTGACTCTATACATGGAGTGTAGAGCTCTGTTACTCTGTACATGGAGTGCGGAGCTCTGTGACTCTGTACATGGAGTGCGGAGCTCTGTTACTCTGTACATGGAGTGCGGAGCTCTGCGACTCTGTACATGGAGTGCGGAGCTCTGCGACTATGTACATAGAGTGCGGAGCACTGCGACTCTGTACATGGAGTGCGGAGCTCTGCGACTATGTACATAGAGTGCGGAGCACTGTGACTCTGTACATGGAGTGCGGAGCTCTGCGACTATGTACATGGAGTGCGGAGCTCTGCGACTCTGTACATGGAGTGCGGAGCTCTGTTACTCTGTACATGGAGTGCGGAGCTCTGCGACTCTGTACATGGAGTGCAGAGTTCTGTTACTCTGTACATGGAGTGCGGAGCACTGTGACTCTATACATGGAGTGCGGAGCTCTGCGACTCTGTACATGGAGTGCGGAGCTCTGCGACTCTGTACATGGAGTGCAGAGCTCTGCGACTCTGTACATGGAGTGCGGAGCTCTGTTACTCTGTACATGGAGTGCGGAGCTCTGCGACTCTGTACATGGAGTGCAGAGTTCTGTTACTCTGTACATGGAGTGCGGAGCTCTGTGACTCTGTACATGGAGTGCGGAGCTCTGTTACTCTGTACATGGAGTGCGGAGCTCTGCGACTCTGTACATGGAGTGCGGAGCTCTGCGACTATGTACATAGAGTGCGGAGCACTGTGACTCTGTACATGGAGTGCGGAGCTCTGCGACTATGTACATAGAGTGCGGAGCACTGTGACTCTGTACATGGAGTGCGGAGCTCTGCGACTATGTACATAGAGTGCGGAGCACTGTGACTCTGTACATGGAGTGCGGAGCACTGTTACTCTGTACATGGAGTGCGGAGCACTGTTACTCTGTACATGGATTGCGGAGCACTGTGACTCTGTACATGGAGTGCGGAGCACTGTTACTCTGTACATGGAGTGCGGAGCACTGTGACTCTGTACATGGAGTGCGGAGCTCTGCGACTCTGTACATGGAGTGCGGAGCTCTGCGACTCTGTACATGGAGCTCTGTTACTCTGTACATGGAGTGTGGAGCTCTGCGACTCAGTACATGGAGTGCGGAGCACTGTGACTATGTACATGGAGTGCGGAGCACTGTGACTATGTACATGGAGTGCGGAGCACTGTGACTCTGTACATGGAGTGCGGAGCTCTGCGACTCTGTACATGGAGTGCGGAGCTCTGCGACTCTGTACATGGAGCTCTGTTACTCTGTACATGGAGTGCGGAGCTCTGTTACTCTGTACATGGAGTGCGGAGCTCTGCGACTCTGTACATGGAGTGCGGAGCTCTGCGACTATGTACATAGAGTGCGGAGCACTGCGACTCTGTACATGGAGTGCGGAGCTCTGCGACTATGTACATAGAGTGCGGAGCACTGTGACTCTGTACATGGAGTGCGGAGCTCTGCGACTATGTACATGGAGTGCGGAGCTCTGCGACTCTGTACATGGAGTGCGGAGCTCTGTTACTCTGTACATGGAGTGCGGAGCTCTGCGACTCTGTACATGGAGTGCAGAGTTCTGTTACTCTGTACATGGAGTGCGGAGCACTGTGACTCTATACATGGAGTGCGGAGCTCTGCGACTCTGTACATGGAGTGCGGAGCTCTGCGACTCTGTACATGGAGTGCAGAGCTCTGCGACTCTGTACATGGAGTGCGGAGCTCTGTTACTCTGTACATGGAGTGCGGAGCTCTGCGACTCTGTACATGGAGTGCAGAGTTCTGTTACTCTGTACATGGAGTGCGGAGCTCTGTGACTCTGTACATGGAGTGCGGAGCTCTGTTACTCTGTACATGGAGTGCGGAGCTCTGCGACTCTGTACATGGAGTGCGGAGCTCTGCGACTATGTACATAGAGTGCGGAGCACTGTGACTCTGTACATGGAGTGCGGAGCTCTGCGACTATGTACATAGAGTGCGGAGCACTGTGACTCTGTACATGGAGTGCGGAGCTCTGCGACTATGTACATAGAGTGCGGAGCACTGTGACTCTGTACATGGAGTGCGGAGCACTGTTACTCTGTACATGGAGTGCGGAGCACTGTTACTCTGTACATGGATTGCGGAGCACTGTGACTCTGTACATGGAGTGCGGAGCACTGTTACTCTGTACATGGAGTGCGGAGCACTGTGACTCTGTACATGGAGTGCGGAGCTCTGCGACTCTGTACATGGAGTGCGGAGCTCTGCGACTCTGTACATGGAGCTCTGTTACTCTGTACATGGAGTGTGGAGCTCTGCGACTCAGTACATGGAGTGCGGAGCACTGTGACTATGTACATGGAGTGCGGAGCACTGTGACTATGTACATGGAGTGCGGAGCACTGTGACTCTGTACATGGAGTGCGGAGCTCTGCGACTCTGTACATGGAGTGCGGAGCTCTGCGACTCTGTACATGGAGCTCTGTTACTCTGTACATGGAGTGCGGAGTTCTGCGACTCAGTACATGGAGTGCGGAGCACTGTGACTATGTACATGGAGTGCGGAGCACTGTGACTATGTACATGGAGTGCGGAGCACTGTGACTCTGTACATGGAGTGCGGAGCACTGTGACTCTGTACATGGAGTGCGGAGCTCTGTGACTCTGTACATGGAGTGCAGAGCTCTGTGACTCTGTACATGGAGTGCGGAGCTCTGTGACTCTGTACATGGAGTGCGGAGCTCTGTTACTCTGTACATGGAGTGCGGAGCACTGTTACTCTGTACATGGAGTGCGGAGTTCTGCGACTCAGTACATGGAGTGCGGAGCACTGTGACTATGTACATGGAGTGCGGAGCACTGTGACTATGTACATGGAGTGCGGAGCACTGTGACTCTGTACATGGAGTGCGGAGCACTGTGACTCTGTACATGGAGTGCGGAGCTCTGTGACTCTGTACATGGAGTGCGGAGCTCTGTGACTCTGTACATGGAGTGCGGAGCTCTGTTACTCTGTACATGGAGTGCGGAGCACTGTTACTCTGTACATGGAGTGCGGAGCACTGTTACTCTGTACATGGAGTGCGGAGCACTGTGACTCTGTACATGGAGTGCGGAGCACTGTGACTCTGTACATGGAGTGCGGAGCACTGTTACTCTGTACATGGAGTGCGGAGCACTGTTACTCTGTACATGGAGTGCGGAGCACTGCGACTCTGTACATGGAGTGCGGAGCTCTGCGACTCTGTACATGGAGTGCGGAGGTCTGCGACTCTGTACATGGAGTGCGGAGGTCTGTGACTCTGTACATGGAGTGCGGAGCACTGTGACTCAGTACATGGAGTGCGGAGCTCTGTGACTATGTACATGGAGTGCGGAGCACTGTTACTCTGTACATGGAGTGCGGAGCACTGTTACTCTGTACATGGAGTGCGGAGCACTGCGACTCTGTACATGGAGTGCGGAGCTCTGCGACTCTGTACATGGAGTGCGGAGGTCTGCGACTCTGTACATGGAGTGCGGAGGTCTGTGACTCAGTACATGGAGTGCGGAGCACTGTTGCTCTGTACATGGAGTGCGGAGCACTGCGACTCTGTACATGGAGTGCGGAGCTCTGCGACTCTGTACATGGAGTGCGGAGGTCTGCGACTCTGTACATGGAGTGCGGAGGTCTGTGACTCAGTACATGGAGTGCGGAGCACTGTTACTCTGTACATGGAGTGCGGAGCACTGTTACTCTGTACATGGAGTGCGGAGCACTGTGACTCAGTACATGGAGTGCGGAGCTCTGTGACTATGTACATGGAGTGCAGAGCACTGTGACTATGTACATGGAGTGCGGAGCACTGTTACTCAGTACATGGAGTGCGGAGCACTGTGACTATGTACATGGAGTGCGGAGCACTGTGACTATGTACATGGAGTGCGGAGCACTGTGACTATGTACATGGAGTGCGGAGCACTGTGACTATGTACATGGAGTGCGGAGCTCTGCGACTATGTACATAGAGTGTGGAGCACCGTGACTCTGTACATGGAGTGCGGAGCACCGTGACTCTGTACATGGAGTGCGGAGCACCGTGACTCTGTACATGGAGTGCGGAGCACCGTGACTCTGTACATGGAGTGCGGAGCACCGTGACTCTGTACATGGAGTGCGGAGCACCGTGACTCTGTACATGGAGTGCAGAGCACCGTCACTCATTACTTGATGTGCAGAACAGGGCGATTCAGTGCATGGAGTGCAAAGCACCATGACTCAGAGAATATAATGCAAAGCACTTTGACTCCGTACATGGAGCATTTCATAGAGGTACTGGATGCAGAGCACTGTTCTATACAGATTGCAGGGCATTTCAGAGGTACAGCATGCACAAGATTGTCCATACAAGATGCAAACAGAATGCAGAGCATTGCATGGAGGTACTGGATGCAGCGTGCAGAGCATTGCATGGCGGTACTGGATGCGGAGTGCTGTTCTATGCAGAGTGCAGAGCATTGCATGGCGGTACTGGATGCAGCGTGCAGAGCATTGCATGGCAGTACTGGATGCAGAGTGCTGTTCTATGCAGAGTGCAGAGCATTGCATGGAGGTACTGGATGCAGAATGCAGAGCATTGCATGGCGGTACTGGATGCAGAGTGCTGTTCTATGCAGAGTGCAGAGCATTGCATGGAGGTACTGGATGCAGAGTGCTGTTCTATGCAGAGTGCAGAGCATTGCATGGAGGTACTGGATGCAGAATGCAGAGCATTGCATGGCGGTACTGGATGCAGAGTGCTGTTCTATGCAGAGTGCAGAGCATTGCATGGAGGTACTGGATGCAGAATGCAGAGCATTGCATGGCGGTACTGGATGCAGAGTGCTGTAATATGCAGAGTGCAGAGCATTGCATGGAGGTACTGGATGCAGAGTGCTGTTCTATGCAGAGTGCAGAGCATTGCATGGAGGTACTGGATGCAGAGTGCTGTTCTATGCAGAGTGCAGAGCATTGCATGGAGGTACTGGATGCAGAGTGCTGTTCTATGCAGAGCATTGCATGTAGGTACTGGATGTAGAGTGCAGACCATTGCATAGAAGTACTGGATGAAGACTGCTGTTCTATACAGAGTGCAGAGCATTACAGAGAGGTACTGGATGCAGAGTGCTGTTCTATACAGAGTGCAGAACATTGCATAGAGGTACTGAATGTAGAGTGCAGAGCATTGCATAGAGGTACTGGATGTAGAGTGCAGAGCATTACATGGAGGTACTGGATGTAGAGTGCAGAGCATTACATGGAGGTACTGGATGTAGACTGCAGAGCATTACATGGAGGTACTGGATGTAGAGTGCAGAGCATTACATGGAGGTACTGGATGTAGAGTGCAGAGCATTACATGGAGGTACTGGATGTAGAGTGCAGAGCATTACATGGAGGTACTGGATGTAGAGTGCAGAGCATTACATGGAGGTACTGGATGTAGAGTGCAGAGCATTACATGGAGGTACTGGATGTAGAGTGCAGAGCATTACATGGAGGTACTGGATGTAGAGTGCAGAGCATTACATGGAGGTACTGGATGTAGAGTGCAGAGCATTACATGGAGGTACTGGATGTAGAGTGCAGAGCATTACATGGAGGTACTGGATGTAGAGTGCAGAGCATTACATGGAGGTACTGGATGTAGAGTGCAGAGCATTACATGGAGGTACTGGATGTAGAGTGCAGAGCATTACATGGAGGTACTGGATGTAGAGTGCAGAGCATTACATGGAGGTACTGGATGTAGAGTGCAGAGCATTACATGGAGGTACTGGATGTAGAGTGCAGAGCATTACATGGAGGTACTGGATGTAGAGTGCAGAGCATTACATGGAGGTACTGGATGTAGAGTGCAGAGCATTATATGGAGGTACTGGATGTAGAGTGCAGAGCATTACATGGAGGTACTGGATGTAGAGTGCAGAGCATTACATGGAGGTACTGGATGTAGACTGCAGAGCATTACATGGAGGTACTGGATGTAGAGTGCAGAGCATTACATGGAGGTACTGGATGTAGAGTGCAGAGCATTACATGGAGGTACTGGATGTAGAGTGCAGAGCATTACATGGAGGTACTGGATGTAGAGTGCAGAGCATTACATGGAGGTACTGGATGTAGAGTGCAGAGCATTACATGGAGGTACTGGATGTAGAGTGCAGAGCATTATATGGAGGTACTGGATGTAGAGTGCAGAGCATTACATGGAGGTACTGGATGTAGAGTGCAGAGCATTACATGGAGGTACTGGATGTAGACTGCAGAGCATTACATGGAGGTACTGGATGTAGAGTGCAGAGCATTACATGGAGGTACTGGATGTAGAGTGCAGAGCATTACATGGAGGTACTGGATGTAGAGTGCAGAGCATTACATGGAGGTACTGGATGTAGAGTGCAGAGCATTACATGGAGGTACTGGATGTAGAGTGCAGAGCATTACATGGAGGTACTGGATGTAGAGTGCAGAGCATTACATGGAGGTACTGGATGTAGAGTGCAGAGCATTACATGGAGGTACTGGATGTAGACTGCAGAGCATTACATGGAGGTACTGGATGTAGAGTGCAGAGCATTACATGGAGGTACTGGATGTAGAGTGCAGAGCATTACATGGAGGTACTGGATGTAGAGTGCAGAGCATTACATGGAGGTACTGGATGTAGAGTGCAGAGCATTACATGGAGGTACTGGATGTAGAGTGCAGAGCATTACATGGAGGTACTGGATGTAGAGTGCAGAGCATTACATGGAGGTACTGGATGTAGAGTGCAGAGCATTACATGGAGGTACTGGATGTAGAGTGCAGAGCATTACATGGAGGTACTGGATGTAGAGTGCAGAGCATTACATGGAGGTACTGGATGTAGAGTGCAGAGCATTACATGGAGGTACTGGATGTAGAGTGCAGAGCATTACATGGAGGTACTGGATGTAGAGTGCAGAGCATTACATGGAGGTACTGGATGTAGAGTGCAGAGCATTACATGGAGGTACTGGATGTAGAGTGCAGAGCATTACATGGAGGTACTGGATGTAGAGTGCAGAGCATTACATGGAGGTACTGGATGTAGAGTGCAGAGCATTACATGGAGGTACTGGATGTAGAGTGCAGAGCATTATATGGAGGTACTGGATGTAGAGTGCAGAGCATTACATGGAGGTACTGGATGTAGAGTGCAGAGCATTACATGGAGGTACTGGATGTAGACTGCAGAGCATTACATGGAGGTACTGGATGTAGAGTGCAGAGCATTACATGGAGGTACTGGATGTAGAGTGCAGAGCATTACATGGAGGTACTGGATGTAGAGTGCAGAGCATTACATGGAGGTACTGGATGTAGAGTGCAGAGCATTACATGGAGGTACTGGATGTAGAGTGCAGAGCATTATATGGAGGTACTGGATGTAGAGTGCAGAGCATTACATGGAGGTACTGGATGTAGAGTGCAGAGCATTACATGGAGGTACTGGATGTAGACTGCAGAGCATTACATGGAGGTACTGGATGTAGAGTGCAGAGCATTACATGGAGGTGCTGGATGTAGAATGCTGTTCTATACAGAGTGCAGAGCATGATTGCACGTACAGTTGGTACAGGATGCGGAGCATTGTTCTGTGCAGAGCATTGCACAAAGATGCACAATGTAAAGTACAGTTATATACAGAGTGCAGATCATTGCACACATATGTACCATGAAGGGTTGCATGCAGTGTGAAGCTGACGCACACAGAACCCAGGAAAGACCATGGCAGCTCATTAGCCTCCATACAGTCCATCAGGCACAGAGGTACTTGCAGTAGCATAGTCCCTACTCCCTACTCGGTGACCCCACTAGCTCCTCAGCATCATCCACATTCCCTGCATGTACAGCTGCATCATCCATTCTCCAACATGAAATCTGCGCAGCCCACCAATACCCCGTGCACAGCGCTTACCCCACAGCTGCATAATAAACACATTATTACACCACACATAGTATTATGTACTAGGGGGGCCATCACCAGAAATGTCATTTATAATAAGAAGGGGGATTGCACACGGCTTACAGATCACATCCCATATTGTCAAGGTGAAGGGAAGACTCACACAGCTCATATTGCTGGAACTAGAATCCTGGACTGAATAAAGGGGGGGGGGGTTCATAAATCACAATGGGGGGTAACTATGTGACCTCTGATCTCCCTCAGATTGTATTATTATCTGCAGAGGTCAGGAAATGCACAATCTCTGCACCAATGGGAGACATCGAGGGGTCAGTGCACCCCCCAATTATTGATCACATGTATCTATTACAAAGGTCATGTATCACCTCTAACTGAACACATTGCCCAGGCGGGAAATAAAAGAACAAGACTTCATATTGGGTTTGTATCATTATACCTGGATCGCATTTATTTGCTGGATATACTTATATTATACATAATATTGTACCGCTAATTCTCTATTATTGTTTTGTTGCAATGGAAACTGCCTTTATTGTTAAAATAAAAGATTTTAAAAAATAAAAAATAAACAACAAAACAACATAACATGGCCTGGCTATGTTGTGGATAAGCACTACGGGGTTTTTTTTTAAGGACTACAAGTCCCAGCATGCCCCCAGCACTGAAATTTGAACTGCGTAGATTTAAAGGCTCTCCAAAGTTCAGCCAGACAGGCTGGGATCTTTGGGCCCTGATGGCTGGAGGACAGCCTTGCACATGGCCATTTCAAACAACCATTAGCCAATCAAATTAGAGCAGTCGTTTGATCACCAACATACTCAGGTAATCCGTTATCAATTGGTTCCAATTGGATATCCGTGGAAGTTGGTGCGTTTCGTGAAAAAGGACGCCATAAGGCTTGATTGATCTCTTGTGTGGTCAAAAGCGTTCATATGCAACATTCTGGCCACTATGACCTACCAAACCTCACCACACACAGTACAATCTGGTTGTATCATTTCCTTTAGATCTACCAACAAGTATGTAGTGCAAGGGCCTACCTGATTGGATACAGATTGAATGAAGGATTTAAGGAGGTCAGATTACCGCTGTGTTTACCATAAAAAAAATGTTTTAACCGATTTGATTAAGCCATTGAAATTGTTAATTTATCAGACAACTAGATCTGTAGATGTATGGATACTATTAACACAATTAACTTTCAGGGATCATGTGAGAACCCCTATGACATCACAACTGCCCCTTACTGGATGGATCTGGGGCAGGAGAGGTACTGGTCACAATACCCAAACAAATATATATATATATTTCAGCAGGTAAGTGCCCCTCCAACAGAAGTTAAAGTCCCCTTTGTAGATAAGAATAAACCTTTTAAAAATAGGTAAGTCACACTCTTTCTAAAGGAAGGTAAGTGTCCCTCTGCCTTAGAGATGGTAAGGAAGCAAGTTTCCCCCTCTGTCTTACAGAAAATATGAACCCCCTGACCTATGGGATGTGTGCCCCCTTTTCAAATACAGAAGGTAGTTCCCCCCCCCCTCTCATACTTCCATAAGGTAAGTTACCCTTTTTGCTCCTAAAGAAGGTAGCTACCCTAAAGGCTCCCTCTCACTTTTGGAATGTAACTGTTTCTCTGCTACAGAAGGCAGGTAGGTACCCCCTCTTTCTCATAATCGGTAAGTCCTCCTTTATATTACTGATGGTAAGTCACTCGCTCACTTACAGAAGGTAAGTCTCCCTTTTTCTTATACAGGGTAGGTGTGCCCCCCCCAACCACTTATAAAAGTTAAGTTCTGTCATAAGCTCTCTTCTATAGATGGTAAGTCCCTCTCCCCTATAAGGAGGTAAGTACCCCCAGTCTTGTAGAAGGTAAATGCCCCCTCTCCCCTAGAGAAGGCAAATCTCACTTTTTTTTTAGTGTGTATCCCCCTACAGAAGGTAGGTACCCTGTTCTCTCTTGTAATGGGTAAATCGCCTTTATGTTACAGAAGGTAAACCCTGATTTTCCATTATATAGAAGGTAAGTTTTCTCCTTTTTCTTCTATAGAAGAAAGGTAACAATCTCTCTTTGAAAGGTAACTTACCACTTCTGATTTATGGAAGGTAAGTACCATCTCCCCTCTAAAAGGTAATTCCTCTTTCCCTCTTATACAAGGTGAATCTCCACCTTCTATCTTATAGCAGGTACGTTTATAGAAGTTGGGTCTCTGCTCTCCCTCTTACAACAGGTAAGTAACCTTTCATAGCAGGTAAGTCTCCTTCTTATAGCAGGTAAGTCTCCTTCTTATAGCAGGTAAGTTTATAGAAGTTAGGTCTCTGCTCTCCCTCTTACAACAGGTAAGTCACCTTTCATAGCAGGTAAGTCTCCTTCTTATAGCATGTAAATCTTTAATTTTTATAGCAGGTAAGTTTCCCCTCTACTTCATATAGCAGATACATTTACCTTCTACCTCATATGGCAGGTAAGTCTCATTCCATTTTCATTGCAGGTAATTATTTCTCTCTCTCTCTCTCTTATACTAGGTACATTTTTTTCAGCAGATAAGTCTCCCCTCTACCTCTTATAGTAAGTCCCCTTTCTCCCTCCTATACCAGAAAACCCCCCCTCTCCCTTCTATACCAGGTAAGTCCCCTATCATGTTCATAGCAGGTAAGTCTCCCTCTGCCTCTTATACCAGGTAAGTCTCATTTCTACCTCTTATAGAAAGAGAAGTGTCATTTCATTTTTATAGACGGTAAGTCTCCCCTCTCTCTTATCGCTGGCAGCTCCTTTATGGTCTCCCTCTTATATTAGGTAAGTCTTCCTCTCCCTCTTATATCAGCTAAAAGTCTCCTCTCATTTTCATAGAAGGTAAGTGCCCCCCTCCCCTTATGGAAGGTACATTTCACCTCTCCCTCTTATAGAAGGTAAGTCTCCCCTCTACCCCCATAGCAGGTAAGTCCCTGTATTGTAGGGGTAGGTACTCACTCGGTCTTGCGCCCCAGGATGGCCTTGCAGAGGGTGGTGGGTTTGTGCTGGACCTGGGGGGACCCCCTCGGTGCCGGGCTGGGTTCGGGTTCCTCGGGTGGAGGTTGCGGTTGGTGAGCGGGGCTCTCCGGGGCCGCCTGGCTCTGCGCTGGGCTGGGGGAGGGTACCGGGCTCGGGCTGGGCTGGTGCTGGTTCCGGAGGCTCCGGTTCTCGGTGCCCAGCTGGTCCAGCCTCCGCTCCAGCTCATCGATCCGCTGCCGCTGGGTGTGGATGAGGCTTTGCTGGTTCTGTACGATGCTGGTCAGTTCCCGCAGGTAGAGCACAGCCCGAACCGGGTTCTCCAGGAGGTTCTCCATCCCGGGACCCGGACAGCCCAATACTGACTGCTCTGCACCGCCGAGTGACAGCACCGCCCGACGGGGGAGGAGGAGGAGGAGCGGAGCAGCATCAGCACCACTGGCAGGTTATATAACAGGGAGGGAGGGGAGGATGGAGACATCATCACTACATAATACTATATACAGACATAGAGTGTCAGCTCTGGGGGCACAGAGAGGAGAGGATGGAGACATCATCACTACATAATACTATATACAGACATATAGAGTGTCAGCTCTGGGGGTACAGAGAGGAGAGGATGGAGACATCATCACTACATAATACTATATACAGACATATAGAGTGTCAGCTCTGGGGGAACAGAGAGGGGAGGATGGAGACATCATCACTACATAATACTATATACAGACATATAGAGTGTCAGCTCTGGGGGTACAGAGAGGGGAGGATGGAGACATCATCACTACATAATACTATATACAGACATATAGAGTGTCAGCTCTGGGGGAACAGAGAGGAGAGGATGGAGACATCATCACTACATAATACTATATACAGACATATAGAGTGTCAGCTCTGGGGGTACAGAGAGGAGAGGATGGAGACATCATCACTACATAATACTATATACAGACATATAGAGTGTCAGCTCTGGGGGTACAGAGAGGAGAGGATGGAGACATCATCACTACATAATACTATATACAGACATATAGAGTGTCAGCTCTGGGGGTACAGAGAGGAGAGGATGGAGACATCATCACTACATAATACTATATACAGACATAGAGTGTCAGCTCTGGGGGTACAGAGAGGAGAGGATGGAGACATCATCACTACATAATACTATATACAGACATATAGAGTGTCAGCTCTGGGGGAACAGAGAGGAGAGGATGGAGACATCATCACTACATAATACTATATACAGACATATAGATTGTCAGCTCTGGGGGAACAGAGAGGGGAGGATGGAGACATCATCACTACATAATACTATATACAGACATATAGAGTGTCAGCTCTGGGGGAACAGAGAGGAGAGGATGGAGACATCATCACTACATAATACTATATACAGACATATAGAGTGTCAGCACTGGGGGTACAGAGAGGGGAGGATGGAGACATCATCACTACAGGATACTATATACAGACATATAGAGTGTCAGCTCTGGGGGCACAGAGAGGAGAGGATGGAGACATCATCACTACATAATACTATATACAGACATATAGAGTGTCAGCACTGGGGGTACAGAGAGGGGAGGATGGAGACATCATCACTACAGGATACTATATACAGACATATAGAGTGTCAGCTCTGGGGGAACAGAGAGGAGAGGATGGAGACATCATCACTACATAATACTATATACAGACATATAGAGTGTCAGCACTGGGGGTACAGAGAGGGGAGGATGGAGACATCATCACTACAGGATACTATATACAGACATATAGAGTGTCAGCTCTGGGGGTACAGAGAGGAGAGGATGGAGACATCATCACCACATAATACTATATACAGACATATAGAGTGTCAGCTCTGGGGGTACAGAGAGGAGAGGATGGAGACATCATCACTACAGGATACTATATACAGACATATAGAGTGTCAGCTCTGGGGGCACAGAGAGGAGAGGATGGAGACATCATCACTACATAATACTATATACAGACATATAGAGTGTCAGCACTGGGGGTACAGAGAGGGGAGGATGGAGACATCATCACTACATAATACTATATACAGACATATAGAGTGTCAGCTCTGGTGGCACAGAGAGGAGAGGATGGAGACATCATCACTACATAATACTATATACAGACATATAGAGTGTCAGCACTGGGGGTACAGAGAGGGGAGGATGGAGACATCATCACTACAGGATACTATATACAGACATATAGAGTGTCAGCTCTGGGGGCACAGAGAGGAGAGGATGGAGACATCATCACTACATAATACTATATACAGACATATAGAGTGTCAGCACTGGGGGTACAGAGAGGGGAGGATGGAGACATCATCACTACAGGATACTATATACAGACATATAGAGTGTCAGCTCTGGGGGAACAGAGAGGAGAGGATGGAGACATCATCACTACATAATACTATATACAGACATATAGAGTGTCAGCACTGGGGGTACAGAGAGGGGAGGATGGAGACATCATCACTACAGGATACTATATACAGACATATAGAGTGTCAGCTCTGGGGGTACAGAGAGGAGAGGATGGAGACATCAACACTACATAATACTATATACAGACATATAGAGTGTCAGCTCTGGGGGTACAGAGAGGAGAGGATGGAGACATCATCACTACATAATACTATATACAGACATATAGAGTGTCAGCTCTGGGGGCACAGAGAGGAGAGGATGGAGACATCATCACTACATAATACTATATACAGACATATAGAGTGTCAGCTCTGGGGGTACAGAGAGGAGAGGATGGAGACATCATCACTACATAATACTATATACAGACATATAGAGTGTCAGCTCTGGGGGTACAGAGAGGAGAGGATGGAGACATCATCACTACATAATACTATATACAGACATAGAGTGTCAGCTCTGGGGGTACAGAGAGGAGAGGATGGAGACATCATCACCACATAATACTATATACAGACATATAGAGTGTCAGCTCTGGGGGAACAGAGAGGAGAGGATGGAGACATCATCACTACATAATACTATATACAGACATATAGAGTGTCAGCTCTGGGGGTACAGAGAGGAGAGGATGGAGACATCATCACTACATAATACTATATACAGACATATAGAGTGTCAGCTCTGGGGGAACAGAGAGGAGAGGATGGAGACATCATCACTACATAATACTATATACAGACATATAGAGTGTCAGCACTGGGGGTACAGAGAGGGGAGGATGGAGACATCATCACTACAGGATACTATATACAGACATATAGAGTGTCAGCTCTGGGGGCACAGAGAGGAGAGGATGGAGACATCATCACTACATAATACTATATACAGACATATAGAGTGTCAGCACTGGGGGTACAGAGAGGGGAGGATGGAGACATCATCACTACATAATACTATATACAGACATATAGAGTGTCAGCTCTGGGGGAACAGAGAGGAGAGGATGGAGACATCATCACTACATAATACTATATACAGACATATAGAGTGTCAGCACTGGGGGTACAGAGAGGGGAGGATGGAGACATCATCACTACAGGATACTATATACAGACATATAGAGTGTCAGCTCTAGGGGCACAGAGAGGAGAGGATGGAGACATCATCACTACATAATACTATATACAGACATATAGAGTGTCAGCTCTGGGGGTACAGAGAGGAGAGGATGGAGACATCATCACTACATAATACTATATACAGACATATAGAGTGTCAGCACTGGGGGTACAGAGAGGGGAGGATGGAGACATCATCACTACAGGATACTATATACAGACATATAGAGTGTCAGCTCTGGGGGCACAGAGAGGAGAGGATGGAGACATTATCACTACATAATACTATATACAGACATATAGAGTGTCAGCACTGGGGGTACAGAGAGGGGAGGATGGAGACATCATCACTACAGGATACTATATACAGACATATAGAGTGTCAGCTCTGGGGGCACAGAGAGGAGAGGATGGAGACATCATCACTACATAATATTATATACAGACATATAGAGTGTCAGCTCTGGGGGTACAGAGAGGGGAGGATGGAGACATCATCACTACATGATACTATATACAGACATAGAGTGTCAGCTCTGGGGGCACAGAGAGGACAGGATGGAGACATCATCACTACAGGATACTATATACAGACATAGAGTGTAAGCTCTGGGGGTACAGAGAGGAGAGGATGGAGACATCATCACTAAATAATACTATATACAGACATAGAGTGTCAGCTCTGGGGGTACAGAGAGGAGAGGATGGAGACATCATCACTACATAATACTATATATAGACATATAGAGTGTCAGCTCTGGGGGCACAGAGAGGAGAGGATGGAGACATCATCACTACATAATACTATATAAAGACATAGAGTGTCAGCTCTGGGGGAACAGAGAGGAGAGGATGGAGACATCATCACTACAGGATACTATATACAGACATATAGAGTGTCAGCTCTGGGGGTACAGAGAGGGGAGGATGGAGACATCATCACTACATAATACTATATACAGACATATAGAGTGTCAGCTCTGGGGGCACAGAGAGGAGAGGATGGAGACATCATCACTACAGGGTACTATATACAGACATATAGAGTGTCAGCTCTGGGGGTACAGAGAGGAGAGGATGGAGACATCATCACTACAGGATACTATATACAGACATATAGAGTGTCAGCTCTGGGGGCACAGAGAGGAGAGGATGGAGACATCATCACTACATAATACTATATACAGACATAGAGTGTCAGCTCTGGGGGCACAGAGATGAGAGGATGGAGACATCATCACTACAGGATACTATATACAGACATATAGAGTGTCAGCTCTGGGGGCACAGAGAGGAGAGGATGGAGACATCATCACTACATAATACTATATACAGACATAGAGTGTCAGCTCTGGGGGTACAGAGAGGAGAGGATGGAGACATCATCACTACATAATACTATATATACAGACATATAGAGTGTCAGCTCTGGGGGTACAGAGAGGGGAGGATGGAGACGTCATCACTACATGATACTATATACAGACATAGAGTGTCAGCTCTGGGGGCACAGAGAGGAGAGGATGGAGACATCATCACTACAGGATACTATATACAGACATATAGAGTGTCAGCTCTGGGGGTACAGAGAGGAGAGGATGGAGACATCATCACTACATAATACTATATAAAGACATATAGAGTGTCAGCTCTGGGGGTACAGAGAGGGGAGGATGGAGACATCATCACTACAGGATACTATATACAGACATATAGAGTGTCAGCTCTGGGGGCACAGAGAGGAGAGGATGGAGACATCATCACTACAGGATACTATATACAGACATAGAGTGTAAGCTCTGGGGGTACAGAGAGGAGAGGATGGAGACATCATGACTAAATAATACTATATACAGACATAGAGTGTCAGCTCTGGGGGTACAGAGAGGAGAGGATGGAGACATCATCACTACATAATACTATATACAGACATATATAGTGTCAGCTCTGGGGGCACAGAGAGGAGAGGATGGAGACATCATCACTACATAATACTATATACAGACATAGAGTGTCAGCTCTGGGGGAACAGAGAGGAGAGGATGGAGACACCATCACTACAGGATACTATATACAGACATAGAGTTTCAGCTCTGGGGGCACAGAGAGGACAGGATGGAGACATCATCACTACAGGATACTATATACAGACATATAGAGTGTCAGCTCTGGGGGTACAGAGAGGAGAGGATGGAGACATCATCACTACAGGATACTATATACAGACATATAGAGTGTCAGCTCTGGGGGCACAGAGAGGAGAGGATGGAGACATCATCACTACATAATACTATATACAGACATAGAGTGTCAGCTCTGGGGGAACAGAGAGGAGAGGATGGAGACATCATCACTACAGGATACTATATACAGACATATAGAGTGTCAGCTCTGGGGGCACAGAGAGGAGAGGATGGAGACATCATCACTACATAATACTATATACAGACATAGAGTGTCAGCTCTGGGGGCACAGAGAGGAGAGGATGGAGACATCATCACTACATAATACTATATACAGACATATAGAGTGTCAGCTCTAGGGGTACAGAGAGGGGAGGATGGAGACGTCATCACTACATGATACTATATACAGACATAGAGTGTCAGCTCTGGGGGCACAGAGAGGAGAGGATGGAGACATCATCACTACAGGATACTATATACAGACATATAGAGTGTCAGCTCTGGGGGTACAGAGAGGAGAGGATGGAGACATCATCACTACATAATACTATATACAGACATATAGAGTGTCAGCTCTGGGGGTACAGAGAGGAGAGGATGGAGACATCATCACTACATAATACTATATACAGACATATAGAGTGTCAGCTCTGGGGGTACAGAGAGGGGAGGATGGAGACATCATCACTACAGGATACTATATACAGACATATAGAGTGTCAGCTCTGGGGGCACAGAGAGGAGAGGATGAAGACATCATCACTACATAATACTATATACAGACATAGAGTGTCAGCTCTGGGGGTACAGAGAGGAGAGGATGGAGACATCATCACTACAGGATACTATATACAGACATAGAGTGTCAGCTCTGGGGGTACAGAGAGGAGAGGATGGAGACATCATCACTACATAATACTATATACAGACATAGAGTGTCAGCTCTGGGGGTACAGAGAGGAGAGGATGGAGACATCATCACTACAGGATACTATATACAGACATAGAGTGTCAGCTCTGGGGGTACAGAGAGGAGAGGATGGAGACATCATCACTACATAATACTATATACAGACATAGAGTGTCAGCTCTGGGGGAACAGAGAGGAGAGGATGGAGACATCATCACTACATAATACTATATACAGACATATAGAGTGTCAGCTCTGGGGGTACAGAGAGGGGAGGATGGAGACATCATCACTACAGGATACTATATACAGACATATAGAGTGTCAGCTCTGGGGGCACAGAGAGGAGAGGATGAAGACATCATCACTACATAATACTATATACAGACATAGAGTGTCAGCTCTGGGGGTACAGAGAGGAGAGGATGGAGACATCATCACTACAGGATACTATATACAGACATAGAGTGTCAGCTCTGGGGGCACAGAGAGGAGAGGATGGAGACATCATCACTACAGGATACTATATACAGACATAGAGTGTCAGCTCTGGGGGCACAGAGAGGAGAGGATGGAGACATCATCACTACAGGATACTATATACAGACATAGAGTGTCAGCTCTGGGGGCACAGAGAGGAGAGGATGGAGACATCATCACTACATAATACTATATACAGACATAGAGTGTCAGCTCTGGGGGTACAGAGAGGAGAGGATGGAGACATCATCACTACAGGATACTATATACAGACATAGAGTGTCAGCTCTGGGGGCACAGAGAGGAGAGGATGGAGACATCATCACTACAGGATACTATATACAGACATAGAGTGTCAGCTCTGGGGGCACAGAGAGGAGAGGATGGAGACATCATCACTACAGGATACTATATACAGACATAGAGTGTCAGCTCTGGGGGCACAGAGAGGAGAGGATGGAGACATCATCACTACAGGATACTATATACAGACATATAGAGTGTCAGCTCTGGGGGAACAGAGAGGAGAGGATGGAGACATCATCACTACATAATACTATATACAGACATATAGAGTGTCAGCTCTGGGGGAACAGAGAGGAGAGGATGGAGACATCATCACTACATAATACTATATACAGACATAGAGTGTCAGCTCTGGGGGCACAGAGAGGAGAGGATGGAGACATCATCACTACAGGATACTATATACAGACATAGAGTGTCAGCTCTGGGGGCACAGAGAGGAGAGGATGGAGACATCATCACTACAGGATACTATATACAGACATATAGAGTGTCAGCTCTGGGGGAACAGAGAGGAGAGGATGGAGACATCATCACTACATAATACTATATACAGACATATAGAGTGTCAGCTCTGGGGGAACAGAGAGGAGAGGATGGAGACATCATCACTACATAATACTATATACAGACATATAGAGTGTCGGCTTTGTGGGTATAGAGAGGGAATGTCAGGATACCCACCTGCCTTCCCTTCTGCTTATCTTATGGGTGGCAGCTTTTTGAACACAAGGAGTGCTTAATATACTGCTGCCTCCTGATCTTTAGATCTCCTCTACCAAGCACCAGCTTAGAGCCAGACTCCAGGTCAAACTTCTTGTTGTAGTAACAGGGTGTCACAAGGACAGGAAGTGATAGGACTTCTCTCCAAAGGGGGCAGAGAAAGCAACAAAAGAACCTTTAGTAGAGGGCGGCTTATAACTGCCAGGTTTAATTGCTCTGTGTCTTCTTGTCCAGGTGACACTTGTGCCTTTTCATTTCTTGTCCTGGGTGTAACAAATAGCTTGGTGAAATCTCATTAATGAGCCCACAGACAGCAATAACAATTCAGCAGAAGGCCAGATCCTCTCTATTGAACTACACAAAAAAAAAAATTTTTTTGGCTAAAGCTGAGTGTTAAGTCAAGCTATCTCCTGGGGTGCAGTGTTGCTTTTACCATAGATACATAGATACAGTCTTGCCACCACAGCTGCAAAATCTGTAGCTGAATTGGGGACATGAACAGAAGGGGGAGATAGAGAGCAGCAGGATCAACCAGGTTTTTTGCAGAATACAGAAAACGAATCTCATAGTGACTAAGTGAGTATGAACAGCATGTGATACACCATTTATTGATAGTTTTTTATGATGTGAGTTTAGTGACACTTTAATGTGATGTGATCACTTTAATATGTTTTTTAACTATTATATGGATCCATGGTGTGCTGGCAACATATGCCTTCTTCAAGTCTGCTTCTGCTTTGTAAAGGTGACAGGTGCACTTCGGAGTGGTGGGTAAGACATTCGATAAGAACACGCTGGTCTTTACAACTAATGAGAGCAATTCCAGTTTAATCACATTCAGAGACAGGAGGCCAGAGGAGCAAATAAAGGGATTTACAGGAGGGCTGCCGGTGGGATGGAGTGGAGGTAGGAGAGAGGATGAGATTAGAAGTCAGGAATGGAGAGGAGGGGC
This sequence comes from Rana muscosa, assembly GCA_029206835.1. NCBI lineage: Eukaryota > Metazoa > Chordata > Amphibia > Anura > Ranidae > Rana > Rana muscosa. Next base: position 163,084,598 of record CM055118.1, read on the forward strand.
AGAGAGTGACAGCAATCACACGAGGGGGGGGGGGGGATATGAGCAAAACTGTTTTTTCAGAAACAAAACAATGTTCTGTGTTAACCAGAAAAAAATCTTGATATAATCTATTATATAAAGTAGTCAAAATGAAACAGCCGAAAGAGATTGCTGACCTCCTTCTGAAAATGCTAGTCGCCTGTCACTAGCTGGCTTTGGTACTCTGAGCCAATGTCCTGGAACCAGCATGGCAAAGCTGAAGTCAGCCCTTGAGGTCTGCATACACTATCCTGGTCCATGACTCCGAAAGTTGTAAAAAAAAGTGAAAAGTGGCAAATTCGGAATGAGATGTGACAGCCCCTCTCTAACTTTTGTGATAAGGGTGCTTAGTGGACTAAATAAAAATAATTAAAGTTCAGGAGAGGAAGCCTCTAGCAACATATGAAGGTACAAACATGACTGGCGTGAACGCTGCATGACCAGCCTGATTACACTTAAAAGGGACATCCATGGCTAGATTTATATCTCTCTGTAATACATACAATAGGCACTGAGAAATGGAAGCACAACAAGTAAATATGAAGCACTGCACATGATAATTATGTACAGTAGCCTCTTTTTTCCAGCCAGCAGGTGGAGCTCTCAAGTCCTTTTCACATTTCCCTCCATGTCTTTTGCTCCTTTGTTGAAAAAAAAAGCTTGTTGTTGATATCAATAGCACAAGGTGAAAAGAAATTGTATAAACAATAATAATAATAATAATAAATAAATGTATAAATGAGTCAAAGCAGTGGATCATTCCTAATCAGCTGGCTTTTTTCCAAGGTTTTCAACTAGACCATAAAGCAACCCTCTAGAGAAAATGCTAAATATACAACTGAGCGATGGATGAGGGCATCAATGTGTTCTCTCCTCTGGTCTGCTTGCCTCCTGTCAGCATATTTGAACATAGTGCACCTGACTGATTCCTAGTGTACCCCCTTCTTGTTTTATACCAAGTACTACGATGATTTCCTTTAAGAAGGTAGATAAGCAGCATTTAAAAACGTGTGAATTATTTTTGTTGAATATACAGGGGTGTTTTTTTTTTTTTTTTTTTTTAATCTCCCTGGAATTCATCTTTAAAGTGAACCTAGCATCAGATAGATTGATTTTATCATGTGTATGGATGCTAAGTAATGTGCAAGTCTAATGCTTGCAGTTATTTACCACCTTTCTCCGAAATCACAGTACTTCCCTGATGATGTCTTCACCTGCTTTTCTCTCCAGATAAACGGCACCATCTTTAGTTAGGCATCATCCACAATTAGCTTCTACTTCCTGGGTAGAGATACCAGCTTAGAGATGACAAAATTGCGTAAATTCGGGTGCTTATGCAGTTCTTGGCTGTGTTCACAAATGCCTGACACAGAATCAGCCCCTGCTCTCACCTTAGGATTTGCTACAACGATACAATGTTGCAGTTCGACCACTTAGCAGAGAGGAGACTAAAGTGGGGTACACACTATAAGTAAATTGGGTAAACGAACGTCCGATTTTCCTCACTTCACAGAAAATAGGAACCGATGAATGAAAATTCGTATGAAAATTCTCATACGACAAAGGATTTTTTTGTTGTTGTTATTGTTTCTGATCATGCGCAGTCTTTCTTTTCTGATTTTTCTTGGACGAAAATGGTACACATTAAGCGAAAATCGTTTGTTCTGTTCCCATACGAGAAAAAAATTGGAGTTTGTCCCTTCGGGAATTTTCGCATGAAAATTCTTTGGAAGAAAATGTTCGCCCGATTTTATTATAGTGTGTGTATAAGCCTTAAGGCCCCATTCACACTGAGGCAGTTTTCAGGCATTTTAGTGCTAGAAATAGCACCTGAAAAGCGCCTAAAAACTGCCTCCCATTCTGTGCAATGAGTGCTTTCTTACTCAGGCGGTGTGCTTGCGGGACGTTAGGAAAAGTCCTGCAAGCAGCATCTTTGTGGCGGCTTGGGAGCATCATAAATAACTATAAAAAAATAATTATTAATAAAAATGCCATAAATATATCCCCAATTTTGTAGACTCTATAACCTTTGCGCAAACCAATCAATATACGCTTATTGCGATTTTTTTTAACCAAAAATATGTAGAAGAATACATATTGGCCTAAACTGATGAAGAAATTATTATTTTTTTGGGATATTTATTATAGCAAAAAGTAAAACATATTGCGTTTTTTTCAAAATTGTCGCTCTTGTTTCGTTTATAGCACAAAAAATAAAAACCACAGAGGTGATCAGATATAACCAAAAGAAAGCTCTAATTGTGGGGAAAAAAGGACATCAATTTCATTTGGGTTCAATGTTGCACGACCGCACAATTGTCAGTTAAAGCGACGCAGTGCCGTATCGGAAAAAATGGCCTGGTCAGGAAGTGGGTAAATCCTTCCGGGGCTGAAGTGGTTAAACCCCAAAAATGCTATTATGTTGCTGCTTACCAGTTCTTAGATTTGATGGCTGCATTCGTTTTCTTTTTTTTTAGGCTTTTGTGCTTTATTTTCATCTGGTGATCTGGCCAGTAAGTCTGTTTTTTTTTTCCAGCTTACTTTAACAGACCAGGTTGTCCAACAAGAGGTGGCGGTTAGAGTATTGAGACAATCCATTTACAACTGAAAGGGGTGTATAAAATTATTCATTTATGTAAAGCCTGTATCCCAAAAGGAAATGAAAAGCTGTTTCTGTAACTGCTTAACCGCTTCAGCCCCGGACCATTTTGGTGGTTAAAGACCAGGCCACTCTTTGCGATTCGGCACTGTGTCGATTTAACTGACAATTGCGCGGTCGTGCGACGTGGCTCCCAAACAAAATTGACGTCCTTTTTTTCCCACAAATAGAGCTTTCTTTTGGTGGTATTTGATCACCTCTGCGGTTTTTATTTTCTGCGCTAAAAAAAAAAAAAAGAGCGACATTTTTGATAAAAATGCAATATTTTTCCTTTTGCTATAATAAATATCCCCAAAAAAAGCGTTTATTAATTGGTTTGCGCAAAAGTTATAGCTTCTACAAAATAGGGGACTGTTTTATGGCATTTTTATTAATATTATTTTTTTTACTAGTTATGGCGGCGATCAGCGATTTTTATCGTGACTGCGAAATTATGGCGGACACATCAGACACTTTTGACACCATTTTGGGACCATTGTCGTTTTTACAGCGATCAGTGCTATAAAAAGGCACTGATTACTGTAAAAATGACACTGGCAGTGAAGGGGTTAACCACTAGGTAGCGCTGCAGGGGTTAAGTCAGTACTAGGGAGTGATTCTTACTGTTAGGGGGCGTGGCTATACGTGACACATCACTGATGACCGTTCCCGATCATGGGGAACAGTCATCAGTGACAGTGTCACTAGGCAGAATAGGGGAATGCCTTGTTTACATCGAGTTCCCGGGACCCGCGGCCGCACTTGCAAGACACGCGGCGGGCGCTGGGCGGAAAATTTAAAGGGACGTACAGGTACGCCCATGTGCCTGCCCGTACCATGTTGTCGGCGTACATCAGCGTGCGGCGGTCGGCAAGTGGTTAAAGTGGAAATAAACCCATTGATTTAAAGTGGAACTAAATTCTGATATTAAAAATCTGTGAGCAGGCAGGCTCTTTATTACATAAAAGACATGCAATAAAATATATCTACCTGCCTGTTCAGTCTTCTGAAGAATGTATACAAAACAGTGTATTCCTCACATTCGGGCACAATGCTTGTGTGTCGGGATGACTGCACTCCTGCACTCGAGTAGGAGTAATGTTATCCTGTGCTGTCCAATGAAGATGGTGGAAAATGTCAGCTTCCTTGGCTGTAAAGAATGGAAAGGTTTCGTTTTGCTTTAAAAATTGTTACCTAGAGTTTGGCTTTAAAGTGATTGTAAACCCTCTCATATACTCTACCTGTGAAGTGACTGTCCTCAGGTGATACACAGAGATGGATCAAATCATCTTACATAAGTTTCACTTGTTTATCTGCAGTCTTCTCTTCTCTACTGCCATTCAAAAGTGCAGATTTGTGATAAAATCCTTCTTCATCTGTTGCTGAAACCCATAGAGGGGAAAAAAGGGGGAAAACAGGACTTTGCAATACCAAAAAGATAGAGAAAGTATATGTGACGTTAAAATAAAATACAATGTTTATTGGAGTAACATCAAAATAACCCCTTGTAAACAGGGAGACACTTTACAAAATACCAAACACATATAAAAAGCCTATCACTTGAGTACTGAAAATTGATTGAAAGCACAGTGAAAAGCGATGATCCCGGATGCATGGGTTCAGAGCCCCGATGCGTTTCGACTGGATAAGTCTTCTTCAGGGGATGACATCCGATAACATATTGAGAGGTCTATATTAAAACCAAGACAGGTATCTAAATATGCTGGAGGTCCCCAAGGGAGAAGGCGGCAATGCCATGGAGCTATTCCATATGTCCAAAGCACAAGGGATATAGAAGGCCACCTTGAGATGATTGTAAAATCCTGAGGTTATATGTTTATATCTCTCAGAAGTGTTGGAAGAGAGAAATACAAACCCAAAACGGACAAGTCATCTTGTTTCCACAAACTTGGGCCAGAGTGGCCCAAAAACAAAAACGAATGAAGGAGAAGTCTAGCAGTACAGGACGACGGTGACCTGATTTTTGATTAGCCCAGAATGGCCCCCCAGCCGTATCACCAGAGGAGGGGGTGGAGAGCTGCAGTTACAGTGTGTGAGAGCTGATTGGAGGAAAGGGACACACTGCACATAAACAAAATAAAGGATAGAGAGCTATGTTCTGAATAGACAAGCTGTGTGCTGAGCTCTCCTTCTCGTCACAAATTTATCTTGTGTCGGAAGACTTCTCAAAAGCGACTCATGCTGATGACAGAGGAACAAAGCACCATAGAGAAACGACACTCAGTGCTTCGGAGAGAGACAAGTGCTTAGTTCTGATTTTTATGACTGAGGTTTACAACCACTTTAATTTGTTAGTCCAGTCCATCTGAATCTGCTACTGCATCTTAAGCCTCGTACACACGATCGGATTTTCCGACGCAAATTGTGTGATGACAGGCTGTTGGTGGAAAATCTGACCGTTTGTATGCTCCATCGGACAATTGTTGTTGGATTTTCCGCGGATAAATGTTGTATGGCAGGCTTTTAAAATTTTCCGCGGACAGCGTGGGTACACAAATCCGTCGGATGAAAGTCCAAAGTACAAACACGCATGCTCGGAAGCAATGCTCACCAAACAAAACATTAGCAGAAGGTGCCCAAAGGGTGGCGCTAAAGAGCTGAAAAACGACGTAGTACGTCACTACGTTCGTGTTTGTTGGCTGACAATTGTGTGCCGTTTGTATGCAAGACAAGTTTTTGGCCAACACCCTTCAGACAACAGTCCGAGGGTTTGTCTGCAGAAAATCTGATTGTGTGTACGAGGCTTAACACTACCCTCTCTGCAGACTTATAATGCTGCTGTTCTATCTTATATGTTATATGTTGTATAATGTGTTGCCAGCCGGATCGCCCAGATCACTAGGTAAACATAAAGGAAAATAAATTAATGCAGCCAACACATTTAGGTAAGCTTTTTTGGGGGGTTTAATACCATTTATTTAATAAAGGAAAACAGCACGTTCAAGGTGAGAGGGTTAATTCATTTGTTCAGGATTGGTTTTTTTTTAAACTCTATTCACCCCCCTCCTCTCCTGTACATCTCATCTCCATCTTGTCTCTCTATGTGACCTATTGATTAACCCCTTCACATCCCTTATCCTGAATATCAACCCATCCCCATCCTCCCACTGTGACCTGTACATTAATCCTTCACCTCCTCCTCACTGTGTGTGTGACCTGTACATTGTTTTGCTGTAGCTTATGCACCATTACCAAGCTGCATGTTTTAACTCCCTCAATACCAGCATGTTTCTTAATTTCCCCAAAAATGTGCCAAAAAAAACAAACCTTGATCGCCTTGGGGTATCTACTTTCCATAGGGGTCATTTTGGTATGTTCCTATTCTCTTAGAATTTTGTTTGGTATGTTATATAACAAAAGGTAAGGGAAGCATTTTTTTCTAAGATTTGTGGTATGTTTTCATGGGGACACCTGCCCTATGGGGACACCTGATGTAAGGGTACTCTGATGGGGAAACCTAACCTATAGGGGCACTCTGATGGGGACACCTGATGTAAGGGTACTCTGATGGGGAAACCTGACCTATAGGGGCACTCTGATGGGGACACCTGATGTAAGGGTATTCTGATGGGAAAACCTGACTTATGGGGGTACTCTGATGGGGACACCTGATGTAAGGGTACTCTGATGGGGAAACCTGACTTATGGGGGCACTCTGATGGGGACACCTGATGTAAGGGTACTCTGATGGGGAAACCTGACTTATGGGGGCACTCTGATGGGGACACCTGATGTAAGGGTACTCTGATGGGGAAACCTGACTTATGGGGGCACTCTGATGGGGACACCTGATGTAAGGGTACTCTGATGGGGAAACCTGACTTATGGGGGCACTCTGAAGGGGACACCTGATGTAAGGGTACTCTGATGGGAAAACCTGACTTATGGGGGTACTGTGATGGGGAAGCCTGATGTAAGGGTACTCTGATGGGGAAACCTGACTTATGGGGGCACTCTGATGGGGACACCTGATGTAAGGGTACTCTGATGGGGAAACCTGACTTATGGGGGCACTCTGATGGGGACACCTGATGTAAGGGTACTCTGATGGGGAAACCTGACTTATGGGGGCACTCTGAAGGGGACACCTGATGTAAGGGTACTCTGATGGGGAAACCTGACTTATGGGGGCACTCTGATGGGGACACCTGATGTAAGGGTACTATGATGGGGAAAACTGACTTATGGGGGCACTCTGATGGGGACACCTGATGTAAGGGTACTCTGATGGGGAAAACTGACTTATGGGGGCACTCTGATGGGGACACCTGATGTAAGGGTACTCTGATGGGGAAAACTGACTTATGGGGGCACTCTGATGGGGACACCTGATGTAAGGGTACTCTGATGGGGAAAACTGACTTATGGGGGCACTCTGATGGGGACACCTGATGTAAGGGTACTCTGATGGGGAAACCTGACTTATGGGGGCACTCTGATGGGGACACCTGATGTAAGGGTACTCTGATGGGGAAACCTGACTTATGAGGGCAATCTGATGGGGATGCCTGATGTAAGGGTACTCTGATGGGGAAATCTGACCTATAGGGGCACTCTGATGTGGACACCTGATGTAAGGGTACTCTGATGGGGGAACTTGACTTATGTGGGCACTCTGATGTGGACACTTGATGTAAGGGTACTCTGATGGGGAAACCTGACTTATGGGGGCACTCTGATGGGGACACCTGATGTAAGGGTACTCTGATGGGGATGCCTGATGTAAATAGGCACTCTGATGAGGACATCTGAGCCAAGGGGACACTCTAATGAGGACATCTGAGCTATGGGGACACTCTGATTAGGACATCTGAGCTATGGGGACACTCTGATGAGGACATCTGAGCTATGGGGACACTCTAATGGAGACACCTGATGTAAAGGGGGACTCTGATGGGAAATATTGTAAAAATGCTATGAAAATTGAACAATTCTATTTTTTTTATAGACACATACTGACTAGCACAAACCTGAGATTTGGAGTTCAACTGGAAGACATTTTTTATGACCGGACCTCCTTGAATTTCAATTCAATAACTGTGTTTTATACAGTGAAAAATAAGCCAGTGGCTGTTAAAGAATAACATATCGAATACAACCCCAAAATGTAAACTATCACATGACCGTGATACAAGAAAAGCAAACACTTATTATATTACCAATCATCAGCCGTGATTGGCTGCATTCATATTCTTTCATTTCACCTGGTGATTTGGGCAGCAACACCTCTACTATTAGAGTGCCCTCACTTTGGATAAAGGCGCACAGAGGGCACGGTTGGCTTCTATTTGTTAGTGTATCTAACTCTTCCAGTACATCTAACACTCCCCCCCCCCACCCCACAGACTGACAATATTGCTGTCCAAAGGCACCCCCTGTGCTCCTTCATCCAGAGTGGGGGCAATCTAATACAGGAATGGTGTTACTGGACAGATTGCCAGGTGAAAACAGACAAAAAACAGCATAAAAAAAAATGCAGCCATCGCATCTAATAATTGCTAAGCTGCAATATGTTTATTTTTTGCTTTTGGGTTTAATACCGCTTTAAATCCTACCAACAGAAAGTTCTATCTGTCTCCTAAAAATGATATAAAATTCATTTTGGTTCTGTGTTGTCAGGAAAACTATCACAGCACAGAAAACTGAAAAAAAAAATGGTTTGGAAATAAAGGGGTATTACAGGCTGGTACACAAGTGGTTAACGTGTCTTTTTTTTTTTTGTCTTTTGGTTGACCCGGTGGTCTTTTTTTAGCCAAATTGTGAAACGAATTTTAGTCATCACTCTTACATGTTCTATAAATTCCTTTTCTGACCGATGAACACACACAACAGCCCCCCCATTATGTATAATAAACACTTCAACTCATTACAATGTATTCATTATATTTACACATCATTTATTTTTATTATTATTCCTCCCAATATATTATCACATGGTATTTACCAACATACCTAATCTAACATAATATATATTCCTAACACTCTCTGTTTCTCTATTTGCACAGTGCTGGTAGCCATAACATAAACTGATCTCTCCTCTATGCTCAGTGTGACATGACAGCACAGGAGGGGAAACCCTCCAGCATGGAGGTCACATGAGGGATGTCACATGACCAAGAGGAGGCGAGCACAGCCAGGCAGGAGGAGGAGGATGTCATGTGACAGTCACATGACAGCCAGGAAGCAGAGCTGGAGGAGGTGAGTTTTATATGAGGTGTGTGTTGATGATTTGTGTGTTATGTTAGTGTTCAAGTTGTGTGTTATCATAGTGAGAATCCCTGGCTGCTTTTCAGAAACACACACAAAGACTCATTACAATACAAACCCAATACATCAGGCATGTCACATTTCAATGATACATTGAGCAGAATGAATCTTGAAGAGGCCACATTGTGTCTACTGAGGGTCACACTTACCTAATTTCCCTTGGGGCTCATTCACAGCGGCAGGATTGTGCAATTTGTGACAGAAAAAAAAGGCTATTTTTCTCTCATTTTAGCTCGCATCAGTACACGGCATTAGGGCTCATTATTCATCCACCTGGGAGCTACCTATAGTCGTGGATGCAGGCACAGCGGCTACACAGTCACATGTCAAAATTTGACATATGGGCAGGAGTGGCTGCAAGGATCATAATGCAGATCCTGTGTGTTTGGAGCTATGCACCTGTTCTTGTCTGCAGGTCAAATTTTTTTTTGGTAAAATCTTTTTATTGAAGTTTTATAGACTCACACATTTTGCCCACACATAGGCACAACATCTGCCCACGTAGGGGCCGTTACCCTGGTTCGGCAACATACTGCCACAGGGCAACAAATAACACATACACTTTAACTTAACTTACACTATAACCCCAAACTGGGGGAGAGGGTCCATTCAAGATAAGTCATGCTCAAAGTGATATCAATAGAGGAGGGTAGCCTGAAAAAATTGTTTGGGTTAATAAAGTGATAATCTAATGATACATTACAAGTTTAGGTATTGGTCACTATGTCACTTGCCGTGCTTCTGTCCTCTAGCCAACAACTCCACACCTTTTCAAATTTGTGCGGACAACCTCTGGACGAATAAGTGGCCCTATATAGGGGCAAACTGGCATTAACTAATCTTTTCCAGAATTTAACAGAGGGGGGAGATGGTTGTTTCCAGTTCATCGTAATGGCTTTGCGCGCATAGTATAGTAGCAGGGATATGAGTGTTTTTCTGGCTCTGATCATTGGCAGTTGATCAACTAGTCCTAGCAAACAGTATATAGGTTCATATGGGACGCAAGTCCCAGTGGCCTTAGTGATCACCCGTAGCACTTCGTTCCAATAGGGTACGATTGCTGGGCAAGCCCAGAAAATGTGGAAGAAACCCCCTGGTTGGTAGGAGCAACGCCAGCACTCCGGAGAATGCTCCGGCGACATCTGGTGTAGCCTGTGAGGTGTGTAGTGAGCTCTGTGTACAATTTTATATTGGACTAATTTATCCCTCGCTGAGACCAGTGGGGAGAAGGGAAAGTCCCAAACCTCCCTCCAGTCGTCTTCGTCCAGCCCCGGTATGTCCTCCACCCATTTCCTGCGAAGGGAAGACAGCTCGGGGATAGCAGCAACCAGCAGGGATCCATAGATCTGAGATGTGGGCTTCTCCAGGTCTTTCACCCGGATGGTAGATTCCAGCTCGGAGTATGCCAGTAAAACTGACCTGCTCAAAAATTGGCACCTGTAGGCATGTGCAATTTGGAGATATCTAAAATGGGCTTGTTCAGGCACGTTAAATTTGGCGCATAAAGTGTGAAAGGGGGTGAGATCTCCGTTGGTGATGATATGTTTGAGGGTCAGTATTTTGTATTTGGCCCAGGCCTGTGGATCCGGGGTAGTGTTGAAATGCGATAGGTTAGGATTCAGCCACAAGGGGGTGTGAGGAGACCAAGAGTTCGGCTGGGGTGCCCTCAGCGCCTCACCCGCCTTCCATGCCCGCATAGTGGTACTCATCGAAGGGGTGAGATTGTGGGGCGTTTTAGGCCCCCTGAATAGCAGCCCCTCCAGTGCCTCCAAGGACCCCACTATGGCTGCCTCCAGCACCGTTGCAGAGTTGGTCAGGTCCGGTCGTAACCACCAATGGGCGGTCACAAGCTGAGTGGCCAAATAATACTTGTAACAATCAGGGAGGGCCAGGCCTCCACAGGCCTGGTCAAGGTGGAATATTTGAATCTAGGTGGCCTGGACCCCCAAATAAAGGAGAGGAAGAGTTGCCTGAGGGAATTAAAGAAAACTTTAGTCAGCCAGTGAGGGGAGTTCCGAAAAATGTATGTGAGTTTAGGGAGGACTTTCATCTTGAGCAAGTTAATACGCCCAATGAGAGAAAGGGGGAGATTACTCCACGCCTTAAGTTTGGCTTTAATGGCTACCAAGACAGGGTGCAGATCAAATTTAGATATGACACTATGGGGTTGATTTACTAAAGGCAAATAGACTGTGCACTTTGCAAAATGCAGTTGCACTTTGCAAGCGCAGTTGCTCCAGAGTTTAGTAAATGAGGTAAAGTTTCACTTTGCAAAGAATACCCAATCACATGCAAGGAAAATAAAGACAGCATTTTTGCTTTCACGTGATTGGATGATGGAAGTCAGCAGAGCTTCTGCTCATTTACATTTACTAAGCTCTGGAGCAACTGCATCCATGTCTAATGACTGGTAAGCTGCAATATGTTATTTTTTTTCTTTTAGGATTAAAGCGTTTGTATGCCTGACCGAAAAAACAAACCTGTAAGGCAAAGGCATAATGAGCATCGCATACTAACTCATTATGAAATACTTGCATTAGAACGAAGCGCCCGCACCGCCTCCCAGTAGCCGCTGAGGGAGCGGACATGTTCCCTCTGCGTTTCTTCCGGGTTCGCGGCTCCAACGCTGTGAGTGGCTGGAGCCACAATGACGTCACTTCCGCACATGCGCGGGAGTCCCCTGTTCTGGAAAGGAGCTCTGATTATCCATCAGCATCCGCCGGACCTTCAGAACGCATGCGCCGCTGACGTCAGCGGCTGCATGCAAGGTGAATATCTCCTAAACTGTACAGGTTTAGGAGGTATTAATTTTACCTACAGGTAAGCCTTATTATAGGCTCACCTGTAGGTAAAAATGTGCATGAGGAGGATACAACCGCTTTAATATTGCTTTGGGCTGCCTGCATGCAGCTCTGAAGTGGATGCAGACACAGCAAAAAAAACAGCTCAGCACAGAGGACTCTCAGCACCCATCTAAATGAGCCCTTCATGTACGCTAAAAAAAAAAAAAAAAAAAAAAAAAACGTTTGCATTTCTGTGCAGTTTTTTTTTTGCCATTGCTGGGCCCCCTTTGAAAAGTGCAATTTGCCAGTTCCAGAACCTTTTCTCCGTACTTGTATTGAAGCCAGAGCATCAGCATGACAGCCTGGGAAGCATTTCCTCCTTTCAAGTGCTACAGCCCCCTTAAAGTATAACTAAAGGCAAACTTTTTCTTTTCCATTTTGGATAGTGTAAGGGAAAGTTACAACCCCTGTACAATAGATTTCACTTCCTGTCCTATAGCCAAAACAGGAAGGAAGTGAAAGGATCCATTGGGAGATTTCTCCTCTATTTTTGTTCTGGGAACAGCCCAAAATTAGGGATTTTCTTTCACTTTCACTATAGGTGGCAGCATTGATCAGTGTATTCTGACAGTGGGGAAGGTTACCTACTGTCAGAATACAATTAAAGGGGTTGTAAAGTCTCAAGGTTTTTCCTGCTGTCTGTGTCAATGGACACAGCAGCGGGACTCGTTAGCAGGCCCACACAGGTGCTCCCATGGAAAGCAGCTCTCCGTGGGGGCACCCGATGAAGAGGACGCAGGAGCACCGCCAGGGCACCGCAGAAGAGGAGGATCGGGGCTGCTCTGTGCAAAACCCTTGCACAGAGCAGGCAAGTACTGTATATATAACATGTTTGTGATTTAAAAAAAACGAACCTTTACAATAACTTTAACTTAGAAGGAGTTATTCCCCCAAATACACAATCGATGTGTGGATGGGGGAACTGGGCCAATTGACTGAACAAAAAAAATGATTAATGTATGGCCAGTCTAAAAGCACTTCTATTAAAGGGAGCTGATGGCTTTATAACTTTAGAGACCTGGCAGGGTCTCTATAAGGAAGGGAAGTGCTTTTCCATCAGAGGACAGCTGGGGCCATGGGGGCAACTATAGTGACAGCAGACTTTGGAGCCCAGATACACAAGGGGGCTTGGCTACCTCACTACAGGACAGAGGGAGTAGCGGGCCTTCACAGGGAACCAGGCATCTAACATTCCTGTAAGTGTCAGATGCACAGCTACTTTGGATGAAATATCTTCTGCACAGTCACATTGAACTAGGTGTGGTAAACCTTTATTTTTATTTATTTTTTGAGCATTCTTCCCACTAACCACCAATGTAGGGAATGCTCCCCACTGAATACCAGTGTAAGGATCATTCTTCCCGCTTATCCCAAATGTAAGGATCATTCTTTCCGCTTATCCCAAATGTAAGGATCATTCTTCCCGCTTATCCCAAATGTAAGGATCATTCTTCCCGCTTATCCCAAATGTAAGGATCATTCTTCCCGCTTATCCCAAATGTAAGGATCATTCTTCCCGCTTATCCCAAATGTAAGGATCATTCTTCCCGCTTATCCCAAATGTAAGGATCATTCTTCCCGCTTATCCCAAGTGTAAGGATCATTCTTCCCGCTTATCCCAAGTGTAAGGATCATTCTTCCCGCTTATCCCAAGTGTAAGGATCATTCTTCCCGCTTATCCCAAGTGTAAGGATCATTCTTCCCGCTTATCCCAAGTGTAAGGATCATTCTTCCCGCTTATCCCAAATGTAAGGATCATTCTTCCCGCTTATCCCAAATGTAAGGATCATTCTTCCCGCTTATCCCAAATGTAAGGATCATTCTTCCCGCTTATCCCAAATGTAAGGATCATTCTTCCCGCTTATCCCAAATGTAAGGATCATTCTTCCCGCTTATCCCAAATGTAAGGATCATTCTTCCCGCTTATCCCAAATGTAAGGATCATTCTTCCCGCTTATCCCAAATGTAAGGATCATTCTTCCCGCTTATCCCAAATGTAAGGATCATTCTACCCGCTTATCCCAAATGTAAGTAACATTCTTCCCATTGGCCCCCCAAATGTAAGGAGCATTCTTCCCATTGGCCCCCCAAATGTAAGGAGCATTCTTCCCATTGGCCCCCCAAATGTAAGGAGCATTCTTCCCATTGGCCCCCCAAATGTAAGGAGCATTTTTTTTTATTGGCCCCCCCAAATGTCTGGTGCATTTTTTCCACTGACCCCAATGTTAAGAAGCACTGTTTCCACTGATCACCAATGTAAGGAGCATTCTTCACACTAACCACCAATGTAAGTAAAACAAAGCCCCCTTACAGCAGAATCCGTATTGGGAGTTCCTCACTTACATTAGAGTCCACCATAGGAGCCCCCCTTACATTAGGGTCCCAAATGTGTCTCCCCCCCCCCTCCTTCCATCAGGGCCCCCATCAGCGGAGACAGACTGATCTGTATCCTCAATCGGTGCACATCTGCTGCAGGTTGAATAAAATCTTTTAGTGGGCTTGAGGTGGCCTTTGGGCCATAGTTTGGAAACCTCCAATGTAAAGGATCCACCCTTTGTATTGCTGTTGTGATGTTAGATAGGAGCAAGGAAAATGGGATTTTTTAGCTGTGTAGAAATAAAGTATCAAGCAAATTATGATAAAATATTTTTATTTTGACACCAAAACAAAAATAAAGACAATAGTAAAAAGTGGTATGGAAGGTGATTATTGCAAACAATACAGTTGAGTTGGACAGTTGGATGGCCTAACTCCCGACATGTTTCGCCCCTAGTTCGGGCTTCTTCAAAGGGGAAGCACTGTCCAATAGGTGATGTACACCTTCTCTCTCCACACTCCAGTCGGCCCAAATGGCCGCGCCCCCAGCGGCAGCGCCGGACCCCCGCCCAATGCACATCCAAAAATCACAGAGGGTAGCAAAAAAACAGTAAGGGACGGGGAAGCGACCCGTGGCTTGAGTAATACACACGCTAAAAAGGATAATAAACTTGATTCCTGGGACAGCACGGAAGGGCGACCCACATATGTGCAAGCAGCAATTCCCAACCACTTGTGAACATATGGCAATCGTGTAGTCTCAGGGGCTCAGGGACGTTGTTGTGCTGCTTTTGCATTTGTGTATTTTGGGTTGTAGTTCCTCAGTTAAAAGTCTATCATTCACAGGGGTGATTAATAGGGATGGGCTGAATGCACATGGGTTCAGTTAGGGGTGGCTCTCAAGTTCAACTATTAAGTCTGTACTTCAATGAAGTCAATATTTGCCAAAACTTTAAAATCTAGTCCATTTTTAAGGCTAATAGCGGATTGGCAAACCTCTGTCTTCAAGGGGCTGAGCAATGCCCCTGGGGACACTTACCAAGGTAAAAAAAACCTTTAAGAAAAATATTGTTTTGTAGGGTGCCCTTTTAATGTTGCTTAAAGTGGTATTAAACCTTGCATTTATTATTTTTATTTAAATAGGCCCCTAAGTGGTTAAAGCCATAATGTGCTTGTATGCATTTAGCACATTATGACAGACGTGCCTGACAAACAAAACTCCTCCAGTGCTGAGCTGTCACCACTCCCAGCGGTTCAATCTTTGCCCGGTCTTCCTCCCTCCTTGCTCTCCAGTCACTTCAATGGTCAGGCCGTGATGACATCACTCCTGTGCATGCTCCAGGTCATCATTGCAACACAGCACTGTCTGCAATAAAGGCACAGGCAAGTGAGCTGTGAATGCAGAGGTAAAGCCCTGTACACACGATCGGATTTCCTATGGTTTTTAAACCGATGGATTTTTCCATCGGAAATCCGATGAAGCTGACTTCCATCAGTCTTGCCTACACACCATCAGTCAAAAAACCGACCGTTCCAAACGCTGTGACGTAAAACACTCCGATGATGCTTCTGAGCATGCGTCAACTTTATTCTGAGCATGCATGGGTTTTTCAACTGATGGACTTGCCCATAGACGATCGGATTTTGCTATCGTTTTTTTATCCATCGGAAAAATGTAAAACATGTTCTATTTTTTGACACCAATGGAAAAAAGACCGATGGGGCCCATACACGATCAGTTTGTCCGATGGAAAAAAATCCATCAGACTGTTTTCATCGGTAAAACCGATCGTGTGTACACGGCTTAACTGTCCATGCGCAAGTGATGTCATTGTCCGTAGCCGACATCACTCTCTACTAAAGAGCACCGCTTTAGAACATTTCCAAGGTGCCTACAAGTAAAAAGTATCAGCTTAAAGGAGTTGTAAAGGCAGAACGTTTTTTTATCTGAATGCATTCAGATAAAAAAACCTGTGTGTCCCAGAACCCCCTAATACTTACCTGAGCCCCCTCTCTGTTCAGCGAAGTCCACGAGTCCCTCTGCCTTCCGGGACTCTACATCCTGATTGGCTGAAACACAGCAAGCCCCTTGCTGTGGGGACACTCGACAGAAGGGAGGGGTCAGGAGCAGCGAAGAGGGACCGAGAAGAGGAGGATCTGGACTGCTCTGTGCAAAACCAACTGCACAGAGCAGGTAAGTATAACATGTTCTTTGTTTTGTTTTTTTAAATAACAAACAAGACTTTACAATCAGTTTAAAGGTGGGGCAAAGTGAAAAAGTAGAGGTAAAAATGCATTATTCCTTTATAAAATGGCAGATTCCCTGAACCTGCCTGTGAAATGACAAATATGTCTGATTTATACAATGTACTTCAGCAAAACATTTACAAGAAAAAAAAAATAACATTTAAATTAGAGCTGCACGATTCTAGATAAAATGAGAATCACAATTTTTTTTTTGCTTAGAATAAAGATCACGATTCTCGGTGTAACATCAACTTTCACATACAAAAAAATTGGGCCAACTTTACTGTTCATTTTTTTAAAATTCATTGAAGTATATTTTTTCCTAAAAAAAAATCAAAAAAAAATCATAAAACATTGCAACAATCTCCATTGTATTCTCCAGGGTCTCTGCTAAAAAAAACACAGATAATGTTTGGGGGTCCTAAGTATTTTTTTTTTATCAAAAATAAATAAATACTGATTTAAACTTGTAAGCAACAAGTGTCAAAAAAGGTTTAGTCTTTAAAGCAAAATTAAAAGTCAGCAGCTACAAATACTGCAGCTGCTGAATTTTTTAATATATGGACACTTACCTGTCCTGGGCGCCCGCAATGTCAGCACCTTAGCCGATCTTCGGATCAGCTGTCGGGTGCAGCTGCCACCATTTCTGGTAAGGGAACCTGGCAGTGAAGCCTTTCTGCTTCACAGCTGGTTGCCTACTGCGCATGCACGAAGTGCGCTGCACTTTCTAATTGGTCTGGCAGTGGAGGAAGGAAGAGGGGGGCCGAACTTCCGACGGCACCATCTACGGAAGTGGGCCTGTCAAAAACAGGTCCCCAATCCCCCCTCCTGCCTGAAAGGCGCTAAATGTGGCACCGGAGGGGAGACAAATAAGCGGAAGTTCCACTTTTGGGTGTAACTCTGCTTTAAGTGGTTAAACTGACCTCCTTTACAGACGGAAGTTCATTCCTTTGATCTAAAAGAATCAAAAAAAACAATGTCTTGTTTAGGGAGTGTTCAGCGTGTATGTGTATATGTGTGTGTGTGTGTGTATATGTATATGTGTGTGTGTGTGTGTGTGTATATATATATATATATATATACATATATATATATATATATATATATATATATATATATTTCTCCCTCGCATACAGGTTAAGGGCTTGTTCACACCAGCAGCCACACTGAACACTGGTGTGTGCTGGAAGTAGTGCATTTTATTTAGGCTACCCTCACACTGGGTCCACTGAGAGTTGGCGCTAACCCCCGCTAGCAGCCAAAGAAGGAGTTAAAAGCGCCCGTGTTGCGCTGCTTCCGAATCCCTTTTCAAGTGCTTTGAAAGCGCTGCCCATTCATTTCAATGGGCAGGGCGCTTTGGGAGCGCTGTATACAGAGATCCCAAACCGCCCCCAAGATGCTGACTTTTCAGAACGTCCCACAAGCGCACCGCCCCAGTGTGAAAAGTCACACTGAAATGAAGCCAGCCTTAGTTCTACTGGCCGCATTGTGGTATAATGCGGCAATCTGATGCATTGAAAAAAGTTCTGCCTGCCATACTTTATTTCAGTTCACACTGCAGCATAGTGTTGTAAACTGGCCTGAAAGGGAAAAAGCCTTTTTGCCTTGTCTTGTCTTGTGTTAGAACTGTGCTGGGCAAGGGTGTGCAGCACAGTCCTAACACAACAGGTATGAATGGACCCTAATGCCCTGTACACACAACCGGATGGTCCGTCGGAATAAAGTCTGATGGTTTGTCTGACGGAATTCAGCTCAAGCTGTCTTGCATACACACGGTCACACTAAAATCCGACCGGCAAAAACGCGGTGACATACAACATTACGATGAGCCTGAGAAAAATTAAGTTCAATGCTTCCGAGCATGCGTCGACTTGATTCTAAGCATGCGTGGTTTTTAGTCCGTCGGAATTGTATCCAGACGAACGGATTTTCCGTGGGAAAAATAGAGAACATGTTCTCTATCTAAGTCCGTCGGAATTTCCGAAGGAAAAAGTCTGGGGCATACACACGGTCGGAATATCCGATGAAAAGAGCCCGTCTGACTTTTTCCATCAGAAAATCGGGTCGTGAGTACAGGGCATAACTCTTCCTGTCTGTATAGGAAGAGGTTAGAGGGATTTTGATTTTGGGACCCTCTGATTAACCTTCTCCCCCCCCCCTGGAATATATTGCGTCTTCTCCTTTATGTTTACACTACCCATCTCCCCCACTTTCCCTCCCAATAATCAGTTCTTCTCATTAAGAGTAGTTCTGCAGCACTGATTACCTCCTCATAATTACATATAATTACCGCCATCTCATATGGTGATTGCACCTATTTATAGGGCACGTGGAGGTTGCTGCAAGTCCTCTACTCCTGTCTCGCCGAGCTTTGAAGACGTGTGTTACTTAACCTGAACCTGTACAAAGAGAACTGTGTAAGTGTCTATAAAAATGCTAAATGCCTGGCTGTCTGATCACAATTCATTCAGAATCGCTTGCCTACAAAAAGCAATCCGATAAAGTCAAATCTTACAGTTACTTGTACCAGGTCATTATCCCATAAAAGACTTAGGCCCCTTTCACACGGAGGGTCCATTCAGGTCCGCCTGTCAGTTTTTTAGGCGGACCTGAACGGATGCTCCATGTAGCCCTATGGAGCCACGGATGTCAGCGGTGACATGTCCGCTGACATCTGCTCCGCCAAAGTGTGACGGAGGAAAACCCTATTTTTCCTTCCGTCGGCGGAGCGGATCGGATGAACACGAACAGACTGTCCGTGTTCATCCGATCTCCCCATAGGGGAGAGCGGCGCTCTGACAGGGCGGTCCCTGCACAGTGTGCGGGTACCGCCTTGTTATCCGCCGGTTCAGCGGGGATCAACTGAGCGATCCCCGCTGAGCAAGCGGAGCTTCACGGGGTGGATCATGACTGATCCGTCCCGTGTGAAAGAGCCCTTAAGCTGAACTTCTGTGACAAAAACTTTCATTCAAATATACACTATAAAAGTATCGGTACGCCTGCCTTTACATGCACATGAACTTTAATGGTTTCCCAGTCTTTAGCCCCATACACACGGTTGGACCTTTTGACAACAAACTTCTAAATTCCCAGGTTTTTAAAAAAATCCTACCGTGTGTACGCTCCATCGGACAAACTTTTTCGGTCTTCATCGGACAAAGGTCCGCTCTGCAAACGAACAAACTTTTCGGCAACAAAAGTCCTATGGTGCAAAGTCCTGCCATGTGTACAGAAATCCACTTTATTCCAAAGTACAAATACGCATGCTCAGAACCAATGTTAAAATAAAACAACGATTGCAGAAGTTGACCAAAGGGTGGCGGTAAAGAGCAGGAAAGAGCAGAAAAACCATGTGATTTTGGGAAAGTTTGCTGAAAAAGTCCTGCCGTGTGTATGCATACCAAGTTCATGGCCAATGCCCTTCAAACAAAAATCCACGGAAAAGTTTGTTTGAAGTCCGACCGTGTGTATGAGGCTTTAGTTCATAGGGTTCAATATTGAGTTGGCCCACCATTTGCAGCTATAACAGCTTCAACTCTTCTGGGAAGGCTGTCCATAAGGTCTAGAAGTGTGTCTTTGGGAATGTTTGACCCTTCTTCCAGAAGCGCATTTGTGAGGTCAGAGGCTGATTTTGGATGAGAAGGCCTAGCTCACAGTCTGTGCTCGAATTCATCCCAAAGGTCTTCTATCGGGTTGAGGTCAGGACTCTGTGCAGGCCAGTCAAGTTCCTCCACCCCAAACTCGCTCATCCATGTCTTTATGGACCTTGCTTTGTGCACTGGTGTGCAGTCATGTTGGAACAGGAAGGGGACATCCTCAAACTGTTCCTTCAAGGTTGGGAGCATAAAATTGTCCAAAATGTCTTGTTATGCTGACGCCTTAAGAGTTCCCTTCACTGGAACTAAGGGGCCAAGCCCATCCCCTGAAAAATAACCCCACACCATAATCCCCCCTCCACCAAATGATTTGGATCAGTACACAAAGCGAGAACCATAAAGACATGGATGAGTGAGTTTGGGGTGGAGGAACTTGACTGGCCTGCACAGAGTCCTGACCACAACCCAATAGAACACCTTTGGGATGAATTAAAGCGGAGACTGTGAGCCAGGCCTTCTCATCCAACATCAGTGCCTGACCTCACAAATGCGCTTCTGGAAGAATGGTCAAACATTCCAATAGACACACTCCTAAACCTTGTGGACAGCCTTCCCAGAAGAGTCAAAACTGTTATAGCTCCAAAGGGTGGGCCAACTCAATATTAAACCCTACGGACTTAGATTGGGATTAGCTAATGACTAAAGAAATCAAATCCTATTGGGACACCCATTTTCTTCAGGAATACATCGCTTTGGCCCACATTCCCCGAGGGTTACGTATCAAAAAATTTCCATCTTCAGATCTCTTTGATGATGATCTTAAAAAACTGTGGACAGACACTTTGAGCATTTGTTCGCTCAAACTAATGGACATTCTGATACAATCTAATCAGAAACATATAGAAAAACTGCAAACAGAGATGGCCACTATTCAGAGAGATCTAACTCCGCTTCAAACCCACACCGAGTTCACAGAACTTGACGGCCGCCTAAATAGGAAATTAGACAAGCTAGAGAAATTCGTCATGGAGAATAAAAAAAACAAGATGAGCCGTGATCGCACTGATTACGAAAGTGACAATGTCTATGTTTGGAGAAAATCCCAATTTCCATTCAGGCGTAACAACAAAAGCCGTGTGAAAAAAGTCAGTTTTTCTGACCCTGAGAGTGAGTTTGCGGATGATATCTCGGTCACAGTCGATTCAGAATCTTCACCCGAACCGACCCCCACATCTTCAATACGATCATCCAACAACAATGATACACACACTCGAGGACACCCTCACGAATCAGACCATCGAACCAAGAAGAAAAATGGCACCATAGGAAAACAAGACGAGGAGGTAAACGGCATAAGGACTGT
Source organism: Rana muscosa (assembly GCA_029206835.1). Lineage (NCBI taxonomy): Eukaryota > Metazoa > Chordata > Amphibia > Anura > Ranidae > Rana > Rana muscosa. Next base: position 163,105,907 of record CM055118.1, read on the forward strand.
AAAAAAAAAAACCCACTATGCCTTAAGGGGAAAAGCGAAACGATAATCTCCAATGTTTTGAATATCTCCAATAGAATTTTCAGCACCGAGGAAAACAAATTACTCTATAGAGGCCTCAATTTTTGCCCAACCAAACACTTCAACCTCTTTGGAACTTTATTGGATGTAAATAAATTCTCCCGAAGTCTTACTTTAAAAAAAACATTATTACACTTCCAGGCAGGAATCTGAACTTTCTTCTCCTGTTGGTCCGGATAACGGTGAGTTAATCCCCTCTCCAATACTCTTTAAAGAAGTATGTGCTTTACATGATTTGATTGATTTGGCTGCAGAGTCAAACCTTAACCCCATTGATCCAACTGACACACACAGCCATATATCATTCAAATTAAAATCGGACTTCTATCCAACTGAGTCGAGGGGAAAAAATTTGGATCTGTTCCAAAAATTAGTTGAGGGAGATCTCACCCGTTTATCTCGGACCTGTCGCAAGGGACACATTGTGAGTAATTTATCCAATGCAGAACTACATGCTCTAAATAATTTACAGAAGGATAGTAGCATCACTATTAAGAATGCAGATAAGGGGGGTACTGTTGTTGTTCTGGATTCTATCATGTATAAAAATGAGGCATTACGCCAATTATCTGATATTAATACTTACCAGTCACTCCAGTCAGACCCCACCATTCCTTTCTGTAAAGAACTCACTGCTTTATTAGATCGGGCTGTACATGTGGGCATTTTTTCAAGCAAAGAACAGGACATGTTCATACCCACAGACCCCATAACACCCATCTTCCATCATCTACCCAAGATACACAAGGGCCTCCACCCCCTGGTTGGGAGACCGATAGTGGCCGGTATCGGCTCCCTTAATGAGCGCTTGGGAGAATGGATGGATGGGCAGTTACAACCCATTGTAGTAAACCTCCCTGGTTACCTTCGTGACACCAAAGATTTATTAACTAAACTACAGGGTTTTTTTTGGTCTGACACCCATAGATGGATCACATGTGATGTACCTAACCTTTATTCCTGCATTCCACATGACTTGGGGCTATGTGTGGTTGCCTGCTTCCTCAGAGAATCAGGGAAATTTTCTCTTATCTTACAGGAGTTTATACTACAGGCTTTGGAATACCTTCTCACTCACAATTATTATTTTTTGTTTGACGGGGGCTACTACCTCCAGAGATGCGGTGCTTCCATGGGAGCCAAATTCTCCCCCTCTCTTGCCAACCTCTACATGGGTTGGTGGGAGAGGTCCCGCATCTTTGGACCTAGTAGCCCCCGCCGCCTGGACACATTGTTTTATTGCCGCTATATTGACGATTTATTGTTTATAGTATCTGATGATGCCATATGTTTAGATGTTTGGTTAACATACTTAAATGATAATATACTTAATCTCAAATTTACAGGCAATATGCAGAACAAAAATATCGATTTTTTTTGGATGTAAAACTTTCTGGTATCGATGGTACAATATCTACAGGATTGTATAGAAAAAGTACTGCTGGCAATGCTCTCCTACGAGCAGACTCATCACACCCTAAACATACTATCAAAAATATACCTTATGGGCAGTTCCTGAGGCTCAAACGTTTATGCAGCACAACAGAGGATTTCTCTAGGGAAGCTCAAGATATGTCACACAGATTTTAAGATAGAGGTTATTCCACAAAATTTATTAATAAAGCTTTATTTAAAGCTAATAAAACACCTAGAGATTCTCTGTTGTGCCATATTGATAGAAACACGACCAAAATACAATTGGGCACATCCTTTAACAATATCCCTGTTTTTCTCTACACCCTACAGTACCGAATTTGACCAGATTAAAAACACCATCAAAAAATATTTACCTGTACTTTATAACGATATCATATACCAAGATATTTTGAAACAAGGCATTAAAACAGTATCACGCAGAGCCCCTACATTAGGCAACACACTTTCACCCAGTCTTTTTTCAAGCAAAACAGCCAACGCTAATTGGCTACAATTCTCTGGTACTTTTAAATGTGGAGCCAATGGCTGCCAATACTGTCATCATATAAAAACGGGCCAGTTCATACATTCCTATGCCACGGAAAAAAGCTGTGTATATATAATCAACTGTAACACATGCCAGATACAATATGTCGGACGCACTATCAGAAGATTAAAGGATAGACTGTATGATCACTTATATGACATACAGAAAAATAATAACACCAATGTGGCCAACCACTGGAACAATTTACATCATAAAAATGTGTCCAGCTTATCTATCCAGGGCATTGAGAGGATTTCCACTCCCATCAGGGGAGGTAGTAGATTTAAACAGCTGTGTAGACAGGAGGTTTTCTGGATTTTCACTCTCCAGACTCGGCTGCCGAAAGGGTTACATTTTGAGTGGGATGTATCCCACTTCTATAAATAATGTTATCTGCCACCATCCTGTCTCCACACCATCCCGTTGCATATTTTCATCATTTCTTCCGCTTTTCTTGTCATTTTTATTCCTTCTCCTAATGGGGATGTAGATTACCCCACACATCGCATTCCGAGACACTATATCATTTTGTCTTACTCACAGTTGGTACACACCGTATATATATATATATATATATATATATATATATATATATATATATATATATGGGACTGCCACGTATACCATCAGTGAGTCAAGTACACAATCATATTGACTATGAGTCCAATGATTAAAATATGGAGATGTCTTTTTGACTTCTCCATTTCTTTACATATTATCTCATTTAGCTACAGCCGCCTTCTCACCTATATCCATTTCTGTCTAAGTGTGGTCTTTATACACAAGAAATGTATTGATATTATACACACACATAGAGATGGACTGGTTTTTGTAGACGGCTCTAGCATTCAGCTGGATATGCGCTCATTCATTTATTCATATTTATATCAGCCAGAGGGTCCTATTGGGTTTTTCTATAATACACTTAACGATATATATTTAATGCACCATGCAACACACTCAACACATCGATTTTATTTTTTCTTTAAATTGTGTCTTTTCTTCTCAAAATTACTCTTGCTCTCCCTTCCTTACAGGGATTACCAAATATCATCTTAATAGAAGCAACAGCACTTATTTGGGTTTACTATCGGAACACCTGTATGATGTAATAGTTATATTGTGATTATCTTCTAAAAGGAGATTTTGTTTTAAACTATTTGCATTTTACGCATTTTTTTTTTTTTCTTTGCATCATACATTAATTTCTTGTTCCATTGACTCTATCAATCTTTTTATGCTGTTGTAGTGTGTGTGTTTATATTCATAAGTTTATCGTTTAATGATGATCATCTTCATTCATCTAGTGTAGACATTTTTTTATATATTTCATTATTTTTTCATGTTATACATGACATTATGTGCTGTACGTTTATATGTACGTTCTTATACATCTATGAATAATTACATATTATGAATTATTTTATATTATTTCTGATTTCTTTTAAATTGAGGGAACATCTGACGCATACAACATATGATATGTTGCCTCTGTGTGTGGTCATATCTACACACTGACCTGCTCAGTCACAACATCAATTTATATGTATTTTTTGTCACATTTGTGTCCAATAATATCTTTCATTAATATTTCATACTTTTTGATCATAACAGATTTGTTTAATACCTCCACATTTATGTGATATATATTTAACAATTTATTTCTATCATATATATGTGCAAAAAGTTTTTTCAAAAGAATTTTCACATAAAACTTTTGTTTTGTATTAATATAGACTTGCAATGTTATGGTCATGATATTTCTTATAATTTTATACTAGGTTATATTTATACTCAGACCCAACACAGAAACCATTCCCCCTTTTTATAATGATTCTTTTCATATAAACATAATATAAATATTTCCCACTTTTTTTATTCATCAAAAAAAAATTTTTCAAGTTCACAGACACATATACACACATTATTTACATATTTATACATACATGTATTTTTTAACATATTTAACAGGTTTTTCCTTTAAATCATGTCATAATATGAATTTCTTTTTACTTAATAGTCTTTCTCACATTTGTTTCCACTTAGCCAATATACACACCTGCACATTTCACCATTAACACCACTTCTCCTTAATTAATGCTCTATGTTTATTGGCTACTTTGGGTCATGTGATTTTGTGCACTTTTTGTATTTATTTGAAGCATGTTTTCATTGTGTGTTAGCCATGACTAAACACTAGTTTTCAGTGTGAAACGCGTCGGCTGTACCCCCCCCATTTCTTGCTGTGACTTGCAGTGCTGTAAGTTTTTTTACCCAATAAAGGCAACCTTCATGGTTTTCGGAGTGCAGCTGTCCATTCATTCCACACGCCCTTTTTCCGCATCAATTGCATCGCCAGCACCCTGGTTCCTGGGAAGACACTGACTATCTACTTGCACTCACCTGGAGCAGTGATCTCTTTTCTCTGGCCTGCACAGAGTCCTGACCACAACCCAATAGAACACCTTTGGGATGAATTAAAGCGGAGACTGTGAGCCAGGCCTTCTCATCCAACATCAGTGCCTGACCTCACAAATGCGCTTCTGGAAGAATGGTCAAACATTCCAATAGACACACTCCTAAACCTTGTGGACAGCCTTCCCAGAAGAGTCAAAACTGTTATAGCTCCAAAGGGGGGGGCAACTCAATATTAAACCCTATGGACTTAGATTGGGATGCCATTAAAGTTCACGCCTGTGTAAAGGCAGGTGTCCCAAAACTTTTGACTATATACTGTATTCTTCAATAGTCAGGTTATGACCACTTTGTGTGAACCAAATACCTTTTTAAAAAGGCAGATAATTTCTTGCAAAACTAGCTGTGTCATCATCTTTGTGTGGCACATAGCCTGTGCAGAGTGCAGAGTGGTGGGAAGCACCCGTCAGGCCCATCCTCCTACAGGCTGTAAGACCAGTCACCCTACATACAGAGAGAGCAGCTGGGACTGGTCTTTATTAGATGAAGCTCCCATAATAGAGGCAAAGTTTAGGCATTGTTTTGTGATAGATTAGTGCACCTTAAGGATGAGCTCCGGCGTGTTCGCACAGTCCACGTGCAGAGCCCGCCAGGAAGTTGGCACCGCGCTGCGTTAATCACAGGCAGTGAGACATTTCCCGATCTCTGCAGCCGAGCATCAGGACATGTCTCACTGCCTGTGATTAGCGCAGCGCCGTGCCGACTTCCTGGCGGGCTCTGCACGTGGACTGTGCGAACACGCCTGAGCTCATCCTTAGCACTGCACAAATATGGAAATAATAATAGACAGGTTACCAAGATTTATGTAAGAATACATTTGGCTCTTTTATATTTAGACAATATTTTGTTTACCCTGGACTTCTGTTTCAAATCCACTGCATTGGTATGAAAGCCGAGCACCAGAATTTTCAGGAGGAGGTTGGTAATGCCAGCATGCATGTATTTCTTCGGTTGGGTCTTCCTTTAAATCTAACAAGATGTGTTCTCTTGTGTTTCCAGCAGGAGGCGCTGTCACCATGCCTCAGAGGTTCTCTGTGGAGAAGCAGGCCTACTCGGTGCCTCTAATCCAGCCAGACCTACGGAGGGAAGAAACCATACAACAGATCACCGACACCCTGCAACACCTACAGACCGTGTCCAATGACATCTTCAACAGGTACGGTATTGCAGAGCACCCCCAGTCCCCCGCCCACCCTGGGGTTATAGAGGATGTGTGGAGACCACTGTGGTTCTCCTGCACTGCTCTATACAATTACAAGACATTATCCTAAGCAGAGTTGCAGTCAAGTAGCTATATACCGTTGAAATACGTTTACTGTAAATACATTTTTTAACTGGCAAAAAGACTTGTAATTCTGATTAACTAGTCCTGAGATCCACGTACAAGCAACCCAACCAGGTCCTTCTTCTCCCAGGCAGAATACACAGCAATTGAGAAACACAGCCAGCTCTGGGACTGACCCATAGCCTGTGACTGGCAATGCATTTATGAGGTCACCTCTCCCTTCCTAAAAGCTTGATCCTTGTGTTAGATTGGCAGCAATGTGCAAAGTTAGAGAACCTGACAAATTCAGACTACTGACAAATCCCCTTTACTGGTCTAAGTGCTGCTGTACAGAATATTACAGGAAGGCTAACAAGACAGATTGAAGTACATCGTATCCTGAAACACAGGCACATGTACACTGTTGTTGACTACTACTCAATATATATTCCTCCCAACCTTCACCAGGTCTGTAAGTATGGTTTTTAAGCCTTTATTTGCTAACCTTGTGAGCTTATTGTCATACAATCCACACTCCTTTCCTGCACATACTGTTCGCTGTTATACCCTCTGCCCTCCTCTTCTGCACATTCTGTTCCCTGTTATACACTCCGCATTCTGCTCCTGCACATACTGCCCCCTTTTATACTCTCCTTTCTTTCACATATTGCTCCATGTCAAACCATCTGCCCCCTATTATACTGTCCACCCTCCTTTCCTTTACATTCTGCCTGCTGCCATACCCTCTGCACTCCTTTCCTGTTTACTGTTCTATCCTCTGCACTCCCTCCTGTTAAACCCTTCTTTCCTGCACATACTGCACCCTCTTGCACCCTCTGCACTCCTCTCCTGCACGCCTGTTGTTATATCCACCACACTATTCTCCTGCACATACTGCCCCCTGGTATGCTTTCTACCCTTTTCTCCTGCACACCTGCTATTATACCCTCCACACTCTTCTCCTGCACACACTGCCTGATGTCATACCCTTCACACTCCTCTCCTGCATTTACTGTTCCCTGTTTTTTCCTTTGCCCTCATCTCCTGCACATTGTGGCCCTGTTGTACACTCTGCATTCCTCTCCTGCACATAATGCCCACTTTTTACCCTCCTCTCTTCTCTCCTTCACATACTGCCCCATGTCATACCCTCCTTACTCTTCTGCACCTACTGCCCCCTATTATACCCTCCTTTCCTTCACATGCTGCCTGCTGTCATACCCTCTGCCCTCCTCTCCTGCACACCTGCTATTATACCTGCCAAATTTTTCTCCTGCACATACTGCTTGCTGTGATACCCCTCACACTCCTCTCCTGCATATACTGTCTGCTCGTATATGCTCTGCATTCCTCTTCTGCACATATTGCCCACCCTTTATATATCCTTCACACTTCTCTCCTGCATTTACTGCCTGCTGGTATACCTTCTGCACTCCCTCTCCTATACATAATGTCCTATATCCTATCCTCTGCACTCCCTCTCCTATATATTATGTCCTTTTATTATACCCTCTGAACTGCTCTACTGTACATAATGCTCCATGTCTTATGCTCTACACTTTTCTGCACATACCGCCCACCCTAATATATTCTCCACACTACTCTTCTGCATATACTGCTTGCTGGTATACCCTCTGTACTCCCTCTCCTGAACATAATGTCCTATATCCTACTCTCTGCACTTCTCTCCTGTACATAATGCTCCATGTCATACACTCCTCTCCTGCAGATACTGCGTGCTGCTATACCCTCTGCACTCCTCTCCTGCAGATACTGCGTGCTGCTATACCCTCTGCACTCCTCTCCTGCAGATACTGCGTGCTGCTATACCCTCTGCACTCTTCTCCTGCAGATACTGCCTGTTGTCATACTTCTAACATATTAATTTCTGTATGTCTTTTAGCTGAGCATTCCTGTCTTGATGTGATAGTCTTCCCATGCTCTGGTTTTAATATAGAACCACATAGTTTGTTTTAGTGTCCGGTCTTCGACTGCCTATTGTTGAGATTCAGACCAGCTCTAATGATCATTAGCGCTTGTTGCCACACCTCAAGAGGTCCCAATTGCTGCAAGTGGTGCTGAAAACTACCGCCCTGCTTGCGTTTATCTAGCTGCTTAAGGCACAGGGGAACTGCAGTCTGTTCTCCCTTCCTGTCCTGATAAGGTCACACGTCCTCAGTTCCTGCACTTATACCTTCTCCAGATATGCTAATAATTTCTTATCTCAGGCTGTAATTAGCATTAATTAGCAAAATATGTCCTCTGCAGAGCTGAGGATGGATTACCGGGGAGTCGGGGAGGGTGAAATGCAGACACAATGTTCCCTCTATCGGGGGCCGTCACTGTCAGATGTGCGCAGCTTATTGTACAGGGTGCTTCCAAATATTTTAGAACTATTAAGACAAATTGTTATACACTACGAGAACATTTCCTGGCAGTGAACAATTATGTGGCTCTTTCTGTATTCCTTGATGCCTGTATTATGCATCTCCTTTTTTTTTTTACGGCAAATAAAAAGTTTAACAGAATGGGATTTAGATCTATACACCGTGTATCATAAACAATAGCCTTTTTTTGGTGGTGGTGGGGGGAATCCTTGTTTTCACTGTATTTGTATACTCTTTGTTACATCTCAGGGCTGCTGATCCCCTTTGCAGCCACTTCATAGCTACACACACTTCAGCAATGGCTGCAGGGCATTTCTAGGGCAGGCTTCCTCATGGTGACCTCAGTGGACCGTACCTGTGTAATGTGTTGAAATGGCCACTTGTAGTCTCTCTATTTGAAGCCAGTGTGACACAGGAGCACATTTGGACAGGGACAGAACACTGTCATCCTGTAATGGGAAATGCCTGAACAAGGACCTTCATAGCGGGATCAAAAGGGATTATTGTACTAAAAGCTGCAGATGTAAGAATTAGAAATACACTGTATGCACAATTATTCAGTATTTTTGAGGATTAATTTCATTATTGAACAAGACAGTGCTCTCAGTTAGTACAAAATGTTAATATATCTCAAACCTGAATATTTAAGTGAGGTTAAATAAAGTGAGGTTTTGGGTTTCTTAGGTGACTATCTATATGTGTGCACAATTATTTGGCAACTATTCGTGTGCACAATTGTTATGCCACTAAGAGCCCATTCACACAGGGGCAACACGACTTCCAGCACGATTTTATGAGGCAACTCAGACACAACCTGAGAATGAATCACAGCGCGACCTGGAGCTATTTACAAGGCAACTCCAAGTTGCCTGCAGGACAAGAGACATTCCAGTGGCCAATCAAACAAGAATCAGCTCTGTGGGAAGGAGGGGGGAGGGAGAGGTTTGCCTGAGAAATGTACGTTCTCTTCCTGGAGAGTTGCTCCTATTAAGACAGTGATCCGACTTCAGAGGCAACTCCCATTGAAATGAATGGTTACAGGTCGCCTAGGAGTCGGATTGAAGTAGTACAGGGACCTTTTTTGAAGTCGGAGCGACTGCAGTAGTGTGCATAAGGACGGCTCCATTAACTTACATTGATTTCTTCAGCCAGCGCGACCTGAGGCAACTAGGGGCGACCTGGGGCGATTTGGAGTCGGATCCAAAGACGCCCCTGTGTGAATGGGCTCTAAATGGGGAAAAAAAAAAATCCTTCTTTTTAATTAGGCTGTTTTCACACTGAGATAGTCTTCAGGCGTTTTAGCGCTAGAAATAGCCTCTAAAAAGCGCCTGAAAACTGCCCCCCATTCTTTGCAGTGAGTGCGCTTGCGGGACGTTAGAAAAAGTCCTGCAAGCAGCATCTTTGAGGCGGCTTGGGAGCATTATAAATAGCCCATTGAAATTAATGGGCAGCGCTTCTAAAGCGCCGTAAAACTGGTGTGTGTGTGTGTGTGTGTGTGTGTTTTTTTTTTTTTTTTTTTTTAAGGTCACCTTGTCACGAGACCTAAACAATACTGGCCCGCTAGCTCCCGAACAGCGCCACTAAAGCACCGAAAAAACGACCATCGCTGTTTTAGCGGCGCTGCAGTGTGAAAGGGGTCTAACAGTCATAGGCCTTCCATTCATGGTGTCTGTCAGTTTCTTGATCTGTTGATGATCAACTTTTTGTGCAACAGCAACCACAGCCTTCCAGACACTGTTCAGAGAGGTGTACTGTTTTCCTTCACTGTAAATCTCCCATTTAAGATAGGCCCACAAGTTCTCAATAGGGTTTAGGTCAGGTGAGGAAGGGGGCCATGCCATTATTCTTTCATCTTTAAAGGGGTTGTAAAGGTTTGTGTTCTCTTTTTTATTTATTTTTATTTTTTTTTATAACACGGTATACTTACCTCCTTTGTGCAAGGGTTTTGCACAGAGTGGCCCCCAATCCTCCTCTTCTGGGGTCCCCCAGCGGGGGTTCCTCCCCACATCAAGTTCCCCCTTGGAGGCCTGCATTCCAAGGGGGCACCCATGCAAACATGCTCCCGAGTCCTGCTGCTGCGTCCATTGACACAGACGGCAGGACTCGGCCCCCAGCTCCCGTGTCACTGGATTTGATTGACAGCAGTGGAAGCCAATGGCTGTGCTGTTATCAATCTATCCAATGAGGACCCGAGACAGCGGCTGGAGCTGCTGTGCTCGTCCCTGTCGATGGAAGGATCGGGTTCAGGTAAGTAAGAGGGGAACTCTGGGGGGCTGCTGCACTACAGAAGGTTTTTCAGCTTAATGCATAGAATGCATTAAGCTGAAAAATCTTGAGGGTTTACAGACTATTTTAAGGTCTTTACTGGCTAGCCACACAGTGGAGTACTTTGATGCATGCAATGGAGCATTGTCCTGCATAAATATCATTGTCTTCTTGAAAGATGCAGACTTTTTCCTGCACCACTGTGTAAAGAAAGTGTCTTTGAAAAACTGGCAGTAGGTTTGGAAGTTGATTTTGAGTCAATCTTCCACCCAAAAAAGGTCCAACTAGCTCATCTTTAATATTACCAGCTCATACGAGTACCCCACCTCCACCTTTCTGGCTTCTGAATGGAAGTGGAGCTCTGTGCCCCGTTTACTGATCCAACCACAGTCCCATCCATCTGGTCCGTCAAGAGTCACTCTTATCTCATCAGTCCATAAAACCTTTGAAAATCTGTCTTCAGATATTTCTTGGCCCAGTCTTAACGTTTCAACCTCCTGTGTTTTGTTCAGTGGTGGTTGGCTTTCAGCCTCCCTTACCTTGGCAATGTCTCTGAGCACTGAATACCTTGTACTTCTGGGCATTCTAGATAGGTTGTAGTTCTAGAATGTGACAGCACTGGAGTCTAAAGGGTTCCTGGTAGCTTCACGTTTTGATTCTTCTCATATCTTTGGCAGTTAATTTGCATATTTTTTATAAATTTTTTTCCTCAACACGTTTCTTGCGACCCTGTTGAGTATTTGCAACAAAACGTTTGATCATGAACTGTGATCATGCCCCAATATCTTTTTAATTTCAAGAATGCTGCATCCCTCTGAAAGACTTTTTAAAATTTTTGATTTTTCAGAGTCTGTTAAATCACTTTTTTGGCCCATTTTGCCTGAGCAAAAGAAGCTGCCTAATTATGCACACCTTGATATAGGGTGTTGCTCTCGGCCACACCCTCCCTCATTACACAAATACAAATCATCAGATATGCTTAAATCCAATAAACATTTAAGTTTATACACCTTGGCGTTGGATAATATGCATAAAAATGATGATTTGGTCAAAATACCCACTTGCCTATTAATTGTGCACACAGTGTATATACTTTGGCAGCTGTTAAGTGATATGGCTTTGTTTATCAACAAAGGGTCAGCCTCCTCCTACACAGAGATTTTCCAGCTCACAGGACAACAATCAAAACACCAGCAGTGATTGTCACTGAGCAGGTTAACTTACCAGGTCCCAGCATCTACTGCTGCAATTCTGGCCTCTAAAAACATCAGTGTCACATCTGGTAGCTCTTCACAGAGGCAACATTTTTCAGTTTCTAGTTACAGCCTCCAGAGATTCAGTTTAACGATTGTAAATTGTGTCTTAATAAAATAAAAAATGGTGCAGGAAATATTTATAGAGAAGATATTATAAAAGCAACATGAGGGTTTTAAAAGTGGAAGTGGACTTAGTGTTACTAAACCCAGGAGCTTGCATTCACTGGTCTCCCATAGTACACAGAACTGCAATTATTGTAGTAAATATAAGCTGCTAAATACCTTTTACTAATCAGCAGTATATAGCCTTGTGACTTCTATCAGTGTGTGGCCGAGCTCTGATTTAAGCTTGTAGGAGGAGTTTTCATTGTCCTCTGACTGTGCTATGAGGCTGTATGACCCCTGACCCTCTGTCTGGACAGTGCTGATTGGCCATGTGCCGATTACATGCCCCCCCTCCTGAAAAAAACTCTCTTGCAACACACACCAAGCTGAGCATGTGTAAAGTGCCTCCCAGGGCTCTGTACTATCAGCAGATGGATTGGGGGCAGTAAAAGAAGGGGAGGATCAGAGAAGACAGGATCAAACAGCCTTTTTACACAATGCGTAAGATCAACCCCTTAGGTTCCACAGTCAGTATAACAAACATGCTTTCCTGCATATACAGACTGACTTTACTGTTGTGGGTTTAGTAATACTTTAAGTGTAGCCCATCTGGTCTTTGTTTAGTGCAGAGTTTGGGTTACTTGCAGAGTAAATCTGATTATTAATTAGCATGAGTCACTGACCTTTTTAACATGACTCTCATTATCCTTAGTGTTAGTTTCAATGGTAAAAAGGAGATCTCCCACCTTCATTCAAATGGACACATGCTTGAAAAAGGAGAGAACAGCTTCTGTTGCCTCTGTGATACAAAACCTCAGGAATCTGAAAACCATACACAAACATTCTCCTACAGTCGAATCTCATTCGGTAGTCACTTAGGTCCGATCCAAACTTAGGGAATTTTACAAATCATCTGCCTGCACGTTCGCTGCCTGCACGTTGCCCCAATACAAGTTTCAGGACAAATGCGGTCGGCCGTTAGCACGTTCCCTTCATCCAAAACAATCCTCCACCTTCATATCCCATATACAGGGCCCCCATGGTGATGTTCTCTCCTCTCCCTCGGAGATATCAATGAATTTCAGGGATTTCTACCAATCCCGTTATGATATTCCGCTACCGCCTGCAATGTCATCTGAGAATGTGTTGGCAAAGGAAATGATGTCCTATATTGCGGAATCTGCACTCCTCACTTTATATGCGGATAGTTTTAAGAAACTATTAGATAATATTAGACATATAATCACACACATAGGTTGGACTTGATGGACTTTTTTCAACCTCTCCTACTATGTAACTATATGAAACTGATGGGATTTTTTTAACATGAATTTTGCAGAAGCTGTCCACGTGGCAAAATTTTGCCAAATGTAGGAAACAATTAGTAATTTAGCTGTGACATGAGTCCATTCATCCCTACTGATGACTAAACTGAAAATCTAAATTGTGTGCATAGTGCAGATATTGCCCAGGTACTGGTGTGTGATCAGGGACTGTTTCTGCCTTTTCAGGATCCTCCAGAGGGTGGAGACAAACAGAACACAGCTCAGAAACATCAACAATCGAGTCAGCCTGGCACAAGCCAAGATAGAGAAGATCAAAGGCAGTAAAAAGGCTATTAAGGTGAGAGGCCATTTAACTGAGCACTGGATCCCCATCTTGCTGCACATGCTGGGAGAGGCCAGTTGGCACCTTTACTGTGGTGGGTGGATGCATTTACAGGTGCATCTTTTACAATTAGAACATCATCAGAAAGTTAATTTATTTCAGTAATTCAATTCAAAAAGTGAAACTCTTATATTTTATATAGATGCATTACACACAGAGTGATATATTTCAAGTATTACTTTATTTTATTTACCGGTAAATGCTAACGCTGGTTCCGCACAATGTTTATTTGGTTCCTCACACAATATGTAAGAAAGCTGCTTCCTCAACTGGGAAAACAACCACCAGGGTGGTGTTTTAGTGTTGAAGACAGGAATGGTGGGTGTGGCGCTGCTCTGAGAGGTAATGTTGCCAAAAAAAATATGTAAAAAAAAGTAATATAGCCTCAATGAGATCCTATATGTTAATAAATACAACTCAATTGTTGATGTGTATCCATTAGATGTTGCTAATCATTCATATGTGTAATATAAATTTATAACCTTGTGCAAAATCTTTTTTTTTTTTTTTATTAAAGTGACAGTTGCTCTTTAAAGTGCTTCAAACCATACATTAAACAAATTCATATGTGATAAAATTAATTGGTGTTAAAAAAAACTTTGGACCATAAAATAGGCATAAAGGTAAGCAAATCATGTGAAAATGAATTCATAAACATGTGTCAGGAAAAATCGATTTATATACATAACCTTAAATATAGCAGTCTATGGACCTTAACTGGAAGTGAGCTGGTAGCTTCGCCTGGAGCTGGGGTGAAGCTACTAGCGTCATTGAGTCACTTACGGTTAAGGTCCGTGTAACACATCGCGGCCCGGACTTCCTTGTTTTATACTGTTTAAACGTCTCTTTATTGTAAGTGCATTTTGGATTTATTCACAATAAAAAGATTATACAGTATTGCGCTATAAGGTCTTGCCTTTACTCTCCATATGTGTAACAATGGGGCAAGAGAATTAAAAGAGAGAGGAACACCAATCGGTTGTGGATCTAAGGTCTGCTGTTTCAGCCGCTGTGTGCTGTGAATGCTGGCTACCCCATAGAGGGGAGTGCTCTCTGGTGAATGCGGTGAAAGAGGGAGGGCACGAGTTGAGCATGCAGCACCATTTTAACAAATTTGAATATTGGCGCACCTTTAAATAGCACCTGTCACTTTATGTGCTATATTTGAGTTTATATATGTGTGTGTGTGTGTATGTAATATATATATATATATATATATATATATATATATATATATATATAGTTTTTCCTGACACATGTTTATGAATTAATTTTCACATGATTTGCTTACCTTTATGCCTATTTTATGGTCTGAAGTATTTCTAACACCAATTATGGCTTGCAGCTAGTGAACCCAACATTTTAAATAGAGGAATCCCAATAGTGTGATATCGTTTAAAATGTATAGCTTTATTTAATAAAAGTAATGGTACTCACATTGACAAAAAATAGACGTGCATATAATGATACGAGCGCCGAGCTCGTCCGCGTCACTTCCAGAGCTTGTTTGAGTCCCTTGCGTCCCTACGCGTATCGTCAATCACGTGATTGACGATACGCGTAGGGACGCAAGGGACTCAAACAAGCTCTGGAAGTGACGCGGACGAGCTCGGCGCTCGTATCATTATATGCACGTCTAATTTTTGTCAATGTGAGTACCATTACTTTTATTAAATAAAGCTATACATTTTAAACGATATCACACTATTGGGATTCCTCTATTTTTCCCTGGCAATTCGTACTCCATAAACTGGAGACCCCACATACCCCCTGGATAGACGGTCTATACACAGAGAACCCATATCCTCAGGTTTCAAGGTGCCATTCAAGCAAAGACATCAGGATCCATACAGGATTAACATATATGCTGTAACCTCACAGCAGTGAGGTAAGGGGCCACCCAACCACTTTAATAGCGGGATATACACAGCACAGGAAGTCACAAAGGAACCATCACTTCAATCAGCACTTTATATATTTCTGTTCGGACCGCAAACACGCATCACAAACTTTGCACAATCACCATACCCCCTAGATATCCACCCCTCTTTCCCTTGAATTTTGCATGTTTGCACAATATTATGGTTCTAATTATTTGATTACATTTGCGTTTGTCACGTATTTGCATGATTTCTTGCTGTTTATTGCATCAGCAGATGCTGACAGAATATCACTTCATTTTGCATTATTTGTCACAATTTTTTGCACAGTTGCACTTCATCATCACTTCAGCACTTGCTGACACGATTTTACAGGCTTTTGTTGGCTTGTTTATATAATCTAAAGTTCTTTCAGCAATTTATTTTGGGTTATCACCGATAATAATTTTTAGTACCGTCAGTACACTAAGTTTTTTATGTTGCATATTATTGAGTGTCATATACCCTGCACTTTTTTTCAGCACAAGATTGTGCAATACTTTTTTAGTACTGTTAGTACACCAAAGTGTGCTCTCTATTTATCCTTTCTTTGATTAAAATGTATTCATCCGCTCAGCACTACCTTTTATACACACATATTTTAGCTTATGTCACAGCTGCTTGGATTTCAATTTTGATCAATTCTAACAAGGTAGCAAGTGGATTTTTTAATTGCAAAAAAGTGTTTGAGGACATATTTGGTAAAAAAAATATGAATGCACAGAGTGAAGTGGTGAATATAAATACTGTTATGCAAAAAAACAAAGGGTTTTTTAATAATGAAATTTTCACTCGGCAGTGCTAAATATAGGCATAGAAACCTTTGCCCCCCCGATCTACGAGTTGTGGTTATGCATATACTTTTGGTAGCCAGAACACTCATAGCGAAACATTGGAGGTCAAACCAGGCCCTTAACATTTCCGAAGTACTTGGGACCACCCAAACCCACTATGTATATGAGTCATTGCTGGCCAACAGACAAGGTACTAGGAAATAATTTGATTCTCAATGGAAAGACTGGTATGATGTAGATTGATGAGATTATTCTTCATCCTCCCAATTATTCCTCTCAACACTTGTATAGGTCAGACCAAAGACTATTCCCCCTTTATTTTGTTGGTACCCTACTCTATGTTATGTTAATGTTTCCCATAAAATGTTGTTTTTCAGCTTAATAACATACCTAATTTTTTTTTCTGAGTATACCCAGCTTTGATATCCTGTTATATGTACATTTATGTGCCTTAGGTGAACGGATTTATTATACTGCTGAATGTATACCACTATAATATTGTACTGTATTACTTCTATAATTTGTTATTCAATGGAAAACTTCAATAATAACTATTTAAATTAATAATAAAATTTTCAGCTCTCAGCACTTATTGATTAAAAAAACAATTGTTACGGCAAATGATACTTGTTGAATTGAACTTATTGCCTAATCCACTTGGTATTGGCTTCTTTGATCTAAATGGCCCGTTTCTATGCCTGTTCAGGTTTTTTCCAGTGCCAAGTACCCAGCCCCTGACCGCCTTCAGGAATACACATCTATTTTTTCTGGTGCAGAGGATCTTTTTTCTGAGAAAAGGCCACGACACAAAATCCAGAGCAAGCACCGTCCTTTGGATGAACAAGCCTTGCAGGTGAGCAATGTCTTTAAATAAATAATACTGTGATGTGTAGCAAGAGTAAACCGGTGAGGGGCTAGGGTGGGCAGCAAGGCACAAAGTAAGAAGTTGGTAAAATTCTGGATCTTAAACATAGCAGGTACACCCTAAAAAAAAAACTTAAGAAAAGTACGGTACATTGGTTTCAGCGGAGTTGCTAGAATTGTTAAAGCATGGCTGGATCTATGTGGGTGCTAGAGTGGGCCCCCGTACACTGCCCTGCTTGACCCCCGGTACACCCCCCTGCTTGGCTCCTGGTACACTACCCTGCTGACCTCCCATCCTCTGCCCCCCTGACATTTTGCATTATTGCACTCCGATTTCAGACAGGCTGGATACCGCCCTGTGTTAAAGACCTGGGGCACCCAGAAAAGAATGATGAGGCAGTGTACATAATGCATCTTGCCAAATAGTTGGTGTAGCCAAATGGTGCTTACAGTGGGAGGGGCATTGTTAAAAAAGAAGAAAAATAAAGCAGCTTGAACGTACTCCGTGTTTACACAATGAAAAATGAAACTGTTCCATCATGTATCCTTTTCTGCACACAGCCTACCTTGAAGGAGTATATAATGTGTTGGGAGTATCTCATATTAAGCCCAGCGTACAAAGTACAGTGGTCAGGAGTATAAAATGTACAACATAGTGTAAATAGTACAGGGCTC
The DNA here is from genome assembly GCA_029206835.1 of Rana muscosa. Lineage (NCBI taxonomy): Eukaryota > Metazoa > Chordata > Amphibia > Anura > Ranidae > Rana > Rana muscosa. The sequence continues at coordinate 163,123,620 of CM055118.1, forward strand.
AGGAGTGAGTAATGCACAGAATGCAGGGTACATGGGTGGGTAATGTATAAAAATAACCCTCTCCTTGCTAGTACTAATCTTACGCCTTCAAGCTCAAATCTCATTTATCACAGAACACCCCACCCTCAGAAACCTTCCCCCTTCCTCCCTGAATACCACTCAACAAACATCAGATGCACCAATTCAGAGTGAGCAGAAGTCCTCGTGTCATGTGACCAGGGCTGAGGAGGAGCTGCTAAGGGAAGCCTCTCTCAGCTCTGAACTGCTGCTGCACTGCAGCGTCACAAAAAATAAAACCTGGCAGTTGGGGCCGTGGGACACAGGGCACATCCCCTGGAAGCCCATGAAGGTAGAGTTTTTCTGAAAATTCTACTGTTTCCTGTATATTGTTACATGCCAGGAATTTATTCATGTAACGTTATGGAAAGGTCCACTGTAAGTTTCTCTGTTTTTTTTTTTTTGTTTTTGTTTTTTACAGGAGAAGTTGAAGTATTTCCCAGTATATGTCGGCTCCAGGGCTCAGGAGGAAGAGGGAGCAGAGGAAGGACTGGGCAGTCTGCCTCGAAACATCAATTCTGCTAGCTCTCTTTTACTCTTCAACACAACTGAGAATCTGTGAGTGGGGGTGTATTATAAGAGGTGATAGTTGGAAATATTTCCAATGAATAAAGAGGAGAAACATAGATGTACATTGTGATGGATACACAAAATGTTTTTAGATGTACACTGGGTTAGATGCATCTAATCCTATTGTTATAAGGCCGCCTAGTACAAATCTTGGTTGAGGAGGACCAAACATTAAGCATCTTGTGTTAGTGTAATAAAGTGAACCAGGTTATGGACATTTAAGTATTAGAAGGCTGTCTGAGTTGCTGCTGGGGAGTAGGAGGAGCTTATCTAAGCTGTTGAGTAAGGGCTGGAAAAGGGAAGCTGAGCCGAGTTTCTGCTGATCAGGGGAGCTTGGGGGGCTGAGCTTCCTTGTCACTGCTGGGAGGTGAGCTGCTGGGAAGATTAGCTAAGCTTCTGAGTCACCTCTGGGAAGGGAAGCAGGGGTTGAGCTGCTGAGAAAAGGATTTAAATGGCTTTTATGCTTCTGCTGTAAATTGCCCCACAGTTCCTGCAGCATAAGAGGCAAGTAAGGTCATGTTAAAGAACTATAATTTTTTAATGATGTCAAGGATAATTTTACCTTATTCACCATATGGGGGTGTAACATGTTACCAATGCAGCAGCCCTGATCCCCTCCCCTTTGTGACAGCGGGTAGGGGATCTTCCCTCCGCCCCCGCTGTCACAATCTAAACACAGCACGGCTGTGCGGGGCTCCACCCACATAGCCAGCGATCTGTGAATGAATAAAAGTCCCATCTTGCAACGCAGCAGACAGATTGTAGTTCTCAGTGAACTACCAGGGTGCTCAACAGGAGTGTCTGCAGGTGCCTAGCATTTAGGGCCGATACAACTAATCGATTGATCGACAACTAATCGATTACCATTTTCATATTTGATCGGCCAGTAACATAATGGGGTTAAAAAAAACTAAAGTTAGCCCTTTATAGAAAAAAAAATCGCAAATCGCTACTGTAAATATTAATTTCACTGCCCCACAGTAAAAAATGAACCCCTTACAGTAGCGATTATTTGCTCTTTTTGTACTAATTTTAGTTTTTTTAACCCCATTATGTTACTAAACATCTCAGGCCTGGGTCACACCTCTGTTTTTTGATGCTTTTTGCAGAAACACACTACAGTTCATTTACATGGTTTCCTATGGGACACGTTCACATCCATGATTTTTTCAGCTGCTGCGTATTTGGAAAGGGCAAGGACTTTTTTTAACGCAAAACGGTGCTATTTTGATTTTTGGTTCAATATACTTCAATGGAGAAGCTGCAGAAAAGCACATTTGTCTTTTAATCTGCCCAACAACAAATTGGCCCAAAAAAAATGTAAAAATGCAAAATCGCAGCTTAATTACCTTCTTTTTTTTTTTAAATGTTATTAACCGATTAATCGATTAATCAAAACAATAATCGGCCAACTAATCGATTATGAAAATAATCGTTAGTTGCAGCCCTACTAGCATTGCACCCGCAATCTGCTGATCATGGATGCAATGCTTTGCATGGTAAAAAAATATATATATTTATTTAACTCCCAGGAATCCAAGTGCTAGTACTTGGTCCACTTCTGGTTTGATGGCCCTGTTGTCCCCTAAACACACCTCTGTATGTAGGCTGTAGCTCCATCCCCTTTTGAAAGTTATGGGCGTTACAGTGGGGGAGGTACAGACAGCACGGAGCCCTGTCCCTTTTCTAAGCTGAGTGATCTGTCTGTATTTTGACTGAACAATCCGTGCTGCTTGCTCATTCATAAAAGTAAACGATCATTCAGACTGAGCTTCGGCTCTGTGTAAAGTATCTGCCCTCTGTATGCACAAGCAGCTGCAGATATTTTACACAGAGCCCCAACTTTGATTTTTTTTTTTTACTATTATAAAGAGACAATCAGCGCTGCATGTTCATTCATAACCATGACAGATCACTCAGAGCTCTGGCTCTCGGTGTGTCTATTAGGGCTGCTTGTACACATACACAGCCCGACCAATGGTTCACAGAGCGCTGCAATGCTGTGTGAGCTTTCAATATTCATGAATGAGCGATTAGCATTTTGTTGGGCCAGTGCCTCTGCTTTAGTGGTCTGATCTGGCACCCAAAGGAGTCTCAATTTTAATGTTGGAATGTGAAGCATTTAAACACAGTGGTGGAAGAGTCATTGGTATATAATTTTTTTCCCACAATCTCATCACAGCCAATTTTATTCATATGTGTTATTATAGAGACTTTATCAGTCTTTTTTGGAAGCTGCTGTTTTATGTAACAAAATTAATATTTCTTTCTCGTACATCACGGGACACAGAGCGACATAGTCATTACTAATGGGTTATATAGATACCGTCAGGTGCTGGCACTGGCAACTTCCAAAACCGGAAGTACCCTCCCCTATATAAGCCCCTCCCATCCGGGAGCACCTCAGTTTTTTGCCAGTGTCTAAGGTGTTGGCCAAGAAGAAACATGTGTTTTTGACTGAGCTTGCGTACAGGTTCTTTTGGGCCTCAGTAAGCTATTCCGGATCCGACCAAAAAAGCTTCATAGCTAAACGGTCGGTACCCGGGCCTTGCAGAGAAGAGCAAGGTTTTGCCTGTAATGCTTCTCTTAGGAGAGCTGGACCCTGGGATCCAGAGCTCTGGTCATACCCACGACCAAGATGTTTTCTGTGCAGGGTGCTATACAGGTCCAGGGGAGTGGAATCCTTGGGAACCCGGTCCCTGAAGGTTTGATTACAATGCCTGCCGTGATAGGTGAAGTTTGGGCTTTTGTGGACCAAACAAAGTCCTGCGGCGGGGAACAGGTAAGTGGGGGCCCCCAGGAACTTGGTTCTATTGGGGGACCCCCAAGCCTAATTTGTCTTTCTGTCTGTTACCTAATGGTATTCCCGCAAAATTCTGTGCATGCCTGTAACTACTAAAAAAATGTAATAATTTTTAATGGTGGTCAAGAAAAAAAAAAAAAAAAAAATTTTTTTTATATATATATATTTAATATATTAGACTGCGGTACCTGTGTTTGTCCACTAGAGGCCGCTGTGGAATGTTTTCTTGTCATGTGGACTAGCTTCTTCTCAGCAGAGCAAAGTCCAGGCAGATGGTGAGTTCTCTTATAGGAAACTGCTTCCTCTGCCATGTTGCAGTGCTCGTCCATCCCCCGGCCTGCGGCAAAGAGGGGCCCTGGCTCCTGTCCCTTGTTACCATTTTTTGAAATTAGCGCCGAAGGCGCACGTGGCCGCGCGCGTGCACGCGCCTCTATATATAGAGGTGAGCCGGGAAAGGGGGCGGAGCCTGGGGGATGACGCTCTGTGCGCGCCGCAGCGCTTCTGCGCATGTGCGGGCGTCCCAGCAGTTTAAAAAAACCACAATGTTGTAGTGAGCTGGCTATGAAGTACAGAGACAGAGCTGGCAACATTTAAAGGCATACAGCAAGCGGTTGATACAGGCATCCCCTAGAAAGGCACATTAGTAGACACCAACTGTGATATAGCAGCAATTGTGCTAGACTATTCTCAGTAAAAGTGGTGTATTACGGCTGGAATACCTCAGCTTTAGGCTTAGGAATATGCCGTCCAGAAGCTCCGGAACTGAATCTTCCAGGAAGCGAAGGGGGTCTCATCGGGCTCGGAGGATCTTGGGCATACTTCTGCTGCACCAGTCTCCCCTGAAGTTCAGAGGTAAGTGACCGTAGAGACCCCGCAGGGGTACTTGGTACTGTGGCTGTCCTCAGTTCACCTGCTCCTGTGTATGTAACAGAGGAGGTTTTTTTCCTCAGCTCTGGGAGGATTAGAGAGAGATTGTCAACATTAATCGCTGCCTCCCTGTCAGGGAAAGCACGCCCGATCTCCGTCTCCTCCTTCAGAGTGCCTGTTAGCAGAGCAACAGTCCCATACAGGGATCGACCTGCCTGAAGGGGATCAGGATGAGGTTGATTCTGTTATAGAGGAATCAACAGTGGGGGAACCTTTTCTCAGCATCTCAAGCTGAAAGATTATGGGTTCAGTCTCTGACTAACATGGTCCGATCAGCATTTAAAAATGCACCTTGCGGAACCATCAACCACTACTGTATCCTCGTTGGGGTCGCTAGAAGCCCCCAGACTGTTTGTTCTTTTCCACTTCACCCTTTACTGAAAGGGCTCATTTACCAGGATTGGGAACGTCCTGAGAAAATATTTATTCCCTCAAGAGATCTCTTGTATGTATAAATCACTGACATGTCCAGTGGATAATGTCCAAATGTTCAAGAACCCAATAGATAAAAGATTGGAGTCCTTATGAAAATCTGCTTGGTGATACAACCAGCAGTAGCAGCTATTGGGGTCTGCTAAGCAGTGAAGGATCAGTTGAAACAGGTCTTGAGGGACTTGACAGATCAGCAGGCGTTGCCCTAGCTGATCTACCTAGAGCCTTAGGCTTTGCGGTTGACGCCATAGAGGATTCACTCCATCAGGCCTCCCGCCTTATGCTGTCTATAGTACATATGCGTAGGCTCCTATGGCTCAAAAACTGGTCTGCTGAAGCTCCCTGTAAAGAATGGCTGGTTAGCGTCCCATTTCATGGTGAACGCTTATTCAGGGAAAACCTGGACAAATATATCCAGAAAATTTCCAGCGGTAAAAATACGCTCTTGCCGGTTAAAAACAGAGTTAGAGGTCCCTCTTTAAGAGGCCTGCTTCTCCAGTCCCTGGGGCATCGGCCGTGTAACAGTTCCGACGACCTCCTCGGTCAATTCCCGGGGGTAAAAAACAGGGACAGTAGCAGGGTAATGAGAAACCCTGGGTCAGGGGAGGTACAAAACCTCCCCCAAAGTTAAATTCATTGAAGCCCCCACTCAGTCGGGTGGGGGGAGGACTCCAGTTGTTCGCAAGAGACCTGGCGGGACACGATCAAGACAGATAGGTGCTCTCCGCAGTAGGTTTGGGATACAGTTTGGAGTTAAAAGACTCTCCTCCTTCCCATTTTTGAGGTCAAACGTGCCAGGGGATCCCCGGAAGAGAGAGTCCCTCCTGTTGGCACTAGAACAACTATTGCTCCAAGGAGTAATTATGGAGGTTCCCCTGGAAGAATGAGGGTTCGGGTTTTACTCAAACCTCTTTACAGTCCCGAAGCAAACGCGGACGGGAGGCCCATATTAATTCTAAAAGGGCTATACAAATTCCTGTATATCAGGACTTTCCGATGGAGTCGATCCGATCGGTGGCCACTGCCCTACAAGGGGAGGATTGGTTAGCCGCGATCGACATCAAGGATGCTTATTTGCACATTCCCATCTTTCCAGTCCACCAAAAATTTCTACGCTTTGCAGTAGAAGGGCGCCATTTTCAGTTCAGAGCCTTACCCTTCGGTTTGGCCACAGCACCACGAGTGTTTACAAAAATTCTGGCCCTTTATTGGCCAATCTAAGAACACAAGGTGTAATGATAATGGCATATCTGGATGACTTGTTGCTGATAGACCACTCAGTGAAAAAACTAGACGTGGTCGTTCACAAGACAATCAAGTATCTGGAATCTCACGGTTGGATTATCAACCGAGACAAGTCAGCCCTAAAAACCAGTCAAAAGTCTGGAATACTTGGGGCTAAGGTTGGATTCAGGCCAGAGAAAAATATTCTTGCCTCGAGGAAAGGTGTTGTCTTTGAAAGATTTGATCCACTTAGTGGGTACAAAAAAGACAGCCGTCCATACGCCTGTATATGAGGCTGCTGGGAAAAATGGTGGCATCATTCGAAGCAGTACCCTACGGTCAATTCCATTCAAGGAATTTGCAAGGGGCCATACTGTCAGCCTGGAACAAAAAAATTCAGGCCCTAGACTTACAATGTCCTTGTCCCCTTCTGTTCGCAAGAGCCTCCGTTGGTGGTTGGTTCCCCAGAATCTAGAAAAGGAAATCCTTCAGTCCGATTTCTTGGAAGGTGGTCACTACAGATGCCAGCCTTATAGGCTGGGGAGCAGTACTGGAGCTATAGTCTCTCCAGGGCAGATGGTCGGATGCAGAAAAGGCCCTGCCCATCAATCTCTTAGAGATACGAGCAGCCCGGTATGCCCTAGTAGCATGGACATCCAAACTCCAAGGGTCCCCTGTCAGAATTCAATCAGACAATGCCACAGCAGTGGCATATATCAATCATCAGGGGGGCACCAGGAGTCGTGCAGCCCAGAGGGAAGTAAATTACATCCTGAAATGGGCAGAAAAATATGTCCCAGCCATATCTGCGGTATTCATTCCAGGAGTGGAGAATTAAAAGGCGGACTTTCTAAGTCGCCAGCAATTAGGCCCAGAGGAAGGGTCCCTTCACCCTGAGGTTTTCTGGACAATATGTCAGCGGTGGGGAACATCGGATGTAGATCTTCTAGCATCCAGATTCAACGCAAAGGGGGACAGGTTTGTCTCTCGGACAAGGGATCCCCTAGCTTGCGGCTCGGATGCCCTAGTGTTCCCTTGGGATCAGTTCAAGCTGATATATGCATTCACACCGCCACAATGGTTACCTCGATTACTCCGCAGAATCAGGGTAGAAAAGAAACAGTGATTCCGGTGGCTCCAGCGTGGCCCCGAAGAGCGTGGTACGCGGAGATTGTAAAATTTCAGTGGGGAGTCCTTGGACTCTCCCACGTCGTCCGGACCTGCTTTCGCAAGGACCGATATACCACCCTTCCTTACCAGCCCTAGGTTTGACGGCCTGGCTATTGAAGCCCACATTCTAAAAAAGAGAGGGCTCTCTAATGCTGTGGTATCTACCATGATCAATGCCAGGAAGCCGGTATCCAGGCAGATCTACTATAGAATCTGGAGGGCGTACATCGCGTGGTGTGAGGCCAAGAAATGGCATCCACATAAGTACGTAATAGGTAGGATTCTAGACTTCCTACAGTGGGCTGTAGATAGGAAGCTTGCCTTGAGTACTATCAAGGGTCAGATTTCGGCCTTGTCAATATTTTTTCAAAGGCCCTTGGCTTCGCATTCACTAGTCAAAGCCTTTATACAAGGAGTGATGCGTATTAGTCCTCCGGTTAATATTCCCATATGTCCATGGGATCTAAACTTGGTTCTGTCGGGTCTACAGAAACAACCATTTGAACCATTACAGCATATTTCCTTGGTGCTTCTCTCCAGGGAATTGATTTTTCTAGTAGCCATTTGTTCGGCTAAAAGAGTATCGGAATTAGCAGCTATGTCCTGTAAGGAGCCATATCTGGTTATCCATAAGGACAGAGTAGTGTTACGTCCTCATCCAGCCTTTCTTCCTAAGGTGGTATCGAGGTTTCATTTGAACCAAGATGTGGTTCTTCCTTCTTTTTTCCCCAAACCTACTTCGGTAGAGGAAAAGTTATTGCATTCTTTGGATGTAGTAAGAGCAGTTAAAGCTTATCTAAAAGCCACTGCTCAGATTCGCAGAACGGATACTTTGTTTATTCTGCCGGAAGGCCCCAGAAAGGGTCAGGCAGCGTCAAAATCTACTTTAGCCAAGTGGATTCGACAGGTCATAATACAAGCCTATGGCTTGAGAAGGAGACCGCCTCCGTTCAAAGTTAGAGCGCACTCCACGAGAGCAGTTGGAACTTCATGGGCAGTGCATCACCAGGCCTCCCTGGCTCAAATCTGTAAGGCCGCAACATGGTCTTCAGTACACACGTTTACTAGGTTCTACCAGGTGGACGTTAGAAGTCAGGAGGATGTCGCCTTTGGGCGCAGTGTGTTGCAGGCCGCAAAAGATCCTCATGTCTGATAGCGCTCAGCTTATATATGGTGTTTCTTTATCGTACACCACGGGACACAGAGCTAGTCATTACATAATGGGTTAAGGGTCACCAGCGGTGATTGGACACTGGCACAACCAATGGAAGACAGTTCCCCTCCACATAACCCCTCCCATCAGGGAAGTACCTCAGTTTTTTCGCCAGTGTCGAAAGGTGTTGGACGCGTTAGGAGGTGCTAAAGGAAAGCTCTACCAAAGAGACCCTCTGGGGGTAAAAGAGCTATGCTTTCGGATCCATCCAAGACGCCTACAAATGAGCTGAATCTGGATGGGATCCGGGCCTCATCCATGAGGCGTCGCCTGTAATGTCTCTCTTCGGAGGACTGGGCTCTAAGATCCAGCACTTTCGCTATTTCGCTATAAAGTCCTGGTAAGAGTCTTGTACAAGGCCCAGGGGAGAGGTATCCTTTAAATAGGAACCCATATCCCTGAAGGTTGGCACACATAGCCCACCGTGAAGGGTGAAGTTTGGTATCTGTCTGAAAACTTTCAGCAGAAAAACCTGCGGCGTGGATAAGGTGAGATTAGAAGGTCCATAACTAGGTTGGGACCTTTTTCAAAAAGTGGATGTCTTCTTTTTTTCCACCACTGGGGGGAGTAAAGAGCTGAATATACTCACCTCACTCTGTTCAGTGTCGGCTTCGGCGAAGTACACTGCTCGTCACCTCCGCTGCTGAGCTTGCTTGAGCACCCCGCTCCTCCTTCCGGTGGCCGATACAGACACCTGCAGATGCAGGTAAGTGGGACAGGGGCTGATGAGAGTCCTCTCTCACTATGGCCACCACCATAGCGCTAAAGGCCGCGCGCTATGCGCGCGGGAGCGCGCTTTATCGGAGGGGGGGGGGCCGAGGCGTGCGCGGGCACGTGGCGCGCGCAGGCACAGAAACGGCGCCAAATTTAAAAGACTGTCAGTGTAAAAAGCACTGCAGCAGCAAGCAAGCTCGTTAGTTCTCTTGTTCCTGGCAGAGAAACACAGCAGCTATACAGGGACGTAAGACTCCATGTGGTTGGATTGGGTACTTCCTAGAAGACATCCATGTTATGCATAGTTATGTGTTAAAAGTTGCATACTTAATGTATTTGCTAAACTGAACACGGTAGTATATGCATTTAGGTACCTTGTATTTTGTCTAAACAGTAAGTCTTCCAGGGGAAGTAATGCGGACAAAAAGAGATAAAAGAGCACCGCCGCCTGAGACAGGGGGCTCTAGCTGTGCTGACTCGGTACCTTCCTCTCCTGTGTTGCCAAAAGCACCTGTACAGGATGAGCCATTACCTCTGTCAGGTATGGCGGCTTCCCCAGTGAAGCCTGGGCCTGCATATGTCACTGAGGACACTTTATCAGCTGCCCTAAATAATCTGGAGGAGAAAATTGCTACTTTAATCGCTAAATCCTCTAAAAAGGACAATAAGCGAAGCAGATCTCCTCCAGTATTGGACCTCCCTTCAGAAGTACCTGAGGAGGAGGAGGATGAGGAGGAGGCTACATCAGCAGAGGATGAGGAGTCAGACGGATCAGGGATATCGGATGAGCCTTTTTCGGTATCCCAGATTTTAAAGTCACAGGTGCAATGCTATGCAGGAGCTGTGCGAGCTGCATTTAGGTTACCCTCTTTGGAGGTAACAGAATCACCTGTCTCCTCCCTAGGATCATTAAGATCCCTGCAAGGTGCATGCTCCTTCCCGGTTCATCCGTTACTAGAGGATCTATTGTACGCAGACTGGCAACATCCAGATAAGCGTTTTTCACCTCCAAAAAAGTTTAACATTCTTTATCCTATGGAGGAAAAATTTTTAAAGAAATGGAGCCTGCCTACGGTAGATGCGGCTATTTCTTGTGTAAATAAAAACCTGACATGTCCAGTGGATAATGTACAAGTGTTTAAAGATCCTTCTGAGAAGAAGTTGGAATCCTTACTGAAATCCTCCTTCCTTTTGGCCGGCTCAATTATCCAACCTGCAGTAGCAGCAGTCGGTATGTGTCAGGTCGTCAGCCAACAGGTAAAGCAGGGGCTGAAGGAGCTGCCTTCAGAGCAGGCTAAAAATTGGGAGAATTTACCTAAAGCCTTATGCTTCACAGTGGATGCCATGAGAGATTCTATCATACAGGCATCACGCCTTACACTCCAGCTGGTACAGATGCGCAGAGTACTTTGGCTTAAGCATTGGTCAGCGGAAGCCCCATGCAAAAAGTTGTTGGCAAGTTTCCCGTTCCATGGCGAACGCCTTTTTGGGGAAGATTTAGAAAGATATATCCAAAAGATATCAAGTGGTAAAACGACACTTTTACCTGAGAGAAAGAAAAACAAGAGACCTTGTTTTAAACACACTCTCTCCCCAGCTCCCGGGAAATCGGACTCCAGCCAGTGGCGACGGCCTTTTCAGCCGCCCAAAAAAGCCAAAGAACAGGCTCAGAAGAACAAGAAGCCGTGGGGTTCAAGAGCTAATAAGCAAGCCCCCAAAACCTCTCATTGAAGGGGCGCCCCCGCTCGGCCGAGTGGGGGGAAGGCTTCGTCAGTTCTCAGCGACTTGGCGGACAGAAACCCAGGACAAATGGGTGGTATCCACAATATCCTCAGGGTACAGACTGGAATTTCGAGAGATCCCATCTTCTCAATTCCGAAGTTCAAGACTCTCCAAGGATCCACAAAAAAGAGGATCCTTCTTCAAAGGTTTGAATCACTTAATAGCTCAAGGTGTGGTTACAGAGGTACCCCAAAAGGAGCAAGGTTCAGGTTTTTACTCAAACCTCTTTGTGATTCCAAAACCGAACGGAGAAGTCAGACCCATCCTGGATCTAAAAAATCTAAACCAGTTTCTGAACGTTCGCCATTTTTGAATGGAAACGATTCGATCCGTGGTCGCTACTTTAAAAGGCGGAGAATTCATTGCGTCCATAGATATCAAAGACGCATATCTACACATACCAATCCTCCCCGCTCACCAAAGATTCCTAAGGTTTGCGGTAGAAGATCGGCACTTTCAATTTGTGGCCCTGCCATTTGGTGTAGCCACCGCGCCCAGAGTATTCACAAAGGTGCTAGCTCCTCTGTTAGCAAACCTAAGAACACGGGGCATTGCGGTAACAGCCTATCTAGACGATCTACTATTAATAGATCAGTCAAAGGAGGGATTGGATCACGCTGTAGACACTACAGTAGGATACCTGGAGCATTTAGGATGGATTATAAACTTACAAAAATCCTCTCTCCAGGCCCAAAGAAGGATAGTGTACCTGGGCATGATCATAGATACAGCCCAAAACAGGGTATACCTGCCAGAGCCAAAGATACAGTCTCTGAAAGACCTGATCCACAAGGTCAAAGCAAACAAGAGGCCGTCTATTCGCCTTTGCATGAGACTATTGGGAAAGATGGTAGCCTCCTTCGAGGCGGTCCCTTACGCCCAGTTTCATTCGAGACTACTTCAAGGCAATATTTTAGCTTCCTGGAACAGGAAGAGCCAAGCTCTGGATATACCCATGCGCCTGTCCTCACAAGTACGCCACAGCTTCAATTGGTGGCTAGAAGCCAGGAATTTACGGAAGGGAAAGTCCTTCCTCCCAGTGGCCTGGAAGGTGGTATCTAGGGATGCCAGCCTATCGGACTGGGGTGCAGTATTCGAGGAGGCTTCTACCCAGGGAACCTGGGCCAAGACTCGGGGGATCCTGCCCATCAATGTGCTAGAGATCCGGGCGGTATATCTAGCCCTCAAAACCTGGACAATACAGGTTACAGGGCTACCCAGTTCGGGTTCAATCCGACAATGCTACTGCAGTAGCTTACATCAATCACCAAGAAGGCACCCGCAGTCGGGCAGCCCAAAGAGAGGTGAACCGGATCCTGGCATGGGCAGAAGAGCATGTACCTTGCCTTTCTGCAATCTTCATTCCAGGGATAGAAAATTGGCAAGCAGACTACCTGAGTCGTCAGCAGCTGCTACCAGGAGAGTGGTCTCTTCACCCCGAGATCTTTCAGGCCATATGTCTGAGATGGGGAAACCCAGATGTAGACCTGCTAGCTGCCAGGTTCAACAAGAAATTGGACAACTTTGTGTCCAGAACGAGAGATCCTCTAGCCTACGGGACAGACGCTCTAATAATACAGACGCTCTAATAACTCCATGGAATCAGTTCTCACTGATCTATGCATTCCCTCCGATCCCTCTTCTACAAAGACTGCTTCGCAGGATCAAGGAGGAGGGAATACCAGTAATCCTAGTGGCCCCAAACTGGCCCAGGAGGCCTTGGTACGCCGAGATTGTAAAAATGGCGATAGGAAGGCCCTGGAAGTTTCCACTTCGACACGACCTGCTGTCACAGGGTCCAGTATTCCACCCTTCCTTACAAAGGCTAAAGTTGACGGCCTGGCTGCTGAGACCCACATTTTTAAAAAGAGAGGGGTCTCTGGTCCGGCTCTTTCTACGCTCATTAATGCTAGAAAGCCAGCCTCCAGACTCATCTATCATAGAGTCTGGAGAGCATACGTTTCCTGGTGTGAATCCAGATGTTGGAATCCTCAGAAATATGAAATAAGTAGGATTCTTGCTTTTTGCCAGTTAGGAGTGGATATGAATTTAGCCCTTAGCACCATCAAAGGGCAAATATCGGCTCTATCAGTCTTCTTTCAGAGACCATTGGCATCTCACTCCCTAGTTCGGACATTCATTAAGGGGGTACTGAGGATAAATCCTCCAGTTAGGACTCCCTTGTGTCCATGGGATTTGAATTTGGTATTGTCAGTGTTGCAAAAGCAACCTTTTGAACCTATTCGCCATATTCCTTTAATTATATTGAGTAGGAAGTTGGCCTTTCTGATTGCTATAGCTTCTGCTAGGAGAGTATCAGAGCTAGCAGCTCTTTCTTGTAAAGAGCCTTATCTAATTTGTCACAAGGACAAAATCGTACTACGACCCCATCCGGCTTTTCTACCTAAGGTGGTGTCGGCTTTTCACTTGAATCAAGACATTGTTCTGCCTTCCTTTTTTCCAAACCCGCGGACGGCGGGGGAAAAATTATTACACTCTCTAGATCTACTGAGAGCGGTAAAGGTGTATCTGCAAGCAACCGCTCAGATACGTAAAACAGATGTTTTGTTTATTTTACCAGATGGGCCCAAGAAGGGCCAAGCGGTATCAAAATCCACCATTTCCAGGTGGATTAGACAAGTAATTATTCAAGCTTATGGTTTAAAGAACAGGACTCCTCCTTTTCCTGTTAAGGCGCACTCTACCAGGGCGATAGGTGCTTCATGGGCAGTGCACCACCAGGCTTCGATGGCTCAGATCTGTAAGGCTGCAACTTGGTCCTCAGTCCATACATTTTCCAAATTCTATCAAATAGATGTGAAAGGACATGAGGATTCCGCCTTCGGGCGAAGGGTGCTGCAGGCAGCAGTATAGGGCTTCTGGTCCGCAAGCGGTCGGTTTGATCTGTGTCTCCCCCCCTTCATATGAGCATTGCTCTGGGACGTCCCATTATGTAATGACTAGCTCTGTGTCCCGTGGTGTACGATAAAGAAAATAGGATTTTTATAACAGCTTACCTGTAAAATCCTTTTCTTGGAGTACACCACGGGACACAGAGGTCCCACCCTTCTTATGGGAACCTTACTGCTTTGCTACAAAACTGAGGTACTTCCCTGATGGGAGGGGTTATGTGGAGGGGAACTGTCTTCCATTGGTTGTGCCAGTGTCCAATCACCGCTGGTGACCCTTAACCCATTATGTAATGACTAGCTCTGTGTCCCGTGGTGTACTCCAAGAAAAGGATTTTACAGGTAAGCTGTTATAAAAATCCTATTATCCCCCCCCCCTCATTTGGCATTGCTTTAGGACATCCCATTAGTAATGACTATGTCGCTCTGTGTCCCGTGATGTACGAGAAAGAAAATAGGATTTTTATAACAGCTTACCTGTAAAATCCTTTTCTTGGAGTACATCACGGGACACAGAGCTCCCGCCCCTCTTTGGGGACACTTATTGCTTTGCTACAAAACTGAGGTGCTCCCGGATGGGAGGGGCTTATATAGGGGAGGGTACTTCCGGTTTTGGAAGTTGCCAGTGCCAGCACCTGACGGTATCTATATAACCCATTAGTAATGACTATGTCGCTCTGTGTCCCGTGATGTACTCCAAGAAAAGGATTTTACAGGTAAGCTGTTATAAAAATCCTATTTTTTTTTGGCACAAATGTTAACGTGGATATTTAAGGTGTAAAAATAAGCCCTGATAGACGCACAGCGCTGCCGGTTGTGTGCCATTTTTTGTGACTGGCAGCGCAGGTCTTTGGAGCAGCCTCTTCTCCCAGAGACCAGAGCTGTCCCTAACAAATCTGTCTTTCTCCTAGCAGTGTTGTCGGATGGGGAAAACCTGTCTAACCACGTGGCTTAGAAAGGGAGTGAGATTTAAATAAAGAAATTAAAAGTATAATGTTAAATCTTCTTTAAAGCGCATTTTACAGGTTGATACCAATTCACTTTAAGCCTGCAGCAATGGTGCCAACATCCTACCTTAGTAGATCTATTATTGGCTCCTCCCATAATAACCAAAACTCCTATCTTGCTTTCAGCTATAAGAAATATGTCTTTCTGGACCCCCTGGCTGGGGTGGTCACCCGCACTAACCAAGCAACCGAGGGTGAGGATGGGGATCGGCTATTTGATGCACCCTTCTCTATCACCAAGAGAGAACAATTAGAGCGACAGGCAAGTCTGGTGTATACCTTATTATCTTTTGTATCACTTGCCCTTCCTTTTTGGTTGTAAGCTCTTATGAACAGGACCCGGAACCCTATTGTATGTATTGTCTCCCTTTATTTTGTAGAAAGTTGCACAAACTGTATTGGCACTTTTTAAATCCTGTATAATAATACGTATACAATATGCAGGTGAGTAGTGTATGAATATTGTTATATGTCAAACATACTTCTTGTTGCTTTGTTCATAGACAGCAGAGAATTACTTCTATGTCCCAGACCTGGGCCAAGTCCCGGAGATTGATGTCCCGTATTACTTGCCAGACCTACCAGGAGTGGCCGATGACCTTATGTACAGTGCTGATCTTGGCCCTGGAATTGCTCCATCAGCTCCAGGAGGTCCTATCCCTGAACTTCCGACCTTCAGCACCGAGGTTGTAGAACCTTCCAAGACAGGTATGGGAAAATGTACTACATTTCTACACTGCTATGTACTGTGATAAAGTGCTATTCCACCCTAAACTAAGACCTACGTTTTAGGGCGGAGTGCCTCCGCGGTTACCTATATCTCTTGAATTTAGAATTTCTTGGTGTCTTGTTACTGCTGCTACAACAAATAATGTTCCTACCCACCTTTTTGTGTGTTTCAACTCTTTTACATTCTCCATAATATAAAATACAGTCTTAGCAGAGATGCTGGAAGCCCCTCATAATGGGTACAGCAGGGGTGGAGAGATGTAACCAATAGAGTCCTTGAGAGATTGCCAAGGAGTTTACCTTTTCAACAGCCCTCTTAATGGCAACCCTGTGGACAACCTTCTTGATGGGCACTCCACATGCCCCCCTGTACACTATGTTTTATGTTACGTACTCCAGAAAGCTGCACTCTGTTACGTGTATTACATAATGAACACTGCTTCGCTCTCTACAGCTGCTGTATGTTACATATTCCTGGCAGCTGCAGTGGGTACACTGCGGTCTGTACATTACACACTGACTGTTTAGGTTCTGCACTTTATATCATTTACATTGTTTTTAGCCCTCTCTTTGGACTACAGAACACCTCCTCTCTGTGTTATAGATAAGTGAAGGAGCATTTTATGTAGTCTTGTCCTAGGGTGACAGTGTGGCTCCTCCTCCATAAATACAGTACGGTGAGTGTTGTACCCTTGGGAAAGAAAGTGTTACTGGCAGGATCATCAGGTGAAAAGGAAAAAACTGAACAAAGAAAACAAATGCAGCCAGAACATCTAAGTACAAGTAAGCTGTAATATATATTTTTGTTCATGGGTTTTGATAAGCCTCAAACAGTATCTTGGTTTCTGTTAGACTGGAAGAAAGGAGAAGCGCAGCAAAATGTAATGTTGTCATTCTAAATTATTTACAGATGCTCAAGACGGACATCTCCTCCCCCCACCACCACCGCCTCCTCCTCCTCCGCCGCCTCCCCCTCCACCACCTGCTCCACCTTCTTTGTCACCACCTGCGCCACCGCCAATGCAGCCGATCATCAGAACACCTACGCACACAGGAGTGGAAAGCAAGAATGGTAATCAAGGTAAGGGGAAGCAGACTTCAAATAGAGCCTATCATGTGCACACTGAAAAAGCACTTTTATGTATGTTTGATGATCAGTCAGTCTATCCTCTCACTAGGATCTGATTCATTCCCCCCTAGTGATCTGATTGGTTGCGTTCATACTGGGGATACTTTCATTGCCTGTTAAATCCCTTCTGTTCTCTTGCACTAGCTGCGGTTCAGGAAGCACCAAGTGAAGTGGTCAAACCATCTGATGGCAGGGCATCGCTGCTGGAGTCCATCCGCCAGGCGGGAGGAATAGGAAAAGCCAACCTACGTAATGTGAAGGAGAAGAAGCTGGAAAAGAAGAAAATGAAGGAGCAGGAACAAGGTTAGCTCTGGATCCAAAGTGACAGCCACTTTCCTAGGGCAGGGCTTACAGCTTAGTTCTAGTCGGGCGATTAGAGGTGTTGAGTGTAACTGGCAGGCAAGTTCCAGACACAGCCTTGGCTCCCACTCTTGGCTGCTTGGATTTGGCAGCAGATTCCTCTTTGTACACGCCTGCCAGTCACTGATAACGCTTGTGGGGCGGTGAGGTGTGCACAGTGCTGTTGTGTGTCTCAGCTGTGAAATGAAATCACCGCCATTACTTGAGTATCCAGCAAAGGGTGCAGACATGGGTGACTTGCTGAAGTATACTTACTAATACTGCTGCTGTTTTTTAAAATATGGCAGATTTATCAATAAACAGCTGCTGCAGTGCTAAGGTGTGTTTCTGCCATTGCTGTTTTTTGAAGTGTATACAGCTAGATATATATGTTTGGTAGTATGTCTGGCTGTATAGAGTTATAAGCAAATTGTTTAAAGTGTTTTTACCTAGAAATCCTGCCAGCAACAGCACTTCCTGTAGCACTCTGACAACGCTAGGCCACTGCCTTGCAATTAGCAGCAGTGTTGTCAGCCTGCAATGTATACTCCCCTCAGTTTGTCATTCTGATAGACCTAAGCAGCCCAGCAGCCACCTGATCACACAGAAGTAAGGATGAGCTCCGGCATGTTCGCACACCCCACGTGCAGAGCCCACTAGGAAGTCGACACTGCGATGCGCTAATCGCAGGCAGTGAGACATTTTCCCGATGCGCGGCTGCAGAGATCTGGAAATGTCTCACTGCCTGTGATTAGCGCAGTGCCGACTTCCTGGCGGGCTCTGCACGTGGGGTGTGCGAACACGCCGGAGCTCATCCTCACACAGCAGGCTGAAAATGCTGCTGCAAATTGTGAGACCGTGGCTTAGCACTGTCAGCCTGTTACAGGAAGTAATGTTGTTATTGACAGGACCTCCAGGTAAGAAACTTTGCAACAGACTGACAGAAAACAAATTTTTTTTTTTATTTTTTTTTTCACCTGTAAGGCAAAAGGCATAATGAGTGCATACTAGGTCGTTATGAAATACTTACCTTAGAACGAGGCGTCGGTAACTCACCTGGTCCACGCAGAGGGAGCTGACATGTTGCCTCGGCGTGTCTTCCGGGTATCGCGGCTCCAGCGCTGTGAGTGGCTGGAGCCACGATGTCGTCACTCCCGTGCATGCGCGCGGGAGACTTCTTCCCGGCAAGGTCCGCCGTCTGCCGGGCCTTCAGCCGAGAATCCCCTGTGCGCATGTGCCGCTGCAGTCAGCGGCTCATTGCAAGGGGAATATCTCCTAAACTGTAAAGGTTTAGGAGATATTTTTTTTACCTACAGGTAAGCCTTTATATAGGTTTACCTGTAGGTCAAAGTGTAAAAATGGACTATACAACCGCTTTAATGGGGAAACTCCCGCCAAAACAGCAACTTAATAGTAGAAAGAACAAAAGAACCTGACAAATGTTTGAACACTTCTCTGGTTTTTATTGCAATCTCTGTACATATTAAGGAAATTTTCTTTCATTGTAATCAGTGAGACAGGAAGTGATTGGAAGCTCTTCAATGGGTACTCCGACCGTAATATATACAGTATCTCACAAAAGTGATTATACCCCTCACATTTTTGAAAATATTTTATTATATCTTTTCATGTGACAACACTGAAGAAATGGTGAACTCCTCGCTCAAGAGGGTTAAGGCAGTGCTGGAAAATAATGGTGGCCGCACAAAATATTGACACTTTGGACATTTTAACTTAGGGGTGTACTTACTTTTTTTGCCAGCAGTTTAGACATTAATGGCTCTGTGTTTGAGTTATTTTGAGGGGACAGCAAATTTACACTGTTGTACAAGCCGTACGCTCACTACTTTACATTGTAGCAGTGCAAATTTGCTGTCCCCCTAAAGCAGTGATGGCGAACCTTGGCACTCCAGATGTTTTGGAACTGCATTTCCCATGATGCTCAACTACACTGAAGAGTGCATGAGCATCATGGGAAATGTAGTTCCAAAACATCTGGAGTGCCAAGGTTCGCCATCACTGCCCTAAAGTAACTCAACACACAGCCATTAATGTCTAAACCGCTGGCAACAAAAGTGAGTACACAGCTTAGTGAAAATGTCCAAAGTGTCAATATTTTGTGTGGCCACCATTATTTTCCAGCACTGCCTTAACCCTCTTGGGTATGGTGTTTACCAGAGCTTCACAGGTTGCCACTGGAGTCCTCTTCCACTCCTCCATGACGACATCACTGAGCTGGAGGATGTTGGAGACCTTGCGCTCCTCCACCTTCCGTTTGAAGATGCCCCACAGATGCTCAATAGGGTTTAGGTCTGGAGACATGCTTGGCCAGTCCATCACCTTTACCGCCAGCTTCTTTAGCAAGGCAGTGGTCGTCTTGGAGGTGTATTTGGGGTCGTTATGTTGGAATACTGCCCTGGGGATCATGCTCTGCTTCAGTATGTCACAGTACATGTTGGCATTCATGGTTCCCTCCAATGAACTGTAGCCCCCCAGTGCCAACAGCACTTATGCAACCCCAGACCATGACACGCCCACCACCATGTTAGATTGTAGGCAAAACACACTTGTCTTCAGATATCGACTGGGCAGAAGGAACCGCTCATTCGTCTAAGGATCGCCCTTTCCTAAATGACTTGCAGGATACGTTCATTCAATAATTCTCCCACTCTACAAGACGCTTAAGAGGGGATATTATGGCGATGTACAAATACCGTACTGGTGACCCCAGCATAGGATAAAGACTTTTCAGTGAAGGGGAATTTAAAAAGGCACGTGGCCATTCACTGAAATTGGAAGAGTGGTTTAACCTTAAACTGCATAGCGGGTTCTTTACTGTCAGAGCGGTAAGGATGTGGTATCAGCAGGGAGCATCAATAGTTTTTTTTTTTTAAACTATTAGATGAGCACCTTATCGATCACAACATACAGGGATATACAATGTACTCTTGACATAAACACAAGCACACTAATACACCACACGTTGAACTGGATGGACTGGTGTCTTTTTTTTTTTTTTTTTTTTAACTTTACCGACTATGTAATTCTGAATGGCATTCCAAAACACCTAGTTGACAGAGATGTGCTACAGAGCAATCCAGGTATGTTTTCTGGGCCATTGAGGTGTATTGTCAGCTCATTCATTTCGAATGGGCTGCCTAACGCAGCGAATGGCAACACATTGAAAAAACACATCAAATGGGTAGCCATTTCTCCCAGAAGTAACGTTATTTTTAGATCTTATACTATTGAAGCTAGAGATCTGTCACTGAGGGTTGAAACAGACTGTTCTGGTGACTTATGTGCGTTTAGCGTGTTTCCAATGATACCTCAATGCATGCATTGCAGCACACCACAGTATTGCGTTACCATGTGCCTTGGTTCGCTGCTTTGCCAAAACATTATGCATGTCCTTGTTTTTGGACATTTTGGTGTGCTGTCTGTACATTCATTTTAAATGGGCTGCCTTAACACTCGAAAAAGCATGTTAAAATGCACGCAAGCTAACACAATGCTCCAGGACACCAAGTTCTGAATAAGGAGGTTACAGTGGCAGGCTCCATAAATGTTTTTAAAAAGGCATTTTAGTGTGTTTTTTGCACTGCCAGTGTTATTGCTGGCAAGACTTTCACATATGAATGCTACACTATGGCTGTATCGTCTAAGGTCCTTTATATCTTAAGAATGGGATCTACCCAGAATTCCCATCTGAAGAACTTTATTGGGTAAATTGTAGCTGGAGACCTGCAAGTTCCATATAAATTACGATGTTCTAAAATGATCCCATGACTGCGGTGGCTACAACATCTCTTCTCTCTTCCAGTGATTGCCACAGGAGGTGGCGGAGATCTCATGTCCGATCTATTTAATAAGCTGGCGCTAAGGAGAAAAGGTGAGATTTCCTAATTTACTGGGTGCAGCGACATGTACACTAAAGTGTATGTAAACTCAATTGCCAAAATCTCATATCAACTTTACATTAACATGGTAATTTTAAAACATTGGTAAATCTGCAGTTTTCATTATAATAATCCCTGGTTATCCTGCCTTTTTTTTTCTTCAAGTCTTCTTTTTCTTGTTGGGGGAGCGTTCCACATATAGTGTGCATGGTAACACACATGCTTTTAAGTGGCAACAGCATAAATCCAGTCTTTATCGTAATTGTTGTACCTGCTGGTCAAGGCTCCAATCCAGTGTTGACTGTTCCCACTATCAATACTCCTGGCTATAAAGCATAGTCATCTGTGCAGTATCAAGCACAGTGCTGTCCCTTCCCCAGGAGTCAAGCAATGTCCGCTTCTGGAACAGGATGGCAGCCTTGGCACACTAGGTACACTTCAGAAAATATACTTCTCTTTTATATACATTTCCCATATGGTTGGCAAAGATGACTTACTGTCTCTAACAAACCAGACGCAGAGCCCTCCCTTTCTTGCTTGGGCCTCTCTGTGCAGTCAGACGAAGGCTGGAAGGCTAGGACTTGTGACAAGCTGCCATAATTCATTGCGTTACACTCGGCGCTCCAGGACTTTCCAGTCACGTCATGTCTGCTCATACAGCAAGCGAGAGGGGAAAAGGACACAAGGGGGGACAATGTAAGACTGGAGGAGGGAAGCAGTCTACCGTGTAAGATCATCTATGATAGACGTGCTTCCAGGCTTTAGCACCGTTAAAGGTGGTACTATAATCGAAAAGGCTGCTAATAGAACTGTGGCTACAGACCCAAATTTCTAGACCTTTTTAGTTTAACAACTCCATAAAAGCAAATGTAAACCCCAAATGGATAATATTGCGTTTCCCCCGTGCTCTTTTTTTTTTTTTTTTGCTTGCACAAAGTTTGGAGTGTAAGTGACACCCCTTAAGGGCTTACTTATTTAAGGTGCTACATTCGGGACCCATTAAATCCTCCTTAGGCTTTATACAACTCTGACAATTCTTCTGAAACTCACACATTTATACACAGCTAGGGCCAATTCACACTATGTGCGGTGATAGACGTTTTACTGCATATTAAAACATCTGTCTCCCCTTGGACATACAGGAAACGGTTGTTTCCTATGTGTCCCACTCACACTGCAACGCAGACATGCTGCATTTTAGCGTAACGGCCTGATTTGCACTGCAATGTCAGACCGCGCAGGACGCTGTCATTTCAGTGAATGAAGTGTACATTTTGCACAAACAAAAGGGAGCCAATGTGATGCGATAAATCATGCACCACACTGCCCCCTAACCCAGTGAATTGCTCCTGCCGCTCTGCGTTGCAGTGTGGATTGCCCCTTAAAAGGAGGAACAATATAACCATACAGATTTTGGTAAGAAGGGAAAAAATTTAATTGAAAAGCTCCCCAAGCAAATCAATGCATAGCCAAATAAGACCTTCTTAGAACAGAAGATATTCACATGTCTCATTCCATCAAATATCCCAAAAGTGAGGATTATTCTTTAATCCAGAATGGTGGGCAGGGATTTGAAAAAAAAAAACTTTTTTTTACGCCCTGTCAGCCAGATGCATATCTGGTGTATGGTGCAAATATAGCCTAACATTATAGGTCCATGTATTCCAAAGTGTATACAGCTGTTCATAGATGTGCCTGGGCACACCCTAATCACCCCAAGCACATTAGCATTATCGCTCTGTGTGCCAACAAGGATATGGAATATATCCCCCTCTGACCGGTTCTGCCATTAATGAAGTGCTAGCGTACTTTCACTGTACTGACTCAAGTGTGTGTGTGTGTGTATGTATGTATGTATGTATATATATATATATATATAAAATGTGTGTGTACGTGTTTGAGCTTTGGCCATCATCGGTGCGGTGTATGGTGACCATGGCTTTTATGGATTGGGATCCACCAAGACAGTATAACTATACAGGGCTATGGCGCTGCACTGATGATGACCAAAAAATCTGAAACGGCTGTATACAGTTTGGAACAAATGACTATAATAATAGGCTCCATTTGCACTGTACACCAGCAGTTTTGGATGTGCATCTGGCTAAAGAAATTATTTGTATGGCTCTTCCTACTGTTCTGAAATGAGAAACAATCCTCTTATCTTTGGGATATTTGATGGAATGAGACCTGTGAATACTTTAAATTCTGAGAAGGCTTTACTGTGCCATGCTAAGGAGGAACCATGAAATACAATCATTATTAGTACAGCTATGTTTTCTTGACTTAATTACATTGACATTAACTACAACCTTCATTAAAATGCAACTATTATTCTTGACACGGCTGAATAGTAATGGCTTTTGTAAATAGGATATATCAATAGTAATCAGAGTTTAGGAGTGTTACTAGGCTAAATGAGCACAAGATAAAGTCTAGTCACATGTCCTATATTGGCAAGAATTCATTTTAGTATTTTAAATACTATTAAAAACTATTATCATCTTTTTTCCCGTCAGTGCTGCTGATCTATTCCAGCCTGTTTTATCCACTTATGCCGCGTACACACGATCAGACATTACGACAACAAAACTGTGGATTTTTTTCAGACAGGATGTTCGCTCAAACTTGTCTTGCATACACACGGTCACACAAATGTTGCTCGGAAATTTAGAACATCAAGAACGCGGTGACGTACAACACAACGAGCCGAGAAAAATTAAGTACAATGATTCCGAGCATGCGTAGGATTTTTGTGCGTTTTGAATTGTGTACACGGTCGGAATTTCCGACAAGAACTTTTGTTGTCGGAAAAATTGAGAACCAGCTCTCAATCATTTGTTGTCGGAAATTCCGACAGAAAATTTCCGATGGAGCGTACACACGGTCGGAATTTCCGACAACATGCTCCCATCGAACATTTTGTTGTCGGAAATTCCGACCGTGTGTACGCGGCATTAGTCTACATGCAGTGGTGGCTGCACATCATTGCTGTGGACCAGCTACCAGTGAAACGGTGGTCCATGCCTGCACAACTTGTAGCATGTGACAAGGGTACAACACATAATGCTGGTTCAGGCATTTTCTGTTATAGTAAAGAAAAAGGCAGTTGCGCTGCAAAAAATTAACACATATGATATATGAAATGCTATCTTAGTATATACATATATATATATATATATATATATATATATATACATAGTGAAGAAAATTGACCAAAAGGTCTACATTGAAAAGAAAATAGCTAGTATGTGACAATCTGAGGTAATCCTTAAAATGTCCACATTGCAATACTGAAAGGCAGGAGTGACCATATGTAAAGTTCCACAGTGATAATATAGCAGGTAGACAATCTTTCGTGCAGGTAGATAATTGTGACTCCACACACTTGGACACCAAAGGAGAAAGTGCAATGATGATAAAGCAAAGATCCTCCACCTCAGATATCAGATCCGCTTACCAGCTCATATGGATCTCAGTGAAAGAGATCACAAACGCTTGCGGCTTTACACTGTAGATCAGCATACAAGATGTATTCCTCCTCAACACTCTGGCTCCTCAATGCACTCCCGGGAGTATGATCCCCAAAAAGACATATATAAGGGCCACAATAGTGAAGTACATACTAAAATTTATTAAATAAAACGAAAAAATTGCACTTACAATTCCAATGCAAGATAAAAGCAGTTGTTAAAAAATTCAAGCCGGCCGGCTCTTACTATAGTAAGCGTTTGTGATCTCTTTCACTGAGATCCATATGAGCTGGTAAGCGGATCTGATTATCTACCTGCACGAGAGATTGTCTACCTGCTATATTATCACTGTGGAACTTTACATATGGTCACTCCTGCCTTTCAGTATTGCAATGTGGACATTTTAAGGATTACCTCAGATTGTCACATACTAGCTATTTTCTTTTCAATGTAGACCTTTTGGTCAATTTTCTTCACTATGTATATGTATATACTAAGATAGCATTTCATATATCATATGTGTTGTTAATTTTTTGCAGCGCAACTGCCTTTTTCTTTAGTATTTGTTATTGTGTGTATCCACATTTTCAGTTGCAGCAGCAGTTATTTAATTTAACAATTTTTGTAATTTTTGACATGCGCAGTATTTTTCTTTACTATTTTCTGTTATAGGATGGCAATGTTGCTTAAACCATCATTCAAGGCCATTAAAAAAAAGGAGGGGGATAAGTGAATTGGGACTTTAAGTGAGGCCATGGCTGGGTAGAAGTCATGTGCCTCCATCCCTGTCATAGACAAAAGGGAGACACCGATGCAAACAAAAAAGGTTGGGACTTTGAGTGAAGCTCAGAAAGACAAAAATAATGGATGTGGAATTGCAAGGTTTAATGCTACATAAAAAACAGGCTAATAAAATGGACACCATGTACAGAGAATTTGCACCTAATAAGGTGCTCATTTCTATGTGGCAAACATAATAAACAACATGTTTACAAAACATCAAAGAGGTAAATCAAGGGAACCACCACATTCATAATAAGATACATGGGTAAAATTGATACAATCTGCACAGTCAACATTCCTAGAGTCCCTGTTGAGTAATGATGGATGTTCAGATAGCCTGGCGGGTGTATAACTGATACACCATGACTGATAGCTCTACGCGTTTCACGGTTAATTACCGCTCATCGAGAGAAAAAATTGTATGTATTGAATGTCTAAAAAAGAGAATAACATATATCACATAACTAACCATGTCAGGGTGAGGGAGGATGGATAAACCCCCCCCCCCCCAAAACCATTTGAGATAGGAGAACTTACGGTGGGTGTGTAAAGCATAGCACGGCATCCAGGCTGAAAGCCGACCTTATTCCCCCCCCCCCCCCTTTTTTAATGTTCATTTAGGGATGGAAGCTCTCATTGACATCTACCTGTATTACCATCCTACAGTTTTTCCTGCACCCCAACCTTATTGGCTCAACTTTTCCTTCCCTTTTAATTGTATTAAATCGTTATCATTTTATTGAATATACATATACTATTGTTCTAATTAGATATGCAGAATACCCACTGTATAATTATCAGCATGTTGGTGTGCATTGCTTGCGCTGTGATTCTAGGTTACCTGCTGCCCGTTTCGTTGGTGCAGGAGCCGTGACGCACACTAGGACCGTCCTCCTTCCCGTCCCACGGTCAGGCCAGTCCCAATGTGCGTCAAACGTCACGCGCCGGATGTGCGGCGTCCTGGTGACGCGGGCCTTCCGGTGTTTACGCTCTCTTGTGGCGTAGGGGGCGTGCCAATCTCGGCGGCTGTCTGGTCATGGCTTCATTCCTCTCAGCCCCAGGCCTTGTCTCTAGCACACACATTATCTCATGGATTGGCTGCTCCAATTTCCTCCTCCAGGTACCTTCACTGCCCTTGTTTTTATTTTCACCACTGGTTGGTTGGTGATGACCTTCCACCATGGTCCTTCACTTTTACCTCCGGTTCATTGCCATGCACACACATACCCTCCTTCCAGTTCACTGGTCTTACCTCCCATTCTATCTCCTTCCTATTCAGATCCTATCACTCCCTACATTCACACCTGGGGTGCTTGAGGGGCCTTGGCCACCTGGGCCTCTTCCCCACCTGGCAGATGCCTTGGTCGTGTCCTCTCGGTTTCCAAGGCTCCTGGTCGGCTCTCAGCCTGGACGCCGTGCTACGCTTTACACACCCACCGTAAGTTCTCCTGTCTCAAATGGTTTTACCCATCCTCCCTCACCCTGACATGGTTACTTATGTGATATGTTCTCTTTTTTAGACATTTAATACATACAATTTTTGCTCCTGATGAGCGGTAATTAACTTTGAAACGCGTAGGGCTATCAGTCATGGTGTATCAGTTATACACTCACCAGGCTATCTGAACATCCATCATTACTCAACAGGGACTCTAGGAATGTTGACTGTGCAGATTGTATCAATTTTACCCATGTATCTTATTATGAATGTGGTGGTTCCCTTGATTTACCTCTTTGATGTTTTGTAAACATGTTGTTTATTATGTTTGTCAGATAGAAATGAGCACCTTATTAGGTGCAAATTCTCTGTACTTGGTGTCCATTTTATTAACCCGTTTTTTATGTAACATTAAACCTTGCAATTCCACATCCATTAATTTGGTCTTTCTGAGCTTCACTCAAAGTCCCAACCTTTTTTGATTGCATCGCTGCTTTTCACAGAGCATCGGTGTCTCCTTTTTATCATTCAAAGCCAGATATCACCTTATTAAAGGTACATCAAATGTGCAATATACTCAATATAAATTGTATGCATTAAATAAAGATACATGTATAAAACATTAATTTCTGTGAAAAGAAAAGTGAGTGAAAAAGTCCCAATTCCAAGAGGATAGAACAAACTTCTGAATAGTAGGTCAGATGATTATACCAAAGTGCACACCACTCTTTGTGGAACCCCTGATGACGTCACAATTGACAAAATGCATTCGGAGGGGTCAGGGCCCAGTATAACTCCTCTTACTCCACACATACCTCAGGTTTGCAGTACACAGAAGGGTGGGACCTATGCCCCTCAATGGAAAGTCCTGTTTAGTCCATCTCAAAATGCTACAACGTTTTAACTGTTTACCCCCTACCTACTTTTCCAGTTGCATTTTCCATTATATAAATAAAAGTCCAACAAGATGTTATGACACAGTTATGACCCCTCATTAAGGGGGTGGTTGAGCTTTTACTAGTAATAGCTTAGTTGAGCAGAGACCAACTTTAAAAAACAAACAAATTGCTCACGGCTTTTGTTCGCTCTCTATCTAGGTATTTCTGGAAAGGGGCCAGCGGCTGGAAATCCAGACTCTCCAGCAGGAGCTTTTGCCCGAATCTCAGACACCATTCCACCCATGCCCCCACCACAAATGATGTCAGGGGATGGCGATGAAGATGAGTGGGAATCTTGAAAGCAGTTTAGTAGAACCAGCCACTGGTGATTTAAATCCAGCACTAAGAATGGACCTGGGATCATAACCTCCATTTCCTCACCAGAAAACTATACTATAGTGCTATTCATTGGATTACATTTTCTTTGATGCTTCCAGAAGTGCTGAAACCAGATGTTGGCTTTGTAAAGGTTTATCATATTAGGGAAGTACAGGAGAATGTTCTTTTTTATTTTTTTTTATAATCTTGAACCATTTTCTATTAAAAGCAACCATCAATGGTCTAGCAAACACTTTTCCTTTTACCCGACTGCTTTCCAGAAATGTATAAAAATACTCTATATGGTACATCAGTAGATGGAATAAATAAATATATGAAGTATATGTGCTTACTGTGAGTGCTGTGGTTTCCTTGCTAAGGAGGGTAAATTGGAAGGATGCAGACCTGTCCCCAAAAGAAAAGAAATGGACTATCTCGGTACCAGTTTGGACAGAATACACAACGTTTTTATAAAAAATACAAGATTTTATTTATACAATTAAAAGATAAAATGGGTATCCCAATATTTATATCACAAAGAATTATACAAGTACATGCCAGAGTTTGGAAATGCATCCTATTACATGTGTCTGTATTACTTAACCACTTGCTGACCAGCCGCCGCAGATATAGGGCGCTTTATTGCACAAATCGCCGTAGCGGTACGTGCAATAGCTAGAGCTATAGCAGGCGTGTGCGCGCCACTGGAGCTGATGCTGGGGAGTAGAGAGAGATTGTCTGTTCCTAGTGATCAGGAACAGCAATCTCTCTGTACTCCCAGTCAGTCCACTCCCCCCACAGTTAGAAACACCTTGCTAGGGAACACTGAACCCCTTAATCGCCCACTAGTGTTAGCCCCTTCCCAGCCAGTGTATTTATACATAATAATGTCACTGCTCCCAAAAAGTGTGTCAAAAGTGTTCGATCTGTCAGCCGCAATGTTGCAGTCCTGCTAAAAATCGCGGAACACTGCCATTACTTGTAAAAGAAAAAATTTATAATAAAAATGTCAAATCTATCCCCCATTTTGTAGACGCTAGAACTTTTGCGCAAACCAATATACGCTTATTGCGACTTCTTTTTTTTTTTTCTTTACCAAAAATATGTAGAGGAATACATATTGGCCTAAACTGATGAAGAATTTTTTTTCTTTAAAAATTGGGATATTATAGCAAAAAGTTAAAAATCTTTTTTTTTTTTTTCAAAATTGTTGCTCTTTTTTTGTTTATAGTGCACAAAGTAAAAACTGCAGAGGTGATCAAATACCACCAAAAGAAAGCTCTATTTGTGGGGAATTTTTTTTTTTTAGGTACAACGTCGCACGACCGCGCAATTGTCAGTGCCATATTGCAAATACTGGCCTGGTCATTAAGGGGGTAAATCCTTCCGGGGCTGAAGTGGTTAATGTACTCCATGGAGGAGAACAGAGGTATAGTGGATCCTCGCAAATCATGTATTCCTCAACATGTCTCGTCGGGAGAATAATATCTGCGATAAGTTGACAAAATACATATAATGGTCAAGTTTACCAATTACAAATTGGTATAAAATACTATTAGTCATCACAATGGCAAAACAAGGGAAAAAACAAAAGTTGCTGCTTACCAATGGACCCACATGCAGCTGAAGTCAAAACACCATCAAGGTTTGCCTACGACCGATGTGGGGGGACAAATACAAGTGGAAGAAGAGTAGAGATATGATAAAAAATATAGAAAGTATATGATACGTATACACCATATACTGCTAAACTAGATTGCACTGAAAGGGGGGGGGGGGGGCAGGAAAAGAACAAGAGAGAAGCAAAAGGGGAGGGAAAATGAAGGGGGAAGGGAGGAGGGAAATAGGGGGAGAGAGAAAGAAATGGGGGGGGGGAGGGGGGAGAGGAAGGAAGGGGAAAAGAATTTAACAGTACCTAGATGACTGACCTGGAGTAACCGGTAGTATTAGCATAGGTCCAGGGGGAACAAAGCAGGCGAGAGGGATAGAGTTGAAGATATACAAATAAACCCCTGTCGTTTGCACAGACAGCTGTGGACTTCACACAACAGCCACAAACCGGGACGCACAGTCTGAAAATCACAAAGGAGGTTGATATTGGGATACCCATTTTATCTTTTAATTGTATAAATAAAATCTTACATTTTTTTTAAACTTTGTGTATTCTGTCCAAACTGGTACCTTCAAATATTCCTATATAGCATACTTCACATGAGGCCAATTTTATGTTTCTTGCTAAAGAGGGGGCTTGTAGTTTGGAAACCACATGAACTGGACCTGAAATGCTAAGCATTTTCTACTAATATATCATGGCGACGATTACCTCTTCCCTCTGCTTTTTTTTCTTTCCCATCACATTGAGAGCTGCCATCCTAGTCCCAGGCTGCTGTAAACACAGCTCTGAAGGTTTACGAAGTATGTGCAGCTGCTGGCTTTTAATTTTTGCAGCGGTGGGCGGACCCCCGCTTTAAGTTGATGTGTTGAAAGCAGAAAAAATGGGCAAGCGTAAGTAGCTGAATGAATTTGACAATGGCCAAATTGTAAGTGGTGCAGGTGCGGCTGGTTTTTTTGGGAGGTTTTTTTTTGCAGCCAATTGCCCTTTTTGAATGGGAATACTGTGCCACAACCCTAAGCCTATTGGTTGTGGTATGCCCCCTTGACTTAAATAGTGGCTGCCGTGGCATGTATAAACCTCTGTCTGGCTGTCTTTGCGCCTTAAGAATGGGGTGGTTTAAAAGGTAGCTCAGCTGCCTATTTTTTTTTTTTTTACCTCTCCCCATCCGCAAATACCACCTAAGCCTAAGTAAAAAAAATAATTAAAGGTGAAAAGCACAGAAAAAAAAAGTGTTTAAAAACCTTGCATGCTACATATATATTTTTTTAAATTAATGTGTAATTTGTATATAAATTTAACGGGCATTTGAAATAGGAGCTATTAAATTCCCTAGCTATCTCAGCAGCTGCTGGCTCCTTCTTTTTAGGCAGTCGCAAGCTGCTTGTTTACATGGTCATGAATATGAGGAGTTACAATGGAAAATTACCGCAAGTGTGCTCTGTGCAAAGCCTGCTGGGCACCACTGCCCTCCAGAACAGCATTTCCAAGGAGTTTTGTCCCATGAGGATTGAGGGGTCTTTGAGGCAATAGAAGACAAACCTAAAAGTAAACAATAGCAATGTTTAACCTCTTGCTGACAATGTAATGCATATTTGCGCCAGCCAAGATGGTGGGGTTTAATGCCCACAAGCCGCACATTTGTGTCGATCATGGTCAAGACATTACTGCACACTCCCAGCACAGTGACCGAGCTGTCACAAACTGCTTCTGGTCTCTGGTTGTAATCAGGAGCCAGCAGGATTGACTCCAAATCATGCGACCACTGTATTAGCCAATCACATTAATCACGTAACCAGGAAGTCCATCCTACCCCCCCCCCCCCCCCCAGCTTAAAGACCCAGTTTAAAGGACACTGAGTCAGGGTGGGAAGGAGTTAAAGTTGAATAAATAGGAACAGGTTCACCAAGTCTTTAAACAAAACCATTTA
Source organism: Rana muscosa (assembly GCA_029206835.1). NCBI lineage: Eukaryota > Metazoa > Chordata > Amphibia > Anura > Ranidae > Rana > Rana muscosa. Next base: position 163,155,016 of record CM055118.1, read on the forward strand.
TTGTAATAAATAACAGACACATGCTTTTGTATAAAGAGAACAAAATATAAAATCTTGAAATCAGCAGAAGATCAGGATGTCAATGTAGAATTTGCCTTCTTCATCTGGAAGAACTGCAAAAGAGACAAATATGAGAAAAAAGACTGGAAGTCAACAAGCTGATTGAGAATTACTGTTCTGAATATAGGAATTCTAATACAGTATTTTTTTTCATAGAATTAAACATTTTCTCTAGTTCCCAAGTGGTTCCAAGCAGCAGGGGAACTCAGAACATCTACACTTTGTGCTCCATTAACACCCATGTGTTTTTACATGCTTTTTGCAGAAACACAGGACATTATTTTTAACATGGGTTCCTATGGAACAAGTTCACATCAATGCATTTTTGTGCCTCTGCACAGTGGCGGAATTTTCAGAGTCGCAGTTGCGACTGGGCCCTGTAATTCCGCCAGGCCCGGGGGGCCCACAGCCCGTCCGTGTACTCCGCCGCGCCGCCAGGGGCGGGGCAACGGGTCAATTGCCCCCCATCAGCCGTTGCTGACAGGCTCTGTGAAGGGACACATGCAGAGCCGCAGCTGCGGGGGATTCTACCCCTCCTTCTCCTTGAGCCAAGCAGCTGGCAATGCCTGCTCCTATTGGCTACATTCAGGGCCAATGGCTAGGAAACTAAGAAGAGAGGCTCATGGGAAATGTAGTTCAGGATACCAGCAGGCCTGGGACGATTCCCTGAGAGAGAGTGCACTGCAGCCCCCAACATGCCGAGCGGGGGGAGGAGGGGGAAGAGGGGATTGAGGACTTTAAAAGAAGAGGGACCATGAGCCTGTCGGGTGGAGGAAGCCAGTGATTCTACTATATATCCCCCAAGGTAAGAACTTACTTCCAGATGGGGGGGCAGGGATGCAGGCTTCCATAGAGGTACAGCCGTACAGGACCTTATCACTGGCTGCTCCTACCATCCTCTCCACCACCACCACCTGTGCCTCTTACTGATCCCATCCCCCCCCACCACTGATCTCATCCCTATCCCCCCCCCCCATTACTTCTACAACAGAGGTGATGGGGGGGGGGGGGATAGGGATGAGATCAGTGGTGGGGGGATGGGATCAGTAAGAGGCACAGGTGGTGGTGGAAATTTTTTAAAAATATGTGGTGTTGGGGTGTGTGGCACTGCCTCCCACCTGAATGGTGGTGTGGGTAGAGAAATTCTTAAGTGCTAATTAAGTGAGATCCACCTCCACAAGGGTGGTTGTATCCAAATTGATAGTGAACCTTCCAAAGTGATAATGGCATCTTCAATTGTTGTGTCAAGTGAAACCCGTTGCTACATGCCACCTATGAAGAGCGAATCAATGATCGAGTCGCTCTTCCTGGGGGCAAGTCAACAAGGGATGTGTAGCAAAACTTGGTTGCTAAGAGTTTAGGAATTAACCTGAAAAGTGATCCAAACTCGTGTCACCCTTCAACGGGTGGTATTAACCCTTACTGGTTAAATTAGAAACACTCAAGTGCACTAAATGCTAAATCAGGTGTTCAAACAACATATTCTAAACTTCACAGCAATAAGCATCAGGATAAAAAAACATAGTATAGTTGCCCTATATTCAAACACCTGTGGGCAGTGCTTTGTGAAGAAAAAAATAATAATAATAATAATAATTTATTTTATTTCACAAAGTACTGCCCACAGGTGTTGGGCACTTAAGTGTTTCCAATTTAACCAGTACCCCTCAAGTACCACTGCTGCCACCCCCCCCTCAAGTTGAAATTTAGAAAAAAAATTACTTTGTTGTACAGTGTAAAAAAATTAAGTCTCAAAATCAGGCTTTTCGGGGGGGGGGGGGGGGGGGCCTTCATGATTTCTTGCACCGGGGCCCTGAAGTCTCTAGTTACGCCACTGCCTCTGCATTACTCTTTGGGGCACCTAAAATGTCCATGTGATCTTTTTTGGAATTTCTAACTAATTTTCGGATGTGGTATCTCTAGTGTGTTATGGTCAAATCCACCCAGCCTCCCTCTTATCTAGAAAGTATGCAATGAAAATGAACAATTTCAGATAAAATCTTTTCAGTGACAGAAAACATTTCCATTATGATCTTTGTGTACCCTCCCCAAACAGGTACATTTTTCTTTAAAGTGGATGTAAACCCGAGCCATGAAATTTGACCTAGGCACATATATCTGTAGTGTTTTCTTATCTCTCTCTCCCAAGCTTTGAGTCCTGTGTGTTTCTGCAGTTACTTTCTTCTGTTATCAGCATCATAACTTCTGACAAGTTCTCCAAGTTTGGAGATAAAATCAGCCTGAAATGTGTGTTGTGGGAGGTTGCTATAAATAGATTAGCAGAGAGCTTGTCTTGTCACAGCACAGCTCTAAAAGTATCTTTGTTCTTCTGCCTATGTGGAGGGGGGGGGGGGGGGATGTGCCTTTCCTCCAATCAGCTGTCTCCCAGTGTAAGCCAAGACTACACTCCTACTGCTGAATGAGGAAGTGAAAATTCGAACACAATGTAAAAAAAATATAGCACGGTAAAAACAGCAGATATACATGTAAAACATATGTAGGGAGATTTGTTTTTTGCTGAAGCTGACTAGAGCAGGCTAAAGATTTACAAATGTTTATGTAAAAACTGCATGTGGCAAGGTGGAGAAAGTATTCAACTGGACCTGAAGAATAAAAAGAGACTTTTGACTTGCCTGTAAAATCCTTTTTTGTGGAGTACAGTACAGGGCACAGACGCCTTTAATTCTTGACCATAGGTTATATGCTGCCACCTACAGATGACGACCTTGGCAAGCAAGGTTTTTAAAGCAGAGTTTCACCCAAAAGTGGAAGCTCTGCTTATCTGACTCCAACCCCCCCTCCCTCCCTCCCTCTGGTGCCACATTTGGCACCTTTCGAGGGGGGGGGGGGTTGATTCCCGTTGACAGGTACCTGTCCCCACTTCTGGGAGATCACGCGAAAGTTCAGCCCCCTCCTTCCCCCGCCCCGCCATTTAGAAAGCGCAGCTGTAAAACCGAAAGGCTTTACGGCCAGGTTGCCTTACTACTAATGGCAGGGGCAGCACCAGAGAGCTAATGGAAACATTGGCTGGGTTGCCGACATTGCTGAATTCCAGGACAGGTAAGTGTCCTAATAGTAAAAGTCAGGAGCTACAGTATGTGTAGCTGCTGTCTTTAAAAAATTTTACATGAGCAGGTGGAAGAGTGTAAAACTGAAAGTGAGACTTCTCCACAGCCCTCGGAATCCTCCATCGTTATATTCAAAAGAATAATTCCAGAGCACAGCTGTGTCACAACATAATTATGATGTCTGCTCTGAGGTTCAACCTTTTGGTAAGCTGTGGTCAATATACACAAGTATGGTACAATCCACATACAGGATGTGTCAATGGATCACATTTGCCTCACCCACTTCCAGTGCCACATTAGGTCACCAATGCTAAAAAGGAACAAGACCACACTCCAACTGTAGATTACCCAAGGCTCATTTATTATTAAAATTATTTCCTTAAGTCCAAAAAAAGGGATTTTTATAACAGCTTACCTGTAAAATCCTTTTCTTGGAGTACATCACGGGACACAGAGCGACTTAGTCATTACTAATGGGTTATATAGTTTACCTTCAGGTGTTGGCACTGGCCAATTCCAAACCGGAAGTACCCTCCCCTATATAAGCCCCTCCCACCCGGGAGCACCTCAGTTTTGTAGCCAAGCAATAAGTGTCCCAAAAAGAGGGGTGGGAGCTCTGTGTCCCGTGATGTACTCCAAGAAAAGGATTTTACAGGTAAGCTGTTATAAAAATCCCTTTTTCTTTTTCGTACATCACGGGACACAGAGCGACTTAGTCATTACTAATGGGACGTCCCAAAGCAATGCCAAATGAGGGGGGGGTACATAAGCTGGGCGCCATCAGGCATGAGGATCTTTTGCGGCCTGCAACACACTGCGCCCAAAGGCGACATCCTCCTGACTTCTAACGTCTACCTGATAGAATCTAGTAAACGTGTGTACCGAAGACCATGTTGCGGCCTTACATACTTGAGCCAGGGAGGCCTGGTGATGCACTGCCCATGAAGTTCCAACCGCTCTTGTGGAGTGCGCCCTAACTTTGAACGGAGGCGGTCTCTTTCTTAAGCCATAGGCTTGTATTATGACCTGTCGAATCCACTTGGCTAAAGTAGATTTTGATGCTGCCTGACCCCTTCTGGGGCCTTCCGGCAGAACAAACAAAGAATCCGTTCTGCGAATCTGAGCAGTGGCTTTTAGATAAGCTTTAACTGCTCTTACCACATCCAAAGAATGTAATAACTTTTCCTCTACTGAGCTAGGTTTGGGGAAAAAAGAAGGAAGAACCACATCTTGGTTCAAATGAAACCTCGATACCACCTTAGGAAGAAAGGCTGGATGAGGACGTAATACTACTCTGTCCTTATGGACAACCAGATATGGCTCCTTACAGGACATAGCTGCTAATTCCGACACTCTTTTAGCCGAACAAATGGCTACTAAGAAAACCAATTTCCTGGTGAGAAGAACCAAGGAAATGTGTTGTAATGGTTCAAACGGTTGTTTCTGTAGAACCGACAGAACCAGGTTTAAGTCCCAAGGACATATGGGAATACTAACCGGAGGGCTAATACGCATCACTCCTTGTATAAAGGCTTTGACTAGTGAATGCGAAGCCAAGGGCCTTTGAAAAAATATTGACAAGGCCGAAATCTGACCCTTGATAGTACTCAAGGCCAGCTTCCTATCTACAGCCCACTGTAGGAAGTCCAGAATCCTCCCTATCATGTACTTACGTGGATGCCATTTCTTGGTCTCACACCACGTAATGTACGCTTTCCAGATCCTATAATAGATCTGCCTGGATACCGGTTTCCTGGCATTGATCATGGTAGATACCACAGAATTAGAGAGCCCTCTCTTTTTCAGAATGTGGGCTTCAATAGCCAGGCCGTCAAACCTAGGGCTGGTAAGGAAGGGTGGTATATCGGTCCTTGCGACAGCAGGTCCGGACGAAGTGGGAGGGTCCAAGGACTCCTCACTGACATTTTTACAATCTCCGCGTACCATGCCCTTCGGGGCCACGCTGGAGCCACCAGAATCACTGGTTTCTTTTCTACCCTGATTCTGCGGAGTAATCGCGGTAACAATTGTGGCGGTGGGAATGCATATATCAGCTTGAACCGATCCCAAGGGTACACTAGGGCATCCGAGCCGCAAGCTAGGGGATCCCTTGTGCGAGACACAAACCTGTCCACCTTTGCGTTGAATCTGGATGCTAGCAGATCTACATCCGGTGTTCCCCACCGCTGGCATATTGCCTGGAAAACCTCGGGGTGAAGAGACCATTCCCCCGGGCATAATTGTTGGCGACTTAGAAAGTCCGCTCTCCAATTTTCCACTCCTGGGATGAAAACCGCGGATATGGCTGGGACATATCTTTCTGCCCACTCCAGGATGCAATTTGCTTCCTTCTGGGCTGCACGACTTTTGGTGCCACCCTGATGATTGATATATGCCACTGCCGTGGCATTGTCTGATTGAATTCTGACAGGGGACCCCTGGAGTTTGGATGTCCATGCTACTAGGGCATACCGGGCTGCTCGTATCTTTAAGAGATTGATGGGCAGGGCCTTTTCTGCTTCTGACCACCTGCCCTGGAGAGACCATTGCTCCAGCACTGCCCCCCAGCCGATGAGGCTGGCATCTGTAGTGACCACCTTCCAAGAAACCGGACTGAAGGGTTTCCCTCTTTCCAGATTCTGGGGCACCAACCACCAATGGAGGCTCTTGCGAACGGAAGGGGACAGGGACATTGGTAAGTCTAAAGCCTGAACTTTTTTGTTCCAGGCTGACAGTATGGCCCTTTGCAAATTCCTTGAATGGAATTGACCGTAGGGTACCGCTTCGAATGAAGCCACCATCTTTCCCAGCAGCCTCATGCAGAGACGTATGGATGGTTTTCTTTTTGTACCCACTAAGTGGGTCAAATTTCTTAAAGACGACACCTTCTCTGGAGGTAAGAAAATCTTTCTCTGATTTGAATCCAGCCTTAGCCCTAAGTATTCCAGACTTTTGACTGGTCTTAGAGCTGACTTGTCCCGGTTGATAATCCAACCGTGATATTCCAGATACTCGATTGTCTTGTGAATAGCTACTTCCAGCTTTTCCACTGAGTGGTCTATTAGTAGCAGGTCGTCTAGATATGCCATTATCGTTACACCCTGTGTTCTTAGATTGGCCAATAATGGGGCCAGAATTTTTGTGAACACTCGTGGTGCTGTGGCCAGACCGAAAGGTAAGGCTCTGAACTGAAAATGGCGCCCTTCTACTGCAAAGCGTAGAAATTTCTGATGGGCCGGAAGGATGGGAATATGCAGATAAGCATCCCTTATGTCGATCGAGGCCAGCCATTCCTGCCCTTGTAGGGCGGTGGCCACTGATCGGATCGACTCCGTCCGAAAGGTCCTGATATTTAGGAACTTGTTTAGCCCTTTTAGATTTAATATGGGCCTCACGTCCCCATTTGGTTTGGGGACTGTGAAAAGGTTCGAGTAAAACCCGAATCCGCTTTCTTCCAGGGGAACCTTCATGATTACCCCTTGGAGCAATAGTTGTTCTAGTGCCAGAAGGAGGGATCCTCTCTTTTGGGGATCTCTTGGCACGTTTGACCTCATAAATTGGGCAGGAGGAGTGCCTTATAACTCCAGCTTGTATCCCAGACTTACTGCGGAGAGCACCCATCTGTCTCTGATGGTGTCCCGCCAGGTCTCTGTGAACAACTGAAGTCTTCCCCCCACCCGATTGAGCGGGGGCAATACTTCATGCCTTAGGGGGAGGTTTTGTACCTCTCTTGATCCAGGGCTTCTTGTTACCCTGTGATTGTCCCTGATTTCTGCCCCCTGAATTTGACCGCGGAGGCCGTCGGAACTGCTTCACAGCCGATGTGCCCGGGACTGGAGAGGTAGGCCTCTTAAAAGAAGGACTTCTACCCTTGTTCTTAACCGGTAAGAGTGAACTTTTACCGGCAGAAATTTTCTGGATATATTTGTCCAGATCTTCTCCAAATAAGCATTCTCCATGAAATGGGAAGCTAACCAGCAGTTTTTTACAGGGAGCTTCAGCAGACCAGTTTTTGAGCCACAGAAGCCTACGCATATGTACTATAGACAGCGTAAAGCGGGAGGCCTGTTGGATTGTATCCTTTATGGCGTCCACCGCAAAACACAAGGCTCTAGGCAGGTCAGCTAGGGCATGAGCCTGCTGATCTGGTAAGTCCCTTAAGACTTGTTTCAACTGATCTTTCACTGCTTGGCAGACTCCAATCGCTGCTACCGCAGGTTGTGTCACCATACTTGCTGTAGAGAAAGCAGATTTTAGTAAAGACTCCAATTTTTTATCTATTGGGTCTTTGAACATTGGAACATTATCTACTGGACATGTCAGTGATTTGTTAACAGAAGAGATGGCTGCGTCCACTATAGGGACCCTCCATTTTCTTATGAACTTATCCTCCATGGGATAGATCACCGGAAATCTCTTGGGGGGAGCAAATATTTTATCAGGATGCTCCCAATCCTGGTAAATAAGCCCTTCTAATAAAGGGTGGATTGGGAAGGAACAGACCGCCTGGGGAGCTTTTAGCGACCCCAGCGAGGAAACCGTAGTGGATGGTGGTTCCGCCAGAGGCATTTTAAATGCTGATCGGACCATGTTAGTCAGAGACTGAACCCATAATCTTTCAGCCTGAGAAGCTGAGAAAGGTTCTTCCACTGTTGATTCCTCCATAACTGAATCAACCTCATCCTGATCCCCTTCAGGTAGGTCGATCTCTGTGTGGGGCTGTTCCTCCACTAACAGGCACTCTGAAGGAGGAGACGGAGATCGGACGCGCTTTTCCTGTAACAGGGAAGCAGCGATCAATGCTGTTAATCTCTCTTCCAATCCTCCCAGAGTTGAGGATAAAACCTCCTCTGTTATATATACAGGAGCAGGTGGACTGGGGACAGCCGCAGCACCAGGCATTCCTGCGGGGTTTCTACGGCTACTGACCTCTGCATTCTCAGGGGAGATTGGTGCAGTGCAAGCATGCCCAATATCCTCAGAGCCCGATGGAGACCCCTTTGGCTTCCTGGAAGATCTATTTCCGGAGCGTCTGGACGACATATCCTTTAAGCACAAAGCTGAGGTATTCCCGTCGTCATACACCAATTTTTGCTGGTAATAGTCTAACACAGGTGCTGCTATATACCAGCTGGTGTCCACTAAAGTGCCTTTCTATGGGGATGCCTGCATCAACCGCCTCTGTGTGCCACTGTTTGTTGCTAGCTCTGTTTGCATGCAGCTGACACTTGTACTGTGTCTTTTAACCATGCTGGGACGCCCGCACATGCGCAGAAGCGCCGCGGCGCGCATCGAGCGTCATCCACCCGCCCCGCCCCTTTTTTTTCATAGGAGGCGCGTGCACGCGCCCGCGCGCGCGCCCGTGCGCCAATGGCGCCCTTTTCGAAAACCAACAGAGGACTAGGAGCCAGGGCCCTTTTTGCCGGAGGGCCTGTGCGGTGGATGAACTCAGCAACAGGGCAGAGGAAGTGGATTCCCTCAGAGAAACTTACCAGCTGCCTGGATCTTTTGAGTTGAGAAAACCAAAGATCCACATTTACAAGAAAAAATGGACTACAGCGGCCTCTAGTGGTTTAACACAGGTACCGCGGTCCCTGTTTTTTTTTTTTTTTTTTCTTGACTACTATTAAAATTTTACATTTTCAGTAGTTATAGGCAAACACAGATATTTAGCGGGAATACCGTTAGGTAACAGACAGAAAGACAAATTAGGCTTGGGGGTCCCCCAATAGAACCAAGTTCCTGAGGGCCCCCACTTACCTGATCCCCGCCGCAGGACTTTGTTTGGTCCACAAAAGTCCAAACTTCACCTATCACGGCAGGCATTGTAATTAAACCTTCAGGGACCGGGTTCCCAAGGATTCCACTCCCCTGGACCTGTATAGCACCCTGCACAGACAGCGTCTTGGTCGTGGGTATGACCAGAGCTCTGGATCCCAGGGTCCAGCCCTCCTAAGAGAAGCATTACAGGCAAAACCTTGCTCTTCTGCTGCAAGGCCCGGGTACCGACCGTTTAGCTATGAAGCTTTTTTGGTGGGATCCGGAACAGCTTACTAAGGCCCAAAAGAACCTGTACGCAAGCCCAGTGAAAACACGTTACTCTTTGGCCAACACCTTAGACACTGGCAAAAAACTGAGGTGCTCCCGGGTGGGAGGGGCTTATATAGGGGAGGGTACTTCCGGTTTGGAATTGGCCAGTGCCAACACCTGAAGGTAAACTATATAACCCATTAGTAATGACTAAGTCGCTCTGTGTCCCGTGATGTACGAAAAAGAAAAGGCCTCTACCTGTGTGACTGGCATGATGACGTCAGCATCCCAAAGCTCCACGTGACTATTGGAGTGTTCTCTTTTTCCTCATTGGCACTGGTGATCTAATACAGCACTGGAGGAGACTGTGGTCCATTCACACATCCTGTATGGGAATTGTACCAAACGTATTTATATATTGACCTATTTGCTCCAGAGTCCAACCTGCAGTGATTCACAGAAGTCTCACTTATGTTGCAGAAATCTTGTGCCAGTTGCACTTTGGATTTATTCTTTAAATATTGCAGTGAAATATTAAGGGTATTGGCTGTGGAGAAGTATCACTACCAATAATGCACTCTTAAACCTAATGTACATAGGTGTAGTCTTCAATCTTCCAGAAATAACAGGATTAGAAGCCAGAACCCGCTTGCAGTAGAGAGGTTGTCCATCACCTAAGGAAACTAGCAAAACACTGGATTGTTGGAGATGGGAGGAGTTATATGGGCCGTCTTAACAGTTTTGTTTGCCAGTGTCTCCCACCTAAAGGTAGCAGCATATAACTAATAGTCAAGACTTGAAAAAGCCTGTGTCCTGTATGGTCCAATAAAGAAAATGGGTATCGTTGCAATTTTTGGGTCACATGACAGGGCACATGTTTCTTAAACCTATATTTTCTGCACTTTTTTTTTTAGCGATTTACTTCTTTTATTCTCACCTGCTGATCCTGCCAGTAACACATTTCCTGTCCTAGAACAACAACACTCACTTTACTGCATCTATGGATTAGCAGCATTGTCACCCTAGGACAGGAAGTGTTAGGTTTATGAAACACAGCCTCCTTTCCCCATCTCCAAAACATAAGGGGAAGGTTTTCTCTAACACTGTTAACAGTGCTGGAAATAAGACAGCAGAGTCTTTTTGAAACAAGCAGCCAGACACCCCCCCCCCAGCCAGACACCTCCCACAGACACACACACACACAATTGTCAATTGATCGCCACATCGCTCGCCTGTCGCCAGCCAATTGGTTGCTTCTCCTCCCAGCCAATCAGGACTTAGGACTCGTGCCCAATCGGGTCTCCAGCAGGAGCGGATTGGCCAGGAGGAGAAACAGGAAGACATTAGCGAATAGTAATTTGCTAATGTCACACAACTGGGTGGGCTCCAGGCACAGAGTTCTAATCATGTACTTAAAAAAATGTTTTTTAAATCCATTCATCTGAGACCCTACATGCAGATTAGGGGCCGGGTGCAATGGATTAGAGGGGCCGCTCCCCTGCGCAGCCGCTAAAGGCCCGTACACACGATCGGATTTTCCAACGGGAAATGTGTGATGGCAGGCTGTTGTCGGAAAATCCGACCGTTTGTATGCTCTATCGGACAATTGTTGTCGGATTTTCCGCCAACAAATGTTGGATAGCATGCTTTAAAATTTTCCGATTATTCGATCGTGTGTACAGAAGTCCTTCGAAAAAAAAATCCAAAGTACAAACACGCATGCTCAGAAGCAATGCTCACCATAACACAACATTAGCAGAAGTTGCCCAAAGGGTGGCGCTAAAGAGCTAAAAAAACACGTTTTGTGTTTGTTGGCCGACAATTCTTTCCTGTTTGTATGCAATACAAGTTCATGGCCAACGCCCCTTGAACAAAAGTCCTATACTTTGTCCGCAGAAAATCCGATCGTGTGTACCAGGCTTAATGGTTATAACTCCTTACCACTCAATACAAAATAAGAAAAAGTTCTATTTTAAAGCATTAATAAACTGTCACAAACCTTGCGTATTGATGCAAATGCAGGCCCAAAAGTTGGTTTGATTTCTGTGCTGTTGCGAATCCACTGGGGTAGCTTGGAGAGAATGGCAGGCCGGGAGTACCTGTGGTCTAGGAGTACAATGCTGGCATAGTCACCGCGGTGCCGAATGGCCCGGCCTAAGGGGTAAGTAAGGTAACACGATGAATTCCCAAGAAATCTGACCGCATTTTTTTTTTATAAAAAAAATACTTTTTTCCCTAGCATAAAGGTTTCATGACCAGAGCTCTCTTGATTTATAATGAATGTCACAATTCTCTCATTAAAAACATCACATTTATGGAATTTGAAATGCTCAGGTACTTTTCTGCCACTTTCTCTTCTTCCCCCCCATTTCTTTTCTCCCCTCTGTTTCTCTTTTTACCTGGGGTCCTTGGCCCTACTTTCTTAGGCTGTTTCTAGGTATTTTGTGTTTGATGATTTATGGGTTCCTATTGTGTTCTGACAGCCGGTTGAAGAACCCTGCTCCACATTTACTGTAATTTGCTTCACCTTTTGATATATAATTTTTTGTTCATTACTTTGCCCTTGCGTGGATGGAAATGTCGCTGTTGTTTCTTGGGGCTCAATTTACAAATTTATTTTCCCTCTTTTAAAATCTGTCATAAAATAGCTCATATCGTTATTCAATATTTTTTGCAATTCACAAAAAAATGCTTCTAAAATAAAGCATGAGTAATTTCATCCAAATGTGAGATATTTATCTCATGAAAACATGTGATATTCAGTGGAATGGATACAGCAGAGAAGGATAAGAACCCCTGTTGGTTTTTATTGCTAATAAAGATGTAAAATGGTTTAAAGTGTAGAAATATGCCAACTCACTAAGTCAGTGCGGTCCCAGCAGCATATGTATTAATACATAAGAAAAAAAAGGTGACTGCAGTACCAGTCAGTCAAAGGGAAGATGCTTTCCCAGGACACATGTGGCATATCAAAAACAGCTATGATAAGTCATATGAAGTAGACACAAAATATTTCTATAAACGTCAAATATTGAAAAAATTGGATAAAAAAAAAAAAAAAAATCACACACACACCCCCTTCTTCCACCAATAAAATACAATGTTGTCACTAGGGAGTTCCCTTCACTTCCTGCCCCATAGCCAAATCAGGAAGTTATGAAAACCCTAAAAATCCAGTGTTCCCATTGGAAGATTTCCTCTCTATTACTTTTCTGGGGACAACCCAAAATGTGGGATTTTCTTTAACTTTCCCTTTCAATGATAAAAGGTAAACAAGACAAATAGAGAGGGTGAATTTCCCTAATTGGGGCACAGACAGCAATAAAAACCTGAAGGGTGTTCTAAATCCCTCTCCACTCCAAAAATAACAATTTGCCTTTAGTTATACTTTAAGTAAATCGGCCCCAATGATACTGTGTTTTTTCATATTTAGGTTTCTATGCATTACTGTTGAGAAACTGATCTAAAAAGGTAGAAACTACTCAATTTGCTATTATATTTTTTACATTCCTTAAAAGAGAAGTATGGAATGGGTTAAATAACTAGTACATATTACATTAGGCACATATCAGCTAATCTTTTTTTCCTACCTCTTTTAGTTTTTACAGCATGTGCACATGAACTTTCCTTCAGCTGGCAAAAACGGTCCATTTTCAGTTTGAAAAGTTTCAGGGGGTGTGAACATCTGCACCAACACACACCCTGCTTCTGTCCCCCCTCCCCTAAGAGACGTGGCTGTGTTGATAGATAGAAATATATAGTGTAGATTTTCATACACAGCAAGATCAGAGACTTCTCTCACGTTACACTCACTGAAGTGCTGAAATCTCTGCTGACTCTTCTGAGCATTGAAATAAGCTGCAGAGGAGGAGGGAGGGGGAGGAGGGAGGAGTGAGAAGGGAGGGGGGAGCAGCTATGCTCTGTGAAGCCTCAGGAACAAGCAGAGGGAGGAGAGAGGACATCAGTCATGCAAAATGACAGGAAAGGGGGTGGATCCAGGCCTCATATCCAGGCCATTGTCAGGATGATGCTGTATGAAAGACTGTAGAACCTCCCAGAGGTATTTATCTCGATTTTAAAGAATGGGGGCACTTCTGAGAGGGCTGGAAAGGTTTATAGATATCAGCAGCTCACATAGAATAGATCTAAGCAAGAAAAAGGAAACCCATACTTCGCTTTTAAATACCTCATGTCTGGACCACTACTTACCGTATTTATCGGCGTATAACACGCACCCTAATTTTAAGAGGGTAAATTCAGGAAAAAAACTTTCCGGACACCCTGCAGAGCACACGGAAACCCCTGCACAGCACACGGAAACCCTTCACTGCACAGTACACAAGCCCCCTTTCATTATAAAGTCCCCCCCCCCACTCCTCTGCACTCCCAGGAGACCCCCAGTCTCCTGGGACAGCATTGCCAGCATACTGTAAAGTAAAGAAAACATCACGGTCCGCCCCTTCTACACCCCTCCTGTGTCACTCTCACTGCAAATCAAAGCTTCTACATACCTCAATTAATGCAGTTCTCTCATAGACACGGTCATGTGACTCTCCTCTGCTGTTTGATTGATGGTCACATGACCACTCTCCTCCTCCAATCAAAATCTACACTCGAGGAGGAGCTGGAGCGGGAGGAGGAAAACGGCCAGAACAAGCGTCCTTACTTACAGGTATTAGAGAGGCTTTGATTAATATTGAGACAGAGTGACACAGGAGGAGCGTTTTAAGAGAAAGGGCTGGCAGTAATGATTTCTACAGCGCTGTCCTGCGGCCAGGAGAGGCGGGGTGGCCGGCCTGACACCCTCCCAGTGGGTGGCACCCGGGGCAGACTGCCTCAACCCCGTCCCCCATTGGGAAAAAAAAAATCAGATATCGGCGTATAACACACATGGTTTACCCTCTATTTTCAGGGTAAAAAAGTGTGTGTTATACGCCGATAAATACGGTATTTAACTTATGCATTTATTTCCTTTAGTGAACTGATTTTAACACCGTTTTATGAGGTATTTTCTGAGTGTTTTTGCTTTTTGAGGTTAATTATGAATTAAGGTGATAGTGAACTGACATTTTTCATTATCGCATTGGATAATTGGAAAAAATGTGTCACGTGATTCAATTATCTCATGAGATATTCTTTAGTGAATTGCGCCCTTTATTACAAAAAACAAATAAATAAATTAAAACATTATTTTTATCAAAACGCTCAGTTACATCAACAATAAAGGGGCACAAAAATAACTTTTTGCACTTCTGGAAGAAAACATGTATGGGCAGATTTTAACTGTAACTAGCATCAGATATATTTTTTGAGAAGAATGTGAGAGTGTAACCAGTCCAAATATTTATTACGTTTTTTTTTTTACAGAGATTACAGTGCTCCCCCTGACAATACCTTCATCTGATTTTTTCTCCAGAAAAAAATCTCAGCCTAAACAAAGTCACAGATTGGAGCTCAAAGACAACTTTTTAATGATAAAAGGTGGTGCTTTATTAACAAATTATACATTTGCTGTATATTGTGACATGTCGGCAATGTATCCATGCAGCCATTTAAAATGTAACAATAGGACCACATTTATAAGGTAATTAGCAATAAATGTTCAGCCAGCAGAAACCAATTAATGAACATATTTCATTGTTCGGATTACTGTAAAAAAGTGCAACCTGGTGGGCAGGCCACTGCATGTGTTACATATCATCTGGAAATAAGGATCAAAAGCAATATTTCTGTCTTCACAGAAATGTGAAATTCCTAATACAAGTCCCTCTGTATGACACTTACCGATGGACTGATTGACAGATTTCATGCACAGGTTCTCCAAGAGGGCTCTCCCTGCAGAAACTCCACTTGTCTTGGGCTGAGAAATTAGAAAAATTATGAGACAAGGAAAGAATATCCTTCCCACCTCTCCCCTCTGTGGTACATTCCACCCTCATAATTATTTATATGGATTTTAGCGAACACTAAGCACACATGTACAGGGGAAAGTGCTTGCGCCAAAACTGCTTCGTACCCTTACAAGTCAATGGAAATAGAGAAGCAGCTTAGAATGATGTCAGAAAAATGTAAACAGAAGTGAATGCACCTGAAAGTATACTGTATTTGACCATCTGCACAAACCCTAATCAGGGCAATCTGGCTCTACTTACCACAGTCTTATCAAGATAGGCCATTTTTTCCTGGAGCTCCGGTGATCGGATATTTGGGTACGGCATGCCGACCATCACAACACACCTAAGAAAAGGAATATAGATGATTTAGAAAACCGTCACAGGGAAAAGGTCAGGTTCTCTTGCTAGCCCACCCTCACAAATACCTTTCCCATGCCCTGTTCTTCTGTTGGCTCCCTATGTCTAAATGCTCTGTAAGCTGCATCTTGGACAGTGTGCCAGTTTACAAAGGGTTAATGATTTCCCCTCCCTCCTCTGACAATGTTTAAAGCTTTCATCTAAGTATATTTCTCACTAACCACAAAGGATATAAATCCACTCTGCTTGCACCAAAATAGGATTATTGTACTCATCCTAAAATCCCTTAGAGTCCGCTGTACGAGACACAGAAAGCCTTAAATATTTGAAATATATTGCTACCTATGGGAGGATTGGAGAGAAACAAAAATAAAAGTGTAGTCCAGCCCTGGTATACCCCCTCCAACTACCATAATGCCTCAGTTTTGTAGCAAAGCAGTAACATGATCATAAACACAGAGGGAAGGCCCCCGTCCCTCAATGGACTTCAAGAAAATTATTTTACAATAAGAACAAATATCCTATTTTCTTTGTCATCCGTGGAGGAACACAAGAAGTCCTACATTTTCAGGATGTCCAAAAGCAGTCCAAATGAGGGGATTGAAGGGTGGGTTACTCAGAAAACAATCGCCAACACATTCAACATTAACAACAGAAGTTGCAGACTGTGCCTGCAGCTCAGCTGCCTAAAACCTCCACCTGGGGAAACTTGGAGAACCTGCAAACATGAGACCAGGTGGCAGCCATACAAATCTGGCAAACAGTTGCCTGTTTGAGAAGCCAAAGTGCCCGTCTGGGGCCCATTCTGGATGATAACAAGGGGATCAGTCTTTCTAAAAGAGGAAATGGCTGAGAGATAGACAACCACATATAGGCAAAACATCCAGACAATATACAATAGAAAAGTTCATTGTGATGAACTGGAGCCAGAAAGAGGGACTGGAGAGCAATAGTTAGACTCTTTGTAAGTGATCTGACTAGTCAGACATGGTTTAACATAGTAAATTCACAGCGACTTGCCAGCGAGAACAGAGCTCTAGAAAGGACTTCCATCAGTTGGGTCCTTAAAGCAGGAACTACACTTCATCCTGAGTACCACAAACCAAAAATGCTATTTAAATTAATTTTACATATTCAAAACAACCCCCCCCCCCCCATCATACATTAATTGAATAAGGGCATATGATTCATGTAGCATTTGTTTATTGGAATCCAGCTGCCTTTAGCTCAGTCAGGCAAGTAGGAGAGGATGTGAATAGCTGAGAAGACCCCTCCTCTCCTCCTGAAGACCCCTGGGATGTTTGACATAATTTGCCTAGGCATAGAAACCAGGAAGTAACTGAAATGTTTAAAAAATGTAAACAAATTATATACCGTACTTTCCTATCCATTTACCAAGGATAGCAGCATGAAGATTAAAAATAGTCAATGTTGATTAAAGTGTAAATTCACTCTCTCAAAAAGGTAGGTACATTCTTCACTTTTACAGAAGTCACATAGTAGGAGTGACAAGGTTAAATCCACTGTGGGACTGGACCACTTTAATATGCACATTCTTGCACTATGAACTTTGCACTAGTTTACTATTTATTGATTACTTTTATGTAGTGATTTTGGTATGGATTTACATAATTATTTAATGATTGATTAATTGATTCATGGTGTACACATGCACTAGTATCTGTGCTTTATATTTTTTTAGGTATTTGCACAATTTAATATTGATTGTTATAATATATAAATTTTCGATTAATTTATTCTTTTATACACATATAGGCTAGTATATAGGAAGTGCACCTGTTTATATAAACAGTTCTTTCAGTTTATTATATTCAAACATTCAGTGAGCTGCATCCAGACATGCACTAAGCACAAAAACTCTCTCTTCATAGATATATATATATATATATATATGAATAAAGGTGTGTTGTATGAAGGCCTGACAGAACACACACTTAGCGCCAGTTCAAACTTGCAAAATACAAGGCAGCCTGAACAGTAAAATTCAAGGTATTTTTATACAAAACACATTAAATGGTAAAGCAGCTGTTTAAAAATGGTAAATAAATAAAGGGTGGTAAAACTGTAAAATAAGTTTTACACAAAACAGCGCTAAAATATAAACAAAAATAACATAAAAGGACCGGTGGATCATGCCACTGAAAAAGTCCAGCACGTATGAAGAAATGACCAGTTCAGAGTATTATGGTGAGTAATATCACAAAAAAGTCCAAGTGTGCACTTTCCACCACCAAAGACTTCTCCAAATCTTCTCCAATCAGGGTACACCAATAAGGATGGGCTCCAAAGCAGACCATAAAATAATAGGAAGATAACAGCACAATAGTGTAATCCTGTTTATTTCAAATCTGTTAACCCACCAGTAGGAGACCCCTTTAACCAAACTACGTACATCAAACAGCAGTAAAATAAGCAATGAATGGCCCAAGAGGGCGCTATCACCATTTCTCAGCGTCCTAGGGAGAGTGTGTGTGTCCTCACGGATCCTGCAGACACTTCCGAATGGTAGCTGTGAGCGGTGGAACGCACGCTTGGAGTGCAGACGTCACTTCCGGGTCGCGGGTAGTCGTGGTTACGCCCTGACGCCCTCTGTTGAAGTCAGGTGATGAAACGCGTCAGCGCGTAACTACGACTACCCGCGACCCGGAAGTGACGTCTGCGCTCCAAGCGTGCGTTCCACCGCTCACAGCTACCATTCGGAAGTGTCTGCAGGATCCGTGAGGACACACACACTCTCCCTAGGACGCTGAGAAATGGTGATAGCGCCCTCTTGGGCCATTCATTGCTTATTTTACTGCTGTTTGATGTACGTAGTTTGGTTAAAGGGGTCTCCTACTGGTGGGTTAACAGATTTGAAATAAACAGGATTACACTATTGTGCTGTTATCTTCCTATTATTTTATGGTCTGCTTTGGAGCCCATCCTTATTGGTGTACCCTGATTGGAGAAGATTTGCTTATACAGAGTAGCTGATGTTACCTTCTATTTAAGGCTCATTTATATCTTACCTCTGGTAAGTGTGAACCCCTAAGGGTTTTTTTTCATCACACGGTGGATTCCAAATAATTGTCTTTGGTGGTGGAAAGTGCACACTTGGACTTTTTTGTGATATTACTCACCATAATACTCTGAACTGGTCATTTCTTCATACGTGCTGGACTTTTTCAGTGGCATGATCCACCGGTCCTTTTATGTTATTTTTGTTTATATTTTAGCGCTGTTTTGTGTAAAACTTATTTTACAGTTTTACCTGTTTATCGTTTTACCACCCTTTATATATATATATATATATAGATAGATAGATAGATAGATAAATACACAGCCTGATAACATCCTGTGAGTGTAGGGCAAAAAATCCTGCCGTGGAGACCTTGGGCTGGGCTTTAACTCCATTTGGGCTTTAACTCCATTTATTTCTTGAAATCCTTCAAACTAATGACTTGCTCATCCTTTTACTGGCTACTTGCTTGGTGCTGATCAGTAACATCACGTAGTGAAGGATGAGGATTTTTATAGCCCTGATGCTTTTACTTTCAAAAGCAAGATTGCAGTGTCAGTCTTCATATTGGGACAGGTTCCCTTTAAGACCCACTATAGCTCTTCTCTGCCTCCATGCTGCATACCTGTTACCATGACAATTCTAGGAAGATTAGGCGTGAAAGACTTGATTTTCTTTCAACATCTCAGAACATCACTATAAGCAGGATTGAATGAATCCCAAGAGCCAACGTGCTCATAAAGATTATAGCCAGTTCCCTTTTTACCCTTTCCTGTCTTTAGATAGTTAGGAATAGTTAGTCGCCCTCTCAGTTGCTGTGTTCCATTGGGGGTTTTCCCTTTATTTCCTCCTTTTCAGCAAGATAAAAGTGTTTGTAAACCTCAGGCCTCGTACACACGGCCGATTTTCTCGGCAAGAACCAGCAAGAAACTTGCTGGCAGAGAGGTCTTGCCGAGTAAATCGGTCGTGTGTACGCTGCTATCGGGTTTCCCGTTGAGAAAACCGACAAGAAACCTCGACGAGAAAATAGAGAACCTGCTCTCTATTTTCTCGTCGAGATTCTCCTCGGCATGTTTCTCGACGAGAAAAGTGAGTGTGTGTACACTTACCTGTCCGCCCGGAAGCCCGCGCATGTTCGAAATGAATTCGACGCATGCGCGGTAGCTTCCTAGGCAGACGTAGGGTATACCAAGATGGCGGCGACGGCATCGAATGTGACGAGCGCATGCTCGACGTAGTCAATGACGTCACCGCGTACACTCCTTTCAAAGAACCGCGGGTTCTTTGAAACGAGCGTGTGTACACTCGGCCGGGACAAGTTTCTTGTCCAAGAATCTCGTAGAAAAAAACGACATGTTTTTTTCAACGAGAATCTCGGCCGTGTGTACGAGGCCTCAGACATGAAATATGGACAAAGCATATCCCTCTAGAGCAGGGGTCTTCAAACCACGGCTCTCCAGGTGTTCAGGAACTATAATTCCCATCATGCCTAGTCATGTCTGTGAATATCAGGGTTTTGTAATGCCTCATGGGATTTGTAGTTCCACAACAGCTGGAGGGCCGTAGTTTGAGGATCCCTGCTCTATAGCGTATACTTGTCTAAATTAAATGCACTAAGTGTCATTTCTGGCTGTTTCTTTGTCTCTCTGCTATCTGCACAAGTCGCTTCTGACAAGTTTTCCTGACACCAAGAGAAAAATGGTGACAGATGAGGGAGCTACAGCAGATTAACGCCTAGAACACACAATGAGATTATCGGACGAATGATCGTCCAGTTTTTTTTTATGCTAGTCTCCATATCGAAAACGAATAGGTTACTAAAGTATGAAAATTCTCGTACGACAGAATAAAAATTTGAAAGTAATGTAATGTATTTGTATTGTATTATCAGACAAAAACTGTACTGATTACCCCCTGGCACTGGCCGCATGCAAATATGCTGCCTCTCGGCGCCTGGTCCTTGCGTGAATTGCTGTCAATACAGAGTTACCGGCGCCTAACCGAAAAGCTCCCGATCGGGAAATTTTGGATCACATGACCGCCGTGACAGCCAATCACGGCAGTCATGTGATCTTTAGCCCCACCTGCCTCCCGGCATCATAAACCACTTAAAGGGGCGGTAAAAAGCATACACTCTGGTATCATAAGAGAAAAAATTTCGTGTTTGTTCCTTTGGAAAATTTTGGACGAAAGCTGTGTACGAACAATCAGATTATCGTACGATCGCTTCGAAATCTGTATTTTATGTATGATATTCTAATTCTGTGTACAGGGCTTTACAACCTTAGCTCTATTTCTGTGTGCTGTGTGGAGGGGTGTGTGTCACTTCCCTCCAATCAGCTCTGAGAGCTCTCCTCACTGAGCTTTGCAAAGTGTAACTTCAGCTCTCTGCCCCCTTTTTTCAGATCTCTCAAACAAGCTTATAAATTGTGAACTTTGAATGGATGTAGAGAAGAGAATACTGCAGATCAAGAGGTACAACTGATGTAGGAGGATTTATTTAATCTCTGTGCATCACCTGAGGATAGTCCCTTCACTGGGTGTATGTAAGGGTTTATAACCACTTTAAGGTGCGTAAAGACTACACGGAGAGCAGCACGGCATGCACACTGCACCAACTCCTCAACGATTTGCAGCAGAAGCTGGAGTTCAGCTTTATCATCATCTTTCCATATACACTGAAACCTTCATAATTGGAAAACAGGGCAGGCCTGTGTTCCTTCTTCCTATGGCAGCACTTCAATGCATCAGAAATGCAGGTTAGGAAACAGCAAAGTGAGGTGGGCTCATCTTCTCTATAGAAGAGGTCAGAAATAGGATTTAGGTTTTTAGCACCCATACCTGCCCAGGTCATCGGAAAAGTTAATTCCTTCACTCATCTTCCCTCCAACAACAGAAAGGAGAAGGGCGCCGGTTAAGGGCCCTGCAGACTGGCTGGAGATCTGAAAGGATAATATGATAATTAGCAAAAAGACATCATTTGAGGCTGTGTAAGCAAAAAGGGGTTTTAAAGTTTTCCGTCGACCATAAGTACTACATAAAACTAAAATTTTATGTAGCACTTATGCAATTTGGCTGCACGGGCGATCCTGAACTGCCAGGAAGCTTTGAAATCTAAAAACAAGAAATAATCCTCAAATAAACCAGTGGCAGCTTTTTGCCTTACCTTGATGCAGCGCGAGTACTCGGACAACACTTGTTCCACCTGGTTGGCTTTCTTCGGCTCCTGAAATATCTGAAAAGTGTTCAAATACAAATCAGTGGAACCATTCTCTGCATCTTCTAAACTTCACATCTTCTAGAGGAGAAAGTCCGGCCTGCAGGATACTGTATTAAAGCTAAACTCCAGCAAGGAGGAGAAGACTTGTGTCAAAAACACTGGCCATTGGTTCCTTAGGTGCGTTTTTTTATTCTTCCCCTTCAGGCACATGCACACTGGGCATATATAACCCCTGTGTGTCCAATCCTGCTATTTTCATGCTCCTGGGAGGCACAGGTGCAGCATCCAGCCCAGCAAAGTCTATGATGGAAAAACTGTGTTCCAGGAATACGCCCCTGAACACATAGTGCCCTAAACGCAGGTACTACATATTATATTGTCATATAAAAAGAGAGTGTAGAGAAAACTGTGCTAAAAAGGAAATACAAAACAAAAAATAATGAACATAAGCAGCAATTCTCCTGTATGATATAGAGCACAGTATAGCATATGTTAAAAGAAGAATAGAATCGCGGTAAATCTATCATCCAACGATCAAATTCCGATCTACTGGAGAAAAAAGTTCATACATAGAAAGTCCACCAGTGCTTGAAACTAAGTTTTTTTTCCCAAAATATGCGATGGCAAAGTCCATTAACCATCTACAACGTGCAAACTCCACCACCAGATGATAAGATTTTCTCCTTATCAGATCCACATGATCCCCCGTTACAGAGGATCAAAAGGTGCATGTAGTTAAAACACAGCCCGGGTCCATCCACCATCTGCACGTTGTAGATGGTGGATGGACTTTGTCATCGCATATTTTGGAAAAAGCCCGTAGTTTCAAGCACTGGTGGACTTTCTACACATGAACTTTTTTCTCCAATAGATCGGAATTTGATCGTTGGATCATAGATTTAGCGCGATTCTATTCCTTTAACATATTACATTGTCAAGCTGCAGAATACAGTACATCGGGAAAGTATTTACAGCGCTTCACTACTTCCACATTTTGTTATGTTACAGCCTTATTCCAAAATGGATTAAATTTATTATTTTCCTCAAAATCCTACAAACAATACCCCATAATGACAACGTGAAAGAAGTTTGAAATCTTTGCAAATTGATTAAATGAAGAAAAAAAAAAACACACATTTTGCCCTACAAAAGAAAAAGCATGAATTACCTAAAAAGGTATTAAAGATGTTTTAATGGGGGGGCGTGACCGGAAGCCAGCCTGGACGGACGTGTAGACTGAGAGCTTCTCTCTAGCCCACAGCTAACAGGCACTAAACCCAGGGAATCAGCATCCATCTATGGGCGGCTCGCGGACCACCCGATCCACGTCAGCCAGGGGATCATCTCAACCCCCGCCAGACTCCTCGCGATCCCGGGGCCTCCTCACTCCCCGCAGAGGCAACCTCCATTACCGGACAACCGAACGGCCCTGATCCTGGACCCGAGACGTGAGGGACCCCTGTAAGCGGTTGAATTGCTCCCAGCGAGCTCTCCCCTCCCCGCCACGCTGCACGTGGAGCAGGCTGAGGCCTATACCCAGCATCCACCCCCCTGCACCCAGTGCACAGATGCATACCCCAGATTGCTCCGGGCGGCATCTGATCCCAGCCTACAAGAAGGCAGTCCTGTCTCCCCTACCCCCTCATATGGAGCGGAGGACTTTCCGGCCCTCCAGGGCCCCACACACTTCCAGGCCTACCCTAAACCAGCAGAAGGTAGTAGGCCTCACTACTCCGACAGGCCTGCCCAGGCCTCTCCCAAGGCCCAAAGGCAATCACGCTCCTGGGACAATAGCTCCACTAGGGGCCATGTGGAGACCCCCCCTCCTATGCTCAAATGGCAAGTGCCCGTGCCCAGCCACAGAGGGGGAGCCCCGGCTCCACAGGCATCCCACACTGCAAGCTGGTCTGAGCCCTGGGACTCTAAATGGCAGCCTAACCCCCAGGGCCACGCTACATCAACAGAGGACTCCCACCATCTGCCCTCACCCTTTCATCCCCCCTCACACCGGGCCGAGGTAGTCCACCCCCCCACCATGGCAATCCTATCTACAGGCCATCCCAACAAAGGAGGATTTCAAGCAGCTCATAGAAGATGTAAAAGCTACCTGCCGGGCCGAAATTCAGACCCTCCACACTGGCCTCAAACATCTTGCTGACAGAGTGGAAATGGCGGAAGAAGAGATACAGGAGACTGAGCTAGCAGTACACTGTACCCAAATTCAGGGCTCCGCCTTATGTTGAGAGACATGCAGCGCCATGTCGAGGACCTGGACAATAGGGGGCGACGGAATAACATTCGCATACAAGGCCTGCCTAAAGCGGAGGAAGCAGAAGACCTACAGGCCTCTCTTCAGGCCCTGTTTAATAACCTACTGGGGGAATCCACAGACAAACATATCGAGATGGACAGAGCCCACCGAGCCCTCAGATCTAAAGGCCCCGCTTCTAAACCACGTGACGTTATCTGCCGGGTACACTCCTATCCATTGAAAAAGGACATCATGCGTAAAGCACCCTCCATCCGCAAACTGGTATTTGACAATAACCCGATACAGATCTATCCAGACCTTTCCTGGATCAGGCTTCAGAAACGTCGGCTGCTGCAACCCCTTCTCCATACCTTACAAGATAATGACATTATCTATAGATGGGGATACCCCTTTAGCCTGACTGCAAAACACCAGGGGAAATCAGCTACTCTACGCTACCCAGAAGATTTACACACCTTCTGCAACACCCTACGCATCCCCATCCCTCAGCTACCAGAATAGGCTACTCCGCCCCCCACCCCTGCCGCCAGTGGTCTGGCAGAAGGTCCCTCCTTCCAAACGACCCAGGGGACCGGACACTTCCCGTAAATCTCCTAAACACAGAAATGCCTGATTTCACTGGACAGCAGACCCCCGGGACTCAGTCCACACCTAGTCTCATTTTTCTTGTTTTCCTTTTTTTTTTACTCCAGTCCATGTGCTACTCCACGCTCCTTCTTAGCACCACTCCCTGGTTGCCTTTGCTTCACCCCTGATCCACACCACGGGCAGGTCTCGGCCGAGACACCGAAGAGGTTGACTTCCTGATTACCAACCCCCCCTCGGTTTACCATCCAAAGTTCCTTCCCCAACGCCCCTATAGTTGAGTTGTTTTCTCACACCCATGTGCCCCCCTGAGACAAATTTTTTAGATTCCCTGGTCGGGAGGCCTTACAGGAACTATATGGACCCTGTAAATCTACGGTCAACAGGGCCTTCTTGATGAAGATTGTTATATTAGCTGTGTGTTTTCTCGCTCTAACCCTTTTTTTTCTCTTTAGATTCTTCTTCTTTTTTCCTTCCCAGACCGGAACCCCACGGAGGCCTCGACGGCTGCCGAATCTCCACCCATTGATGCCACGCTCCCAGACCCAGATCCACCAACTACAGACTCAGCTAAGTATAGACGCAGCTAACCTTACCTTACATAATGGCTAAGATTATGTCCCTAAATGTCCACGGCCTAAACTCTAACAAGAAAGGACACCTGGCACTTCGGGAATTTAAACAGTCAGGAGTGGACGTCATCATGATCCAGGAGACCCACTTTAACAAGGGGGACTCCTTTACAATTGCCTCCAGACATTACCCCCTAATCTACCAGGCCTTTAACCCACGTAAAAGAGCGGGCGTCGCTATACTATTTAAAAGGGGATCCCCATTCACCTGCTCTGCCACCTATCTGGATCCGCAAGGTCACTATATCATTCTCCGCGGTCACTGGCAGACGCAAAATGTCACTCTCTGCGTCCTGTACGCCCCGAACACTCGCCAACATCGTTTCCTAGCTAAGGTCCTCACTCGCTTATCTCGAACAACCCATGATTTCTTCGTAATCGGGGGAGACTTCAATCTTTCACACTCTTTGGCCTGCGATAGCCTCGTGGTGAGTCCCCGGGCCTCACAACCCCGAGCCCTGAGGGACTCTAAGCTCTTTCGCCAACTTACTAGAAAACATGCTCTCTTTGATGCTTGGAAAGCTCTCTACCCGAGCAATCGCCGGTACACCTTCTATTTGGCCCCTCATCATACCCACTCGCGCATAGACTACCTATTTGTTAACAACACGCTCCGCATCACCGACTCCGCACAGATACTCCCCATCTCCTGGTCCGACCATGCCCCTATTACGATAACACTGAACCTCGGCAATCCCCTGCGTAGACCATACAACTGGCGGATGAACGACTTCCTTTTACAGCACGTCCCCTCCCGAACTGAACTAGAATCCACCCTAAAATATTAGTTTACCGAAAATGACACCCCGGACGTATCCCTTACCACTCTCTGGGCCGCCCATAAGATGGTCCTTAGGGGTCGCTGCCTTGCCCTCTCCTCGGCTTTTAAGAAAGATGCTAAGGCCGCCAAGTTACAAGCCGAAATGCAACTTATGGCCCTGGAGGCCAGGCTGCGATCCTTCCCATCCCCATCACTCCTTAAACGAATCACTTACATACGGTCCACACTCAGGGAACTTGCGATAGGTCAGGTAGAAAAAACACTGATTAGATTGAAGCAGCTATATATTGATAAGGGCAACAAGGTGCAAGCCTTACTGGCCAGGAAACTGGCTGATCGAACGCTTACCGCCACTCCACACAAGTTAAGAACAGATCAGGTTACCGGTTGTCCCATCCCCAGGACATAGCGAACACGTTCGGAGACTTTTACACTGACCTGTACAATAAACCTGAGATACCACATAACCCCCCCCCCCCCCACCCGACCTAATGGACAGGATAACACAATATCTGGAGCAGGCTGGAATTCCCCAATTGCCAGCCTCAGACGTACTCACACTAAACGCCCCAATTACCAGTGAGGAACTTACAATAGCTATAAAAGCCCTACCTGCCCACAAATCCCCCGGACCAGACGGGCTGCCTTATGAATACTACAAAACCTTCCTCCCTCTACTGCTCCTGCATATGACTAAACTCTATAATGCCTTCCTTCAGCAGACCCCCATCCCGACTGACATGCAATGCTCCTACCTCACCCTAATCCCTTAACCGGACAAAGACCCCTCTTCCTGTGCCAGCTATAGGCCCATAGCTCTACTAAATACAGACCTAAAAATCTTCACAAAAATCCTTTTGATACGTCTGAACGCGATACTACCCTCTCTGATCCACAAGGACCAGGTGGGCTTCGTCCCCCTCCGCCAAGCAAGTGACAACACGAGAAAGGTCATAGACCTAATCGATGTGGCCAATAGGGACAACACAGAATCCCTGATCCTGAGTTTAGACGGAGAAAAGGCGTTTGACCGCCTTGGTTGGCCGTTCATGCTTGCCACTTTAAGCCACATCGGGTTTAGGGGACCTTTCTTGCGAGTGGTACAACATCTCTATACTAACCCCACATCACAGGTAAAAACTCCATTTGCCACCTCACCCACCTTCCCAGCCACCAATGGCACCCGCCAGGGCTGCCCGCTCTCCAACCTGCTATTTGCTTTATGCGTCGAGCCCCTGGTGGCGAACCATTCAGAGAAACCCAGATATTCGGGGTATATCCGTGAGGGGTAAAGAATTTAAGATATCCCTGTTTGCGGACGAAATCATACTTACCCTGACCCAACCCGGGATCTCATTACCCAACCTACATGCTGAACTCGACGAGTACGGCGAGCTCTTGGGCTACAAAATGAATGCATCAAAGTCCATGGTCCTCCCGCTTAACGTCCCAGAGAAAGAACTCCATTTACAGTCGGAGTTCCCCTATAACTGGGAGCGGAATTCCCTGAAATATCTGGGGGTTAACCTCACCCCGTCCTTTGACTCCCTATACATGGCCAATTTCCCTCCCCTATATAAGTCGATTAGGGAGCTGATCCAAATGTGGAAGACCCACCAAATATCTCTTCTAGGGCGAATTGCATCCGATAAAATGGTCCTTCTCCCTAAACTCTTATACCTATTCCAGACCCTACCCATCCCCATCCCCTATAGTCACCCACAAACTACAGGCTGACCTCCACTACGTGTGGAACTATAAGCGACACCGACATGGGGTCCCTCGCTCGGTCATGATGGCGGCCCGCACCAACGAGGGCCTAGCATTCCCCAACCTGGTTAAATATTACCAAGCGGCCCAATTGCGAGCAATAGTCTCCTGGTTCCCCCAAAGGTCGTACAATAAATGGACGGAGATGGAGAAAATCTGGTTAGCGCCAGTGCACCCGAATAGTCTCCTGTGGAACGCAAATGTGGAGGTAGAGCCTGGTCGATTGTTAGGGTCTATGTCCCAGCTCCGACGATTATGGCGGAAGCTATCCCATGAATGTGAGCTTAAATCTGAATGTTCACTGATGACCTCCTTCCTATGCAACCCCAAAGTGCCAGCTAGTCTCACTCATCAGATGTCGTGGCCTTGGGCCTCGCGGAATCTTTTCCACTTCGGAAACTCAGTGGACCCTAGGTCCCATAAGCTGCTCCCGTTCTCTGAGCTCCAATCCAAACATGACCTTCCCAGACAGGTGTTCTACAGCTATTTACAGATCCGTCACTACGCCCAAACTATAGCCCCACGCCTGCAGTTCTCTGCGCCCTCCCCATTTGAACGCATCGTATTTGAGGGCCACTCGCGTAAAGGATTGATCTCCGACATATATCAGATTCTGAACAAGCACTCCATATAGGCCCGGGGCAATCATGCATATATGCTCCGCTGGGAGAGGGAGTTGGGAGAGGAGATCCCAGAGGAGGCCTGGGGGGCGGACTGGAGTCAGGCTGCCAAGAGCTCCTTATGTACCCTCTACAAAGAAAATGCCTACAAGATTCTCTTCTTTTGGTACCTGACTCCGGACGTACTCCATAGAGTTTACCCCTCCACCTCTGATCGCTGCTGGCGATGCCAGCAGGCCAGAGGTACGCTCTTCCACATTTATTCGACATGCCCCTTAATAGTCCCGTTCTGGACCTCAACACAGCAATTACTGACTCGCCTCTTTGAGGCACCCATACCTCTGACCCCGAAACTCTTCTTGTTAGGTCTCTCCCAACCGAAAATAGCTAAACCCTACAAAAAACTGCTTAGGCACATTCTCACGGCGGCAAGGTGCTTAATAGCCCTCCACTGGAAGAAAACTGTGCCCCCATCTCAGGAGGCCCTTTATGCTACTGTACACTGTATACTCTACTCGAGGCACTGTTATTACTGTTGAAATGTGCGATGCCAAAGATCGGAGGAGGGTTCCTCCTCCACAACTTTATTGTCTGTTTACTAGGCATGTTCATAACTTAATTTCTGCTCATGTCCGTTTGCTATATTTGTACCTATGTTCTGCTGTTTTATTTTTCTAAAATAAAATAAAAACTTTATTTGGAAAAAAAAAAGATGTTTTAATTGGGAATGGGAAAAGAGAGCTCAATGTCAAAAGTGGACAGGATCCTGCCATTCAGCTTTAAAATGAGGGACTGGGGCATTCAAAAACAGACAACTTAGCTAATAGGCTCAGTGACTGCAGAAGTGAGATCTAGGCTCTCCCACCTTGGGAGTCTCTGTGTCTGCCTCCCCTGCTGCATTGCATAGAGTACATAGTTTGTCATTTTCATTATGGGAGGTTTTTTGTTCAGTTTTACCTTGCAATTAAATTGCTGAGGAGAAAAAGTAGCCAAATCCCTACTTGTGGCTGTCAGAGACAGCCTTTTTCACATTAAAACGGGGACTTGTGATCATAAGCTCAATAGTAACATGCAATGCCAAGCTGCAGTTTTCAAAGCGAGTAAAGTCCTTTCTTGTATTAAGAGAGGTATGGACTCCAGAGAGAGAGAGATATAATTTTGCCCCTGTACAAATCATTAGTAAGACCTCATTTGAAATATGCAGTTCAGTTTTGGGCACCAGTTCTTAAAGAGGATATCGGGGAACTGGAGAAAGTGCAGAGAAGGGCAACCAAACTGATAAGAGGCATGAAGGAGCTCAGCTATGAGGAAAGATTAGAGGAACTGAATCTATATTCCCTCTTGAGAAGGGGGATAAACATGTACAAATACACAAGTGGTCCATATAGTGAACTTGATGTTGAGTTATTCACTTTACGGTCAACATAAAGGACACTGGGGCACTCTTTACGTCTAGAGCAAAAGAGATTTCATCTCCAAAAACGGAAAGGTTTCTTCACAGTAAGAGCTGTGAAAATGTGGAATAGACTCCCTGCAGAGGTGGTTCTGGCCAGCTCAGTAGATTGCTTTAAAAAAAGGCCTGGATTCTTTCCTAAATGTACATAATATAACTGGGTACTAACATTTATAGGTAAAGTTGATCCTGGGAAAATCCGATTGCCTCTCGGGGGGGGGTCAGGAAGGAATTTTTTCCCCTGCTGTAGCAAATTGAATCATGCTTTGCTGGGGTTTTTTGCCTTCCTCTGGATAAACTGTGGGTATAGGATTGGGTATATGGGATTGTATGATATTTTTTATTTATTTACTTTTATGGTTGTACTAGATGGACTTGTGTCTTTTTTCAACCTAACTATGTAAAACACTTCAATAAAAGAGTACATTGATAGAAGAACTGCCTCAGGTTTTGTTACCGCAGTGTCAACCTACAGACCTTTTTCTTGGCCGCCAGCCGTTTCAGCTGTCCCGTCTTCTCCCAGTGATCCAGGATGAGCTTCTGGTAGTCGTAGGAAGGAAAGAAACACACAAGCCCTCCCGGGATGACATTACACAAGTTCACCAAGATCCTTCCAGTCTCATCCATCTGCAGGGATAAAAATACACTGTCTCTAAATGACAAGAGATGACCAAAGCCTTGTTGGTTTCCAGAAGGGACTTACAATCATAGATGTTAAAAAATAGGATTTTTATAACAGCTTACCTGTAAAATCCTTTTCTTGGAGTACATCACAGGACACAGAGCGCCATAGTCATTACTATGTGGGTTATATAGTTTACCTTCAGGTGCTGGCACTGGCAACTTCCAAACCAGAAGTACCCTCCCCTATATAAGCCCCTCCCATCCAGAAGCACCTCAGTTTTGTAGCAAAGCAATAAGTGTCCCCAAAAGAGGGGTGGGAGCTCTGTGTCCCGTGATGTACTCCAAGAAAAGGATTTTACAGGTAAGCTGTTATAAAAATCCTATTTTCTTTCTCGTACATCACGGGACACAGAGCGGCATAGTCATTACTATGTGGGACGTCCCAAAGCAATGCCCAATGAGGGGGGGGGTACACCATACATAAGCTGGGCGCTATCTTAGACATGAGGATCTTTTGCGGCCTGCAACACACTGCGCCCAAAGGCGACATCCTCCTGACTTCTAACGTCCACCTGGTAGAACCTAGTAAACGTGTGTACTGAAGACCATGTTGCGGCCTTACAGATTTGAGCCAGGGAGGCCTGGTGATGCACTGCCCATGAAGTTCCAACTGCTCTCGTGGAGTGCGCCCTAACTTTGAACGGAGGCGGTCTCCTTCTCAAGCCATAGGCTTGCATTATGACCTGTCGAATCCACCTGGCTAAAGTAGATTTTGACGCTGCCTGACCCTTTCTGGGGCCTTCCGGCAGAATAAACAAAGTATCCGTTCTGCGAATCTGAGCAGTGGCTTTTAGATAAGCTTTAACTGCTCTTACTACATCCAAAGAATGTAATAACTTTTCCTCCACCGAACTAGGTTTGGGGAAAAAGGAAGGAAGAACCACATCTTGGTTCAAATGAAACCTCGATACCACCTTAGGAAGAAAGGCTGGATGAGGACGTAACACTACTCTGTCCTTATGGATAACCAGATATGGCTCTTTACAGGACATAGCGGCCAATTCCGACACTCTTTTAGCCGAACAAATGGCTACTAGAAAAATCAATTTCCTGGTGAGAAGAACCAAGGAAATGTGCTGTAATGGTTCAAATGGTTGTTTCTGTAGAACCGACAGAACCAGGTTTAAGTCCCATGAACATATGGGAATATTAACCGGAGGGCTAATACGCATCACTCCTTTGAAAAAATATTGACAGGGCCGAAATCTGACCCTTGATAGTACTCAAGGCAAGCTTCCTATCTACAGCCCACTGTAGGAAGTCCAGAATCCTACCTATTACGTACTTACGTGGATGCCATTTCTTGGCCTCACACCAAGCGATGCATGCCTTCCAGATTCTATAGTAGATCTGCCTGGATACCGGCTTCCTGGCATTGATCATGGTAGATACCACAGGATTAGAGAGACCTCTCTTTTTTAGAATGTGGGCTTCAATAGCCAGGCCGTCAAACCTAGGGCTGGTAAGGAAGGGTGGTATATCGGTCCTTGTGAAAGCAGGTCCGGACGATGTGGGAGGGTCCAAGGACTCCCCACAGACATTTTTACAATCTCCGCGTACCATGCTCTTCGGGGCCACGCTGGAGCCACCAGAATCACTGGTTTCTTTTCTACCCTGATTCTGCGGAGTAATCGAGGTAACAAATGTGGCGGTGGGAATGCATATATCAGCTTGAACCGATCCCAAGGGAACACTAGGGCATCCGAGCCGCAAGCTAGGGGATCCCTTGTCCGAGAGACAAATCTGTCCACCTTTGCGTTGAATCTGGATGCTAGCAGATCTACATCCGGTGCTCCCCACCGCTGACATATTGCCCGGAAAACCTCGGGGTGAAGGGACCATTCCCCTGGGCATAATTGTTGGCAACTTAGAAAGTCCGCCTTCCAATTCTCCACCCCTGGAATGAATACCGCGGATATGGCTGGGACATATCTTTCTGCCCATTTCAGGATGTAATTTACTTCCCTCTGGGCTGCACGACTCCTGGTGCCCCCCTGATGGTTGATATATGCCACTGCCGTGGCATTGTCTGATTGAATTCTGACAGGGGACCCTTGGAGTTTGGATGTCCATGCTACTAGGGCATACCGGGCTGCTCGTATCTCTAAGAGATTGATGGGCAGGGCCTTTTCTGCATCCGACCATCTGCCCTGGAGAGACCATTGCTCCAGTACTGCTCCCCAGCCTATAAGGCTGGCATCTGTAGTGACCACCTTCCAAGAAATCGGACTGAAGGATTTCCCTTTTTCCAGATTCTGGGGAACCAACCACCAACGGAGGCTCTTGCGAACGGAAGGGGACAAGGACATTGGTAAGTCTAGGGCCTGAACTTTTTTGTTCCAGGCTGACAGTATGGCCCTTTGCAAATTCCTTGAATGGAATTGACCGTAGGGTACTGCTTCGAATGATGCCACCATTTTTCCCAGCAGCCTCATGCACAGGCGTATGGACGGCTGTCTTTTTGTACCCACTAGGTGGATCAAATCTCTCAAAGACGACACCTTTTCTTGAGGCAAGAAAATTTTTCTCTGGTCTGAATCCAGCCTTAGCCCCAAGTATTCCAGACTTTTGACTGGTTTTAGGGCTGACTTGTCTCGGTTGATAATCCAACCGTGAGATTCCAGATACTTGATTGTCTCGTGAACAACCGCTTCTAGTTTTTCCACTGAGTGGTCTATCAGCAACAAGTCATCTAGATATGCCATTATCGTTACACCTTGTGTTCTTAGATTGGCCAATAATGGGGCCAGAATTTTTGTGAACACTCGTGGTGCTGTGGCCAGACCGAAGGGTAAGGCTCTGAACTGAAAATGGCGCCCTTCTACTGCAAAGCGTAGAAATTTTTGGTGAACTGGAAAGATGGGAATGTGCAAATAAGCATCTTTGATGTCGATCGAGGCTAGCCATTCCTCCCCTTGTAGGGCAGTGGTCACCGATCGGATCGACTTCATCCTGAAAGTTCTGATATGTAGGAATTTGTTTAGCCCTTTTAGATTTAATATGGGCCTCACGTCCCTGTTTGGTTTCGGGACTGTAAAGAGGTTTGAGTAAAACCCGAACCCCCATTCTTCCAGGGGAACCTCCATAATTACTCCTTGGAGCAATAGTTGTTCTAGTGCCAACAGGAGGGATCCTCTCTTCCGGGGATCCCTTGGCACTTTCGACCTTATAAAATGGGAAGGAGGGGAGTCTTTTAACTCCAATTTGTATCCCAGACTTACTGCGGAGAGCACCCATCTGTCTCTGATCGTGTCCCGCCAGGTCTTTGCGAACAACTGAAGTCTTCCCCCCCACCCGATTGAGTGGGGGCAACCCTTCATGCATTTGATTTTGGGGGAGGTTTTGTACCTCTCCTGACCCAGGGTTTCTTGTTACCCTGCGATTGTCCCTGATTTTTACCCCCGGGATTTGACCGAGGAGGCCGTCGGAACTGTTTCACAGCCGATGTCCCAGGGACTGGAGAAGCAGGCCTCTTAAAAGAGGGACCTCTAACTCTGTTTTTAACCGGCAAGAGTGTACTTTTACCGCTGGAAATTTTCTGGATATATTTGTCCAGGTCTTCCCCGAATAAGCGTTCACCATGAAATGGGAAGCTAACCAGCAATTTTTTACAGGGAGCTTCAGCAGACCAGTTTTTGAGCCATAGAAGCCTGCGCATATGTACTACAGACAGCGTAAGGCGGGAGGCCTGATGGATTGAATCCTTTATGGCGTCAACCGCAAAGCATAAGGCTCTAGGTAGGTCAGCTAGGGCAGGGGCCTGCTGATCTGGCAGGTCCCTTAAGACCTGTTTCAACTGATCCTTCACTGCTTGGCAGACCCCAATAGCTGCCACTGCTGGTTGTGTCACCAAGCCTGCTGTAGAGAAAGCAGATTTTAATAAGGACTCCAATTTTTTATCTATTGGGTCCTTGAACATTTGGACATTATCTACTGGACATGTCAGTGATTTATTCACACAAGAGATGGCTGCGTCCACTGTAGGGACCCTCCATTTTTTGATGAACTTATCCTCCATGGGATAGACCACCGGAAATCTCTTGGGAGGAGTAAATATTTTATCAGGATGTTCCCAATCCTGGTAAATGAGCCCTTCCAGTAAAGGATGGATTGGAAAGGAACAAACAGTCTGGGGAGCTTTTAGCGACCCCAACGAGGAGACAGAAGTGGATGATGGCTCCGCAAGGGGCATTTTAAATGCTGATCGGACCATGTTAGTCAGGGACTGAACCCATAATCTTTCAGCATGTGATGCTGAGAATGGCTCTTCCACTGTTGATTCCTCTACAACAGAATCAACCTCATCCTGATCCCCTTCAGGTAGGTAGATCCCTGTATGGGACTGTTGCTCTGCTAACAGGTACTCTGAGGGAGGAGACGGAGATCGGGCGCGCTTTCCCTCTGACAGGGAAGCAGCGATCAATGTTGTCAATCTCTCTTCCAGTCCTCCCAGAGCTGAGGAAAAAACCTCCTCTGTTATATACACAGGAGCAGGTGAACTGAGGACAGCCACAGTACCAGGTACTC
Source organism: Rana muscosa (assembly GCA_029206835.1). Taxonomy (NCBI): domain Eukaryota; kingdom Metazoa; phylum Chordata; class Amphibia; order Anura; family Ranidae; genus Rana; species Rana muscosa. The sequence continues at coordinate 163,189,988 of CM055118.1, forward strand.
CTGAGGGTGCTCTACGGTCACTAACCTCTGATTTTTCAGGGGAGATTGGTGCAGCCAAAGCATGCCCAAGATCCTCAGAGCCCGATGGAGACCCCCTTTGCTTCCTGGGATTCTTAGTCCCGGAGACTTTAGACGGCATATTCCTAAGCCCAAAGCTGAGGTATTCCAGCCGAAATACACCACTTACTGACAATAGTCTAGCACAATTGCTGCTATATAAACAGTTGGTGTCCACTAATGTGCCTTTCTATGGGGATGCCTGCATCAACCGCCTGCTGTATGCCTTTCTAAATGTTGCCAGCTCTGTTTCTACCTTCCATAACCAGCTGACAACACCTAATTGTGCTTTTTAACATGCTGGGACGCCCGCACATGCGCAGAAGCGCTGCGGTGCGCACAGAGCGTCATCCACCAAGCTCCGCCCCTTTTTCCAGCTCACCTCTATAAATAGAGGCGCGTGCACGCGCACACGCGCGGGCACGTGCGCCTTCGGCGCTCTTTTTGAAAAGGAACTAGGGACAGAAGCCAGGGCCCTGTTTGCCACAGGGCTGGGGGATGGACGAGCATTGCAACATGGCAGAGGAAACAGTTTCCCATCCAGAGAACTCACCATCTGCCTGGATTTTGACTTGGAAAGAAAAAATCCACATGACAAGAAAACAACGTTCCACAGCGGCCTCAAGTGGTTTAACACAGGTACCGCGGTTTAACCATTTTTTTTTTTCTTGACCACTCTTAAAATTATTACATTTTTTAGTAGTTACAGGCATGCACAGATATTTAGCGGGAATACCGTTAGGTAACAGGCAGAAAGACATATTAGGCTTGGGGGTCCCCCAATAGAACCAAGTTCCTGAGGGGCCCCCACTTACCTTTTCCCCGCCGCAGGACTCTGTTTGGTCCACAGAAGCCCAAACTTCACCTCTCACGGCAGGCATTGTAATTAAACCTTCAGGGACCGGGTTCCCAAGGATTCCACTCCCCTGGACCTGTATAGCACCCTGCACAGAAAACATCTTGGTCGTGGGTATGACCAGAGCTCTGGATCCCAGGGTCCAGCCCTCCTAAGAGAAGCATTACAGGCAAAACCTTGCTCTTCTCTGCAAGGCCCGGGTACCGATCGTTTAGCTATGAAGCTTTTTTGGTTGGATCCGGAATAGCTTACTGAGGCCCAAAAGAACCTGTACGCAGGCTCAGTGAAAAACACATGTTACTTCTTGGCCAACACCTTAGACACTGGCAAAAAACTGAGGTGCTCCCGGATGGGAGGGGCTTATATAGGGGAGGGTACTTCCGGTTTGGAAGTTGCCAGTGCCAGCACCTGAAGGTAATCTATATAACCCACATAGTAATGACTATGCCGCTCTGTGTCCCATGATGTACGAGAAAGAAAATCATTCTGTTGACCATGGCAAGCCATTCCTTTAGTAATTATATCTGGAGTAAAACAGGAAAATGGACTACAACCCATGGTAGTTAGCAATGCAGACTATTCTTTCAGACAGCATTAAACTCTTCATGAACAGAGGTAAATTTTGCCTTTGTGATAGAATTGATTCAGGTTTTTTTTTTAATAATCTTTTTGTTCCTTAAACAATGAAATACATAAATGAGAGATAGTTTATCTGCCAAAGGAATTGCATTTCTGTCCATCCAGTCCTGAAATTTAAAGAGGAACTGCAGTCTCCTCACATAATTTGTAATAAAAACATCTTTGCCATTTTGAAGCTTCCCTCCAACCACTTTGCATATTATTTTATATATACTGTGATTCTGTACTTGCCAAATATGCTGCAGAAATCTCCCTCCACTGAGTCTGGCTGCAACCATTTTAACTGTGGGCAGCTGAAGCTGCTGCCTGTTCACTTCCTGGATTTACACAGACACAGAGGCACACCTCCAGCTCTGCAGCTCTCATTGGCCCTCGTATGACTCATCCCCCCTCCCTTCCCGGCAAACTCTCAGGAGAGTGAGAGAGAGAGCTGTGCATGATGTCATAAGCCTAGGCTTATTACCAGACAAGAAACAGGAAGTGGGCTGTATAAGGTATTTACTGGCAGAAAAAAAATTCTTTACTATCCAAGGTAAAACAAGGGCAGAGGATTTAATAGATGGAAAATGAAAAAATTACTGAAGGTCCGCTTTAAAGAGGATTTCCAGGTATGGATATTTTATACATAGTTATATTGATCCTGCTTGAAGTAGAAGCTGGCCTCCTGCATTCTGAACACAGGAAGTCGTCCACTCGGCATGTGCACCACTCATTTTCTGAATGAATGCAAAGCATACTCTGACTGGACGAGGTGACAAGCTTGACATCACAGTTCCACCTCTCCAACTCATCCAGTCAGCAAAGAATTCTCTGAATGGAGCCCATGCCAAGTGGACAACCTCTTGCGTTCAGAATGCAAGAGGCCAGTTGTTTAGCACCGGACTTGGGTTTAAGTAGAGATTACTGGAGTAGCGGTGTCATCCAGTCAGCAAAGAATTCTCTGAAAGGCGCCCATGCCAAGTGGACAACCTCTTGTGTTCAGAATGCAAGAGGCCAGTTGTTTAGCACCGGACTTGGGTTTAAGTAGAGATTACTGGAGTAGCGGTGTCATCCAGTCAGCAAAGAATTCTCTGAATGGCGCCCATGCCAAGTGGACAACCTCTTGTGTTCAGAATGCAAGAGGCCAGTTGTTTAGCACTGGACTTGGGTTTAAGTAGAGATTACTGGAGTAGCGGTGTCTACTGCAGTGATTTCCAGTTTACAGGAGTATTGGCTGGGTATGGTATATACTGTAAATTGTTACATTGGTTCAAACCGAACCAGTGTAACTATGTATGAAAATACCCATACTAAAAAATATTCTGACAGTACAGCCATCCTGGTGACTTGGCTTTTTTTCTACTGCAATTAAAGTGGTAGTAAACCTTGTATATACCCATAGAAGTGACTGGCCTCAAGTGATACACAGAGATTAAACAAATCCTCCTAAGTTGTACCTGTTTACTTGCAGTTCTCTCTTCTCTACATCTATTTAAAGTGCACAATTGATCAAGATTGTCTGAGCGTTCAGAAAGCAGGGGGCGGAGAGCTGAAGTCACACACTGCACACTCAGTGAGGACAGCTCTGAGAGCTGATTGGAGGGAAGGGACACATCCCCCTTCATAAAGCACACAGGAACTGAGCTGAGGTTGTCAATCACAGCTGTGTGCTGGAGCTCCCTCCCCTGCCACCTTCTTACTCTTGGTGTCAGGAAAACTTGTCAGAAGTGATTCGTGCTGATAGCAAAGGAATGGGGCAGCAGACAGAAATGACACTTAGTGCTTCGGACTAAGACAAGTACACACTATAGAAGTATATGCTTTGTTCATATTTCATGTCTGAGGTTTACAACCACTTTAAGCAACACAGATATAGGCTGGGACAGGGAGCTGACCTGAGTTCCACCCATTTAAAAATCAGCAGCTACAAAAAGTTTAGCTACTGACTTTTAATAAACAGACACTCACCTGTCCCACGGTCCAGCGCCGCTTCTCTCCCCCTCTTCTCTGCGGCGCCGGCATTGCAAGTGTGGGCGCCTGGCTGTGGCGCTGTGCGTTATGAATGGCCGGGCAATCTTCTGGGACCTATGACGTGTCCCAGAAGATTGCAGGGAGGGAAGGGAGAGAGAACTTCCTTCCAGCGGCGAGGAGAGGAAGTGGGAGCTGGGTACCTGTGAAAACTAGGTCGCCCCCCCCCCAAATGACATGTCAAATGTGGCATGTCAGGGGGTCACGAGTACTTAAAGCGGAAGTTCCATTTTTGGGTGGAACACAACTTTAACTCCCTGCTCTGAATGTTACTGTACAGGAGGTTACATTAACAATGAATTTTTTTTAAATAAATATATAACTGCATTCACAGAATGGTTTTATACCTTCTTGGAGTTCAGCATCAAAACAAAGGGTGTGCAAAGTCTTAAGCCCCGTACACACGATCGGATAACCTATGGATTTTCGTCCGATGGATTTGTCCATCGGATATCCGATGAAACTGTTTTCCATCAGTCTTGCCCACACACCATCAGTCAAAAAACCGACCGTTCCAAACGCGGTGACGTAAAACACTGCGATGAGCCGAGAAAAATGAAATTCAATGCTTCTGAGCATGCGTCGACTTGATTCTGAGTATGCGTGGGTTTTTTATCCGATGGACTTGCCCATAGACGATCTGAGTTTTCGATCGGTTTTTTTATCCATCGGAAAATTTTAAAACAAGTTCTATTTTTTAAAATCGATGGAAAAAAGACCGATGGGTACCATACACGATCGGTTGGTCTGATGAAAACCATCCATCGGACGGTTTTCATCAGTCAAACCGATCGTGTGTACGGGGCTTTTCAGTTTGTTCTCTTTATAAAGGCACCCGCAGCGTGAGAAGAAAAGTTTGTGCCCTGCCAACATACTGTAGAGAAGGACCTTTGCTCTCTGTGTGGACGCAGGGGGCTCTCTGCAGAGGTCAATACTTTCTTTGCCGAGTCAGAGCTTAAGCTCTCCAATAAGCAAAACTCAAGCTCCCTACTGACTGGAAAGCTCTAGCAATGCCTCAGATTGGGTGTCTCAGACCTCTAAAGACAAAGCACAGGTTTCCCACAGAGAGCAATAAAAATCAGTGTAAAGTGTACTGTATAGCAGAGTGTCTCATTCTCTGACCTTTTACTGCAATCGTCCAGCTCATCTGTATGCTAGTGTGGAAAGGTCCAACTCATCAGGAGGTATTTACTAAAGCACAATGCCTTTGCTAGTTTTACTGGCTAATATGTAGTCAATATGTCAACTCTTTTTTTTTTTTTTCTTATCCATTAAAAGCAGTTTTTCTGATGTCTTGAGTGTAAATGTTATAAGCTGTGCTTACCATCTCAGGCAAATCCCTCTTCTGATAGGTAAATTCCAACTGCTGATTGGTGGGCCCACTGCAAAGCACTATGGGTAATATGTTCTCAGGCGGGATGACATGTCCTGTTAAAATAAAATAAGAGGCCACAGAGATAAAGAGGTCACAATCATGGCTTATCTTAGGTGGGGCAGGTAGTTTTTTATGTATAACTAGAAACTGTCACATTTTATCAGCTGACTGCAAAGATGAATACTCTCTAATATTTTAAAGCGGAGCTCCGCCGGAAAAAAAAATATTAAAAGCCAGCAGCTACAGCTACAGCAGCTGCTGGCTTTTAATATATGGACACTTACCTGTCCTGGAGTCCAGCGACGTCCGCAGCAGAGGACGAGCGACCGCTCGTCGCTCTGCTGCTCCCTCCGCCATCCTCGCTGAGGGAACCAGGAAGTGAAGCCCTGCGGCTTCATGCCCGGTTCCCTACGGCGCATGCGCGAGTCGCGCTGTGCCGTTCTGATTGGTGCTCCTGTGTTCTGGGAGCCGAGTGTCTCCCAGAACACCAAGGGAAGTCTGCGGGAAGTGACGTAACTCCCGCAGATTCCCGGAGAGAGGACTCCCGGATGTGGGTGAAAATACCTGTCTTAGACAGGTATCTTCACCCCCCTCCCCCCTGAAAGGTGTCAATTGTGACACCGGAGGGGGGGAGGAATCCGATCCGCAGAAGTGAAAAATTAGGGTGGAGCTCCACTTTAAGTCGCTATCTCAGAACAAACATGCAGCCAGTGAAATCAGAGTAAAGAGCCAGAACTTTGCATCCTTGTGTAGGGTCGCTGACAAACAGCATTGATACCACTGATGTAGCATAGAAGTCAGGCAATCTGTATTTTTAGGAGAGACTGGTAACAGCAACCTGCATGTGCCTCTGTACAAGTTACTACTCACTGTGCTAACAACCCAGTCCAAAGCAAATCTTTTTTTTTTTTTTTGTCATTAATTTTTTTTATGAATAAAGAAGAACCCCCCAGAAATTGGACTTTAAGGGCAACAAGGAAATAATGTATAAAAAGTTTATTACAATCTCTACAAATGTACAATAATAAAAATATTTAAAACCATTGATGGTACGATAGATGCGTGAATCCCAGCGTAAGGTCCAGAAAGCCCTAAGTATGTATGTATGTATGTATGTATGTATGTATGTATGTATGTATGTATGTATGTATGTATATATATATATATATATATATATATATATATATATATATATATATATATATATATGGTCAAATTGATGAACAAAAGGGGGGAAGAATTTGGTGTGGGTATCTACTACCCTGGACTATATTGGAAAAAAGTATGGACATCAAAATGAACCTATTGTGTTGCCAACATCCCTAAGTAGGATCAAGAAAGAAGAACCCCCCAGAAATGGGACTTTAAGGGCAACAAGGAAATAATGTATAAAAAGTTTATTACAATCTCTACAAATGTACAATAATACAAATATTTAAAACCATTGATCTATCGTACCATCAATGGTTTTAAATATTTGTATTATTGTACATTTGTAGAGATTGTAATAAACTTTTTATACATTATTTCCTTGTTGCCCTTTAAAAGTCCCATTTCTGGGGGGTTCTTCTTTCTTGATCCTACTTAGGGATGTTGGCAACACAATAGGTTCATTTTGATGTCCATACTTTTTTCAATTTTTTTTTATTAGTTATCAGAACATAAAATAACAAATAAAGACATTAGGAAAAGTATAACAGGATTCACACCATTACACAGTTAGGTATTATAGCGAATGCATTTTTGATAAATACATTAAGTCAGTATAATAATCCTAGATGATCTTTCAATTTTTGATAGAGAGGGGTGTGATTTCACATCTTTTCTGGTCTAAAGAACCCTAGTGCAGAGGTATCTCCCTACTGGCAGAAAAAAGCCTAGAATTTCAGCTTATATGTCACAGGCTGAATGTGCACTCAGTCTATTTCCATAAAGAATCCATTAAAGCATGGAGGACTATATAGTGTACAGAAGCAACACAGTTTCAGTTTGGTTTTGGCCGTCAGTGCCTCTACATATTTACATTATTAGAATCCCATTTGGGTTTAACTGGTAATAGGACATATCTTGTTATTGTGATTAAGTATAGCCAAGTTTTTATGTGCAGAAGTGCGCTTTGTTCTGCTCTCCTGTGTCCCAGATCAAGCCGACAGCGGGTTAAAGCCCCCCTTGAAATTTTCCACATTTTGTCATGTTACAACCAAAAATTTAAATTTATTTTATTGGGATTTTATGTGACAGACCAACACATAGTGGCACATAATTGTGAATCGGAAGGAAAATAAGTGGTTTTCAAACTTTTTTACAAATAAATATTTGAAAAGTGTGGCGTGCATTTGTATTCAGCCCCCTTTACTCTGATACCCCACACACAGAGTCCTGACCTCAACCCGACAGAACACCTTTGGGATGAATTAGAGTGGAGACTGTGAGCCGAGGCTTCTCCTAACTATCAGTGCCTGACCTAAACAAATGCACTTCTGAAAGAATGGTCAAACATTCCCATAGACACACTCCTAAACCTTGTGGACAGCCTTCCCATAATGCCGCGTACAAACGGTCGGAAATTCCGCCAGCAAAAGTCCGATGTGAGCTTTTGGTCGGAAATTCCGACCGTGTGTATGCTCCATCGGACTTTTACTGTCGGAATTTCCGCCAGCAAAAGATTGAGAGCAGGTTCTCAATTTTTCAGACGGGAAAAATTCTGAATGGAAATTCCGATCGTCTGTAGCAATTCCGACGCGCAAAATTCCGACGCATGCTCGGAAACAATTCGACGCATGCTCGGAAGCATTGAACTTAATTTTCTCGGCTCGTCGTAGTGTTGTACGTCACCGCGTTCTTGACGGTCGAAAGTTCTGAGAACTTTTGTGTGACCGTGGGTATGCAAGCCAAGCTTGAGCGGAATTCCGACGGAAAATCCGATCGTGTGTACGGGGCATTAGAGTTGAAGCTGTTATAGCTGCAAAGGGTGGGCCAACTCCATATTGAACCCTACGGACTAAAACTGGGATGCCAACAAAGTTCATGTGCATGTAAAGGCAGGTGTCCCAATACTTTTGACAATATAGTGTAGCTTAATGTGGTTCTTAGCCAAAGCTGAACTTGAAAAAACTGGTGCTCTCTTCCCTATTTCCTCAGTTCGTTACTACAAAAACATCTCCTATTCTTCAGAAAGCAGCTTGTGGAAATATTGGCATTAGACCTTCCCTAAATAAAACTACAACCTTGGTTTGAGTGTAACTTGGTTTGAGAGCGTTTTGCAAGACAAGCAAAATTTTAAAATAAATTTTGACTTGATATACAAGTAGTGTCATGTCACAACTGTGTATAAAAGAGAAGAGAGGCGCCTCTAAGTGTAGTAATATGGTTACATTTAATGAAGGTACAACATTTAGCAAGTCACATGGTTGATGATTAAAACAGGCACATCTAAGTATGCAGGTATCTGGGGTAAAGCTGTTCACATAGAGCATCCTTCACACCACCATTGATGTCGTTCCTTCAGCCTCGTACTCACGACTGGTTTTCTCGTCAAGAAACGACAAGAAAACTGTTGGGAGAGCTTTCTTGCCGAGAAAACCGTTCGTGTGTATGGTTTCTCGTCGAGAAAACTGCTGGGAATCTCGATGAGAAAAATAGAGAACCTGCTCTCTATTTTCTCGTCAGAATTCTCATTTTTCTCGTCGGGATTCTCGTCAGCCTGTTTCCCGACGAGAAAACCGGTCGTGTGTATGCTTTTCCGAGTCTAAAAAAACCGTGCATGCTCAGAATCAAGTATGAGACGGGAGCGCTCCTTCTGGTAAAACTAGCGTTCGTAATGGAGATAGCACATTTGTCACGCTTTAACGGACTAAAAAGCACGAGGCTGAAAAGCACGAATCGTCTCTCCCCAAACTTTTACTAACACGCGGCAACACAAGATCAGCAAAAGCAGCCCAAGGGGTGGCGCCATTGGAATCGAACTTCTCCTTTATACTGCCGTCGTACGTGTTGTACGTCACCGCGCTTTACAACGACGAGATTTGGAATGGACAGTGTGTATGCAAGGAAAGCTTGACAAGAATCTCGTCGAGAAAACAATGTTTTTTTTTTACGACGAGATTCTCGGCCGTGTGTACTAGGCTTTCCACACTGCGCTCCACAAGCGGTTTAAGCTTCAATTTTAGATCGCTCTACTGCAGGGTAGTCATCCTGGTCATGATTGCAGACTGATAGCAGAGTCGGCGGTGCGGGGGATGGTCTATGTGGACAGCTTTACCCCGGATGCCTGCATACTTAGATGTGCCTCTTTTAATCATCAACCATGCGACTTGCTAAATGTTGTACCTTCATTAAATGTAACCATATCGCTACACTTAGAGGCGCCTCTCTTCTCTTTTATACTCTGTAGCTCCTGCTGGATTTTGCTTCTAATCCCCTTGTGGAGGCTTCCATTTGTGGATGGACATTTTATGGTTACACAACTTATTACTTTGCTATAATCTTTTTATATGGACTATAAACTGAAGGACTTATGAATAAATGGTTGTGGGATGAATCATTGGAGTTTCCATTATTTCTTATGGGAAAATTGTCTATAGGTATACAAAACATCTCCTGATACAAGGTTCATATAAAATATGGAAAGGCCCAGACTCACCGCAGGAGAACTCCACTATTCGGTCTGGGCTGAGTCCCGCTGATATCAACAGCTGCTGCTTAAAATCCGAAACCTAGAAGACAGATGCAGGGACAGGGATGCATGTGACAGCTGTGTATGTACGGAAATTGCACTCAATAACAATTTGTAGGTTGTCACTGGCTAATTGTTGTTCTGTCACAAAAGACAAGAGGAAACCTGGCTGCAGTACACAAAAACACACAAACAAAGCAGAGTACAGGCGCACGGCATATCTGTCACCAGCCAGACAGCATCTGGGGCATCCGTCATTGTGTCTTCAACATGTTTCTTTTAATATTTCATCACTCTTTCTGTGTGTTTTGTGAGAAGAGCAAAAGTACTTCATTTATAAAAATCATTTAACACTGAAATTGAAAAAAAAAACAAAAAAAACGTAACTTTTACTTTTAAACTAATTTGGAAAAACTATAGTCAATTTTAGCATTGTTATAGATACGAATGATAATCTTAACGTGTATTAAAGACCATTTATTTCTTACATTTGGATAAAGGAAGGCTTAAAATTCATCAGTTTCTTTTGCAGCCTGTCAGGTCAGGGAGGTGTTCCTTCACTGCCGGTCCCAGAAACACAACAGAAAGCAAGAAGAAATCTCTTTAAAGCGAGAGAAACCCTCCCTAAAGTGGGCCAAAGATAGATGGAAATTCAGCCGGTTCAGCAGGGAACCCGCAAATTCCAATCCATCTATGGGCAACCTGGTTGTACAAAAGTCAGGTCTCTCGATCGACTTCTATTCAACCAGCCTGTTGGAAAATTTTCACTCAATCAGTACCGCCGGCGATAGCCGACAGTCCTGATTCTAACGGCGGGGAAACCTCTTCCAGAATACAATAGCTCCGCAGGAGGGATTCCCCCATACACCTCAAAATGTGTGGATGGGGGAATCAATTCACTTTCTTTCATTCGCCCGGCTGGTTGAGCAAAATAAATTTTTTATCATGTCTGCCACTGGAGCAGGTGTCCCCAAAAAAATATCTGGTGGCAAGTCAAAATTTTAGACCTTCCCTCACTACTATCTCCCCAGCAGGGGCACAGACAGTAATAAAAAAACAACAGGGAATATACTCAGTCATAACTCTATACAACATTTAATAAAAACAAACTATCATTCTTATACAGTTGAACCTTGGATTATGAGCATAATCCGTTCCAGGAGAATGCTTGTAATCCAAAGCACTCGTATATCAAAGCGAGTTTCCCCATAGAAGTCAATGAGAACGAAGATAATTTGTTTCGCATTGACTTCTTTGGCATGCAATACTGCATGTGGCCAGAGGTGGTGGGGGGGGGGCACCGGAGAGCCTCGGAAATACTCGGTGACCGCTCAGCTGATCTCGGAAATCCTCGGAAACGGAGTATTTCCGAGTGATTCCGAGTATTTCTGAACGGCTTTGAACCGTTCCGAGTGTCACCGGCGCCCCCGCACCTCTGGCCAAATGCGGTACTGCACACCCCAATAGCTTGAATTCTGCTCGTTTTGAAAGACAACACTCGCAAAACCGAGTCAAGAGTAAAAAAAAAAAAAAAGAAAAGTTGCTCGTCTTTCAAAACGCTCGTTAACTGCGTTATTCGTAAACCAAGGTTCCACTGTATATTCTTCTCTGTACACGTCTTCAAGTTGTGCTGACCTTGTTTAAGGTTTGCCTGCATATTCATTTTAATCAAATTCCTTGTTGGACATCTCCCAGCAATCATCTGAACACAGGGATACAGGGCAGGTTTCTGCTGGGCTCTACCTTTAGAGATGCATGGCTGCCTGTATAGCAGCAATCTCTTTTTCTTATTGGGCCACGAGCATTGTATAATACCAGCTCGAGCTTCTTCAATCTGAGACAGTCTACATACACAGTATGCTTCCCTTTTGGTCCTCTTCCCCCACAGGCTGCCCAGGGCTTGACCTGGAATACAGCACTACCCTATTTCATGTGGATGATCTTGATGTTTTTTTTGAGTTTTAAAAACACATGCTGTTACTATATGTGGACACGAATGAGGTCTGAGAGGTCCTGAGGAAGCAGAGGTTCCCGTGAAACGCGTTGACCCTTTTTCGCCACCCAAGTCAGCAATCCAATCAGGGAGTTTTTGAGATAGGTAGATGTTATAATCTATTGACCTCGTGCACACCCATGAAGTGTTTTTAAATTTGTACGCATCAATAATGATCTTAATGTTTGTGTACAATAAGGCTCTGTTCACATCTAGGCATTGCTATTTTACAGGCGTTTTTTGCTGAGTTTTAAAAGGTCACCAATGTAAAAGCAGTAAAACGCCTGTAATCTGCCAAAAAAGAAGCTCCTGTACTTTGAGCAAAGGGCGTTTTGCTTCAGGCGACAGAATGTTCAAATGTGAACAGGGGCCATTGAAATTAATAGGATTTGTCTTGTTGGGCGTTTTTAGAGCTGAGGTTTACACCAGAAAAATGCCCAAAAATGCCTAGGTGTGAACGGAGCCTAAAGATTGATGTTATTTTTATCAACGTGTACTGTATATACTATTGGAGGTATATATATTATATATATAGGGCATTTAGAAAGTGTGCATTTCCACTCGCTATACAGCCTACTCACTGCCAATTTGGTAAACCCTAAGTGAATGTCAAAATCTGCTGGTTCAGTATGACATCTAAGGAGCAAGAAGTCCAATGCTGCAAGTACACTATATTACCAAAAGTATTGGGACACCTGCCTTTACATGCACATGAACTTTAATGGCATCCCAGTCTTAGTCGTAGGGTTTAATATTGAGTTGCCCCCCCCCCCCCCTTTGCAGCTATAACAGCTTCAACTCTTCTGGGAAGGCTGTCCACAAGGTTTAGGAGTGTGTCTATGGGAATGTTTGACCATTCTTCCAGAAGCACATTTGTGAGGTCAGGCACTGATGTTGACAGGAATGGCCTGGCTCGCAGTCTCCGCTCTGATTTATCGGGTTGAGGTCAGGACTCTGTGCAGGCCAGTCAAGTTCCAACATGTGCAGTCATGTTTGGAACAGGAAGAGACCATCCCCAAACTGTTCCCACAAAGTTGGGAGCATGAAATTGTCCAAAATCTCTTGGTATGCTGACGCCTTAAGAGTTCCCTTCACTGAAACTAAGGGGCCAAGCCCAACCCCAACCCCTGAAAAACAACCCCACACCATAATCCCCCCTCCACCAAATGATTTGGACCAGTGCACAAAGCAAGGTTCATAAAGACATGGAGGAGAGAGTTTGGGGTGGAGGAACTTGACTGGCCTGCACGGAGTACTAACCTCAACCCAATCGATCACCTTTGGGATGATTTAAGGTGGAGACTGTGAGCCAGGTCTTCTCGTCCATATTAGTGCCTGACCTCACAAATGCGCCTTTGGATGAATGGTCAAAGATTCCCATAGACACACTCCTAAACCTTGAGGACAGTCTTCCTAGAAGAATTGAAGGTGTTTTAGTTGCAAAGGGTGCGCCAACTCAATATTGAACCCCACGGACTAAGACTGGGGTGCTATTAAATTTCATGTGTGTGTGTAAAAGGCAGGCGTCCCAAAACTTTGGGTAATATAGTGTATATGCAAATCTGGAGGTCTAGTAAGACACAAAAAAAGCATGATTGCTGCTGTGGTGAATATTGGAATCTGGGTGGTCAGATGCTGAGCTAAATAACCAGATTTGGGGTCCCGATATGGCTCCAACGGCAGCTATTGATATAAGAATCTTTTGTTTCAGTCTTGATCTAGCATAACTGAAGAGATGTCTTACCTGCTAAGGACACTCTGCTAGACAGTGTTTGCTCACTATGTGCTGAGGTACAGCCACTAGGTGGAACTGTACTTTTGATTTTGCCTAGTGTCCAACCAACTAAAGGCAGGAACTACAGTACATGCAGGGGTCACAGACTGTGTTCCTACAATGAAAGCTGTTCAAAAAGGTGTTAACATCTAAGTGGAGTATGCTCTCTCTCCCAATGTTGCAGCAATGCTGGGGGGAGCACTGCACAGCTTTTGAACCAGGAGAAGCGCCTATTCCTGTGATTCTGGAAGCAAGCATCCGATGTATGGAGTGTCCGGACAACAAGTAAGAGCTGTAGAACAATAACATGGGATTTTTTTTACCATGCTTCGGGTGTACCGCAAATGGCCTACAGGTATGCCACGTACAATAAACTATATTTTTTGAGGCTGCTGTTATTTTAAACCTACTTGGGGTTCTTGTCTGTAGAGTCACTTTCGTGCAAAAGGTGCATTAGACTTTTAAGACATTTCCACATAAAAATCAGTTACTAAGCAGAATACGGAGCGGCACAGGACTATAAACCGAAAGACTTCAAGTCTTCTGCCCACTTATGTTTATAACGTATTTTTTGGTGACAAAGAAACTTAAGATGAGAGGACGTTGTCCATTCTTCTATATGTGTCCTGAGCCACGAAGACACCGATAACTGTTTTTTTTTTTGCACAGAACAGATTAAGCTTTTCTGTAATTACATTGGCGTTATTTTGTGCGGTTAGTTTACATACCAATTGTGCTTAGCGGGGTTCTTGGAGTGTTTAGCAGCGAGCACTACAGACCGTCCACCCAGACAGTACTCCAGCTGTTCAGAAATTCTTATCTGGCCTATTGAGAGTTCTAAAATGTATCATAATTTAGGGATTATGTGGCCCTCTCCCTGGAGACACCCCCCCACCTTCCTGATCCTATCAGTGTGTAATCCCCTGGAAGCAGACTGACATTTTAGGTAATTTGAATGTGGCATTTGCAGCCTTTTCAGTGAATAGTATGGCTGATTGACTGTGACTGTACCAGAAGCTGCCACAATCAGGCTCATCAGGTGCGGTGTGATGTGGATAGGAAATGAATTCCTCCCTTCTGTACACTGGGATCATGTTCAGCTTAGCACAAAGATGAAAAACATATGCAGAACTATTTTATCTGGCAAAAAAATTGCAATGAAAAGCACATACACCCATGTATTAAAGAGAACCTGTCAGGCATGGGCATTTGTAGCAATCTGAATCTACATTCTTAAAGTGGTATTAAACCCAGTGGCGGTGCGTCCATAGTGGGCGCAGGAGCGCCGCCTCCCTCTCTCTCCTGCGCCCGTCACTCACGTAAACAATACATAGGTTCATACATTGCATGAACCTATGTATTGTCGCAGGCGCCACTGACGCCCACTATTCAGATGGCCGGCCCCCTGGTGAGCGCCGGCCATTTGAATAACAGCGGCTTGTTGGTTTTTGGAAGTGCCTATCAGAGCCTCTGATAGGCTTCCCGATTACAGCCTGTGGGCTCTAATCGGCTTCCGAATAGTTAACCAGGGGACGCACATGGTGTGCATTCCTTGGTTAACACTGACACGTGTCTCAGCCAATCAGGTTCACTGGGTCTGGTTACCGGTAACCTGATTGGCTGAAGCAACATCGAGGGCGGGAGAAGGCATCTAGGGAGCGTGCTGACCCGAGGAAGGTAAGTACCAGGCTGGGGACAAACTGGCTGCATTTGGGGGGGGGCAAACTGGCTGCATTTGGGGGGGGAGCAAACTTGCTGCATTTGGTGGTGGGGCTGCAAACTGGCTGCATTGGGGGGGGGGGCAAACTGGCTGCATTTGGGGGGGGGGCAAACTGGCTGCATTTGGGGGGGGAGCAAACTTGCTGCATTTGGTGGTGGGGCTGCAAACTGGCTGCATTGGGGGGGGGGGCAAACTGGCTGCATTTGGGGGGGGGCAAACTGGCTGCATTTGGGGGGGGGGGCAAACTGGCTGCATTTGGGGGGGGGCAAACTGGCTGCATTTGGGGGGGGCAAACTGGCTGCATTTGGGGGGGGGGCAAACTGGCTGCATTTGATGGGCACAGTGGCTGCGTTTAATGGGCACAGTGGTGGCAATTTCTTTTATTTTTTCTCAGTTTGTTTGCGCCCCCCCAAAAATTCTGAGCACCAGCCGCCACTGATTAAACCCTAAACCAAAAATGTATTATATTGCAACTTACCAATCATTAGATGTGGTGGCTGCATTCGTTTTCTTTTTTTTTTAAGCTTTTTTCCCCGCTTTTCTTTTTTACCTGGTGATCTGGCCAGTAACACATCTCCTGTATTATAGTGCCCCACTCTGGATGAAGGAGCACATAGGGCACATCTGAACAGCACCATTGTCAGTTTGGGGGGGAAGGGAATGTTAGATGTACTAGCATATTTAGATATGCTAACAAATTGAAGCTGAACTCGCAGCTAACATTTTTTTTTCCCTTTTGGGATAAACGTTTTACATGGATAAATAAAAGCTGATCATTGTAAGAACCCTTGTCAGTGGTAAATGGTTTGTCGCAACACTAATACATCTGCGGGACAGCTCATTTTTAAAAAAAAACAGACTTACTGGCTGGATCGTTAGATAAAAAAAAAGAAAATTAATGCAGTCATCACAGCTAATTATTGGTAAGCTGCAATATAATAAATGTTTGTTTTTGGGTCTAATACTATTAAATTAGGGTGACCTCACCTCTAAGAGATAAATGTGTGTGCTGCTAATCACTTGTATTCCCTTCTTAGCAAAGCATAAATGTTAGCTCAGGACCAGGCTTCTAAGGCCCCAAGGAGAATGCCCCGTCTCCTGTCTGAGCTCATAACTGAAACTCGATGGACAGTTGGAGGAGGGTAAAAATAGGATTTTTATAACAGCTTACCTGTAAAATCCTTTTCTTGGAGTACACCACGGGACACAGAGCCAGTCATTACATAATGGGTTAAGGGTCACCAGCGGTGATTGGACACTGGCACAACCAATGGAAGACAGTTCCCCTCCATATAACCCCTCCCATCAGGGAAGTACCTCAGTTTTGTAGCAAAGCAGTAAGGTTCCCATAAGAAGGGTGGGACCTCTGTGTCCCGTGGTGTACTCCAAGAAAAGGATTTTACAGGTAAGCTGTTATAAAAATCCTATTTTCTTTATCGTACACCACGGGACACAGAGCCAGTCATTACATAATGGGACGTCCCAGAGCAATGCTCATATGAAGGGGGGGAGACACAGATCAAACCGACCGCTTGCGGACCAGAAGCCCTATACTGCTGCCTGCAGCACACTTCGCCCGAAGGCGGAATCCTCATGTCCTTTCACATCTATTTGATAGAATTTGGAAAATGTATGGACTGAAGACCAAGTTGCAGCTTTACAGATCTGAGCCATCCAAGCCTGGTGGTGCACTGCCCATGAAGCACTTATCGCCCTGGTAGAGTGCGCCTTAACAGGAAAAGGAGGAGTCCTGTTCTTTAAACCATAAGCTTGAACAATTACTTGTCTAATCCACCTGGAAATGGTGGATTTTGATACCGCTTGGCCCTTCTTGGGACCATCTGGTAAAATAAACAAAACATCTGTTTTACGTATCTGAGCGGTTGCTTGCAGATACACCCTTACCGCTCTCACTAGATCTAGAAAGTGTAATAATTTTTCCCCCGCCGTCCGCGGGTTTGGAAAAAAGGAAGGCAGAACAATGTCTTGATTCAAGTGAAAAACCGACACCACCTTAGGCAGAAAAGCCGGATGGGGTCGTAGTACGATCTTGTCCTTGTGACAAATTAGATAAGGCTCTTTACAAGAAAGAGCTGCTAGCTCTGATACTCTCCTAGCAGAAGCTATAGCAATCAGAAAGGCCAATTTCCTACTTAATATAATTAAAGGAATATGGCGAATAGGTTCAAAAGGTTGCTTTTGCAACACTGACAATACCAAATTCAAATCCCATGGACACAAGGGAGACCTGACTGGAGGATTTATCCTCAGTACCCCCTGAATGAATGTCCGAACTAGGGAGTGAGATGCCAATGGTCTCTGAAAGAAGACTGATAGAGCCGATATTTGCCCTTTGATGGTGCCAAGGGCTAATTTCATATCCACTCCTAACTGGCAAAAAGCAAGAATCCTACTTATTTCATATTTCAGAGGATTCCAACTTCTGGATTCACACCAGGAAACGTATGCTTTCCAGACTCTATGATAGATGAGTCTGGAGGCTGGCTTTCTAGCATTAATGAGCGTAGAAAGAGCCAGGCCAGAGACCCCTCTCTTTTTCAAAATGTGGGTCTCAGCAGCCAGGCCGTCAAATTTAGCCTTTGTAAGGAAGGGTGGAATACTGGACCCTGTGACAACAGGTCGTGTCGAAGTGGAAGCTTCCAGGGCCTTCCTATCGCCATTTTTACGATCTCGGCGTACCAAGGCCTCCTGGGCCAGTTTGGGGCCACTAGGATTACTGGTATTCCCTCCTCCTTGATCCTGCGAAGCAGTCTTTGTAGAAGAGGGATCGGAGGGAATGCATAGATCAGTGAGAACTGATTCCATGGAGTTATTAGAGCGTCTGTCCCGTAGGCTAGGGGATCTCTCGTTCTGGACACAAAGTTGTCCAATTTCTTGTTGAACCTGGAAGCTAGCAGGTCTACATCTGGGTTTCCCCATCTCAGACATATGGCCTGAAAGATCTCTGGGTGAAGAGACCACTCTCCTGGTAGCAGCTGCTGACGACTCAGGTAGTCTGCTTGCCAGTTTTCTATCCCTGGAATGAAGATTGCAGAGATGCAAGGTACATGCTCTTCTGCCCATGCCAAGATCCGGTTCACCTCTCTTTGGGCTGCCCGACTGTGGGTGCCTCCTTGGTGATTGATGTAAGCTACTGCCGTAGCATTGTCGGATTGAACCCGAACTGGGTAGCCCTGTAACCTGTATGTCCAGGTTTTGAGGGCTAGATATACTGCACGGATCTCTAGCACGTTGATGGGCAGGATCCCCTGAGTCTTGGCCCAGGTTCCCTGGGTAGAAGCCTCCTCGAATACTGCACCCCAGCCCGATAGGCTGGCATCCGTAGACACCACCTTCCAGGTTGCTGGGAGGAAGCACTTTCCCTTCCGTAAATTCTTGGCTTCTAGCCACCAATTGAAGCTGTGGCGTACTTGTGAGGACAGGCGCATGGGTATATCCAGAGATTGGCTCTTTCTGTTCCAGGAGGCTAAAATATTGCCTTGAAGTAGTCTCGAATGAAACTGGGCGTAAGGGACCGCCTCGAAGGAGGCTACCATCTTTCCCAATAGTCTCATGCAAAGGCGAATAGACGGCCTCTTGTTTGCTTTGACCTTGTGGATCAGGTCTTTCAGAGACTGTATCTTTGGCTCTGGCAGGTATACCCTGTTTTGGGCTGTATCTATGATCATGCCCAGGTACACTATCCTTCTTTGGGCCTGGAGAGAGGATTTTTGTAAGTTTATAATCCATCCTAAATGCTCCAGGTATCCTACTGTAGTGTCTACAGCGTGATCCAATCCCTCCTTTGACTGATCTATTAATAGTAGATCGTCTAGATAGGCTGTTACCGCAATGCCCCGTGTTCTCAGGTTTGCTAACATAGGAGCTAGCACCTTTGTGAATACTCTGGGCGCGGTGGCTACACCAAATGGCAGGGCCACAAATTGAAAGTGGCGATCTTCTACCGCAAACCTTAGGAATCTTTGGTGAGCGGGGAGGATTGGTATGTGTAGATATGCGTCTTTGATATCTATGGACGCAATGAATTCTCCGCCTTTTAAAGTAGCGACCACGGATCGAATCGCTTCCATTCGAAAATGGCGAACGTTCAGAAACTGGTTTAGATTTTTTGATCCAGGATGGGTCTGACTTCTCCGTTCGGTTTTGGAATCACAAAGAGGTTTGAGTAAAAACCTGAACCTTGCTCCTTTTGGGGTACCTCTGTAACCACACCTTGAGCTATTAAGTGATTCAAACCTTTGAAGAAGGATCCTCTTTTTTGTGGATCCTTGGAGAGTCTTGAACTTCGGAATTGAGAAGATGGGATCTCTCGAAATTCCAGTCTGTACCCTGAGGATATTGTGGATACCACCCATTTGTCCTGGGTTTCTGTCCGCCAAGTCGCTGAGAACTGACGAAGCCTTCCCCCCACTCGGCCGAGCGGGGGCGCCCCTTCAATGAGAGGTTTTGGGGGCTTGCTTATTAGCTCTTGAACCCCACGGCTTCTTGTTCTTCTGAGCCTGTTCTTTGGCTTTTTTGGGCGGCTGAAAAGGCCGTCGCCACTGGCTGGAGTCAGATTTCCCGGGAGCTGGGGAGAGAGTGTGTTTAAAACAAGGTCTCTTGTTTTTCTTTCTCTCAGGTAAAAGTGTCGTTTTACCACTTGATATCTTTTGGATATATCTTTCTAAATCTTCCCCAAAAAGGCGTTCGCCATGGAACGGGAAACTTGCCAACAACTTTTTGCATGGGGCTTCCGCTGACCAATGCTTAAGCCAAAGTACTCTGCGCATCTGTACCAGCTGGAGTGTAAGGCGTGATGCCTGTATGATAGAATCTCTCATGGCATCCACTGTGAAGCATAAGGCTTTAGGCAAATTCTCCCAATTTTTAGCCTGCTCTGAAGGCAGCTCCTTCAGCCCCTGCTTTACCTGTTGGCTGACGACCTGACACATACCGACTGCTGCTACTGCAGGTTGGATAATTGAGCCGGCCAAAAGGAAGGAGGATTTCAGTAAGGATTCCAACTTCTTCTCAGAAGGATCTTTAAACACTTGTACATTATCCACTGGACATGTCAGGTTTTTATTTACACAAGAAATAGCCGCATCTACCGTAGGCAGGCTCCATTTCTTTAAAAAAATTTCCTCCATAGGATAAAGAATGTTAAACTTTTTTGGAGGTAAAAAACGCTTATCTGGATGTTGCCAGTCTGCGTACAATAGATCCTCTAGTAACGGATGAACCGGGAAGGAGCATGCACCTTGCAGGGATCTTAATGATCCTAGGGAGGAGACAGGTGATTCTGTTACCTCCAAAGAGGGTAACCTAAATGCAGCTCGCACGGCTCCTGCATAGCATTGCACCTGTAACTTTAAAATCTGGGATACCGAAAAAGGCTCATCCGATATCCCTGATCCGTCTGACTCCTCATCCTCTGCTGATGTAGCCTCCTCCTCATCCTCCTCCTCCTCAGGTACTTCTGAAGGGAGGTCCAATACTGGAGATCTGCTTCGCTTATTGTCCTTTTTAGAGGATTTAGCGATTAAAGTAGCAATTTCTCCTCCAGATTATTTAGGGCAGCTGATAAAGTGTCCTCAGTGACATATGCAGGCCCAGGCTTCACTGGGGAAGCCGCCATACCTGACAGAGGTAATGGCTCATCCTGTACAGGTGCTTTTGGCAACACAGGAGAGGAAGGTACCGAGTCAGCACAGCTAGAGCCCCCTGTCTCAGGCGGCGGTGCTCTTTTATCTCTACGCCGCAGGTTTTTCTGCTGAAAGTTTTCAGACAGATACCAAACTTCACCCTTCACGGTGGGCTATGTGTGCCAACCTTCAGGGATATGGGTTCCTATTTAAAGGATACCTCTCCCCTGGGCCTTGTACAAGACTCTTACCAGGACTTTATAGCGAAATAGCGAAAGTGCTGGATCTTAGAGCCCAGTCCTCCGAAGAGAGACATTACAGGCGACGCCTCATGGATGAGGCCCGGATCCCATCCAGATTCAGCTCATTTGTAGGCGTCTTGGATGGATCCGAAAGCATAGCTCTTTTACCCCCAGAGGGTCTCTTTGGTAGAGCTTTCCTTTAGCACCTCCTAACGCGTCCAACACCTTTCGACACTGGCGAAAAAACTGAGGTACTTCCCTGATGGGAGGGGTTATATGGAGGGGAACTGTCTTCCATTGGTTGTGCCAGTGTCCAATCACCGCTGGTGACCCTTAACCCATTATGTAATGACTGGCTCTGTGTCCCGTGGTGTACGATAAAGAAAATTACCATTCATTTGCATGTAAGCCTGCCAGTACTGTTAGAACTGTTAGAACTGTTAGAACTGTTTTAGCAATATTAGTTACAGCAGTAAGCTCAAGTAGGAATAAGTCTCAGCCTTATACTGACTCTTACAGGGGGAGAATATAAGTAAACACTGGAAAAAAAAAAAAGAAATCCTAAATAGAAAGGCTAAGCTACTATAATTACACAAGAGTGGTGGTTCAGATTGTTACAGATGTTGATTGGCACTCTTTATGGTTTGTAAAGAATTAAAAAAAACTAAAATAAAAAAAATAACAAACATGTCATACTTACCTCCACTGTGCAGCTCGTTTTGCACAGAGTGGCCCCGGTCCTCCTCTTCTGGGGTCCCTCGGCGGCTGTCTCGGCTCCTCCCCACAATCACTCACCACCTATATGCGAGCTCGCATGGTGGTGAGTGATTGCGGGCGCGCTCCAGTGATACAGCCATTACAGTGATACAGCTATTGCCGCTCACTGTGTCACTCGGCCCCGCCCCCAGCGCGCCGCATCATTGGATGTGATTGACAGCAGCGCGAGCCAATGGCTGCGCTGCTTTCAATCCATCGACTGTAGCCAATCAATGGCCAGGCTGAACGGCGGGGAGGATGTCGATGTCGGGGCCGAGCGTGGGACTTTCGAGGGGTCAGGTAAGTAACACCGGGGCTCGGGGGGGGGGGGGGGCTTCATTGTCGGATGTTTCTTCACCTTCATGCATAGGATGCATGAAGGTGAAAAAACACTTACCTTTACAACCCCTTTAGGGAATTCTGCAGACCCCATATCAGTGCCCAGGTTCATACCTGCCCTTTAGATTTACCTATAATTATTACCACACTAGTAATCCCCCCCCGAGCTCCATCCTTTAACAAAAACTCATCCAGTATCTCCAACTCCTTTCTATCAACTTGCCTCTCAAACTTCAAGCCCGATTAACAACCTCTAGAGTAGCAAGTCTAGGAGGGCCTGACATTTTGCCAACCATTTACACTTTATAAAGAACCTACTGCACTCTGTCCAGGATGGCTTTTTATGGAGAAATAAGCATGACAACTTCACATTATGAATGAAAGAGAACATCTCAAGGTTTGCTGTGCAAATCAAATGTTATAGGTGGGCAGCAACAGACCTACAGAAAGAGATCTGCCCAGTGCAATTTCCAAAGAGAGATAAGCAGCTGACCAAACTATATCTCATCTTTTCTTAGTTTCGTCCTGTAGTCTTCTATACAGTCTCTTTAAAATATAAACGGCCTTCCCCATTCTAAGGCCTCATGTACACTGCTGCTGGTAAACGGACGTTTAGGAGCAGTTGGGCATTTTTTTCAACTGCTCCTGAACCCTCCTCTGTTATCTTATCAGTACATGTACACTGGGTCATTTATAGTCGTTTCTAGGCAGTTGTGTTTAGAGGCTTTTTCTTGAACCCCAAAAAAAATGCATTCAGAAGCTGAGTTTAGAGGCAGTTGAAGCGCCAAACGCGGCTATACGCGGCATGTAAACGCGGCTATACGCGGCATGTAAACGCGGCTATACACGGCATGTAAACGCGGCCGTTTTTAGACACTGGTTTCTAGCTGTCAAGTTAAATCGTTCAGGAGAGGTTGAACAACGTCCCGTGTACATGAAGCCTAAAGAGAAGCACTATAATGACAGTAACTTTTAAGTGAAAGGCAGAGATGATGCAGGGACAAGGTGCCTCTCTCACCGGCTGCATGGTGCCTCCAGCGATGATGATAGAGCGACACTCCTTTAGGACCTCAGCAAAATGCACAGCAGGGTTTAGCATGAGAAATTTCAGGCTGCTCCGTGCCACAGTACCTGCAGAGACAAACACATTTTCCATCACCTAAGGTTATTCAGCCATTCGGTTTACAAACCTGCTATCAGACAAAAGGGTCAATTTTCTAAAACCTACCAGTAGCACAAGATTTCCCACTGACACAGCAAAATTAAGCCATTAACTTTTTTTGGGGACACTAGAATGCGGAAGGGTTACAACCCCTGTCAACACTTCACTACTGGTCCCTATAGGACACATTTTGCTTACTTCCTATTTGATAGGTTTCAGGCAAAACAGGACGTTCATCCATCTCCCTGTTTATTTGATGGGTATCAGGCAGAACAGAAAGTGAGAGAATTCTCCCCTCTTCTTATTTGATGGGCATCAGACGGAGGAGAGAATTTCCTCACTTTCTGTTCTATCTGATGGGTATTAGGCAGAATAGAAAGTGAGGAAAAATCTCCTCCTCTACCTGTCTATGTGATGAATACCAAGAAGAACAGGACATTTTTCCTTCTACCTATTTGTGGCCATCATCTGGATAAGTACCCAGGGTGCAGACGAGAAGCTGAAGGGCAAGACCACAAACTGGTAATGAAGGGGCCTAAATAAAATGTGGGAATTGCTGATGCTGGAAAGATGAGGACAGGTAAGCATCCTTTGATGTCCACAGAAGTCAGAAAGTCCCCTTGGAAAAGGGCACCAGTAATAGATTTATCTAGGTCCAATGTGGAATTTCTAGATCCGAATAAAGACATTGAGAGCTTTGAGATCCAGAATGGGGTGAATGCCCCCTATAAGCTTGGGAACATTCAGCAGATTATAGTAAAACCCCTGAATCCATTCTACAACATAAACAGGGGTAACGACACCTTAAAGTGTTTGTTACCCCAGCATTCCTGATATGTGTCTGCTATACCATGTACTTGTATGACAAAAGTATCCTGTTCTCTTTTTTTGCTTCTTTTGTGTGAAATCCCTGGTGTTCCTGCCAGTCGCCCTGTTTTCCTGTTAAAAACTGACCACACTATGCAGAACACACAGTTGTCAGTTCTCTAGGTGTGCTGGGAACCCCAGCTGCTCTCCTCCAATTATTAGACTTGTCCTAACATGCCTCCCCTGCACAGCCTTTCACTGGGAAGGTCAGTGTGCTGCTGCTTCTCCTCCCCCTAGCTCTTATGCAGCAGAGAACAGAGGGAATGTGATCACATATAAAAAAGGGGAAAAAAAAAAAAAGGTATTTATAATGTTTTTTTATAACTATACACAAATGTTTGCTTTTCATTAAAATTTTAAACTGAATGGGTTGTTTTGCAAGGTGACTGTTTACAATCACTTTAATCCAGAAGACACCAGGGGGCCTGATGAAGATCTGCTAATCAGTGCAGTGACACAGGAAGGTTGGAACTCCAGTTTTCAGCCTTGGGATACAAACTCCTGCACCAAATTGTCAGGAATGCAAGCTGTACAAGCATCTGGAAAGGTTAACATATATCTGCTGACTCTGGAAAGTGGGGGCTCACCTAATACAGAGGAAGGCTTGTCTGGGGACTCTGCCCCTGTGTCTAGACATGTTTCAACTGTGTGGCGGTAAGGCATGGTATGAAGCATGGCCTCAAATACTCATAAAATCTGGACAGCAGACAAGAGTCAGATAGGTGGAGGTAACCAAGGTGGGCAGCAGGAACTAATCGAAGTTCCATGTTGTTCTTGCAAGCAGAAGCAATAGCCAGGGGATGCTTCATCCATATTGTATGGCGGGAAAGAGCACACAATGTGCACCCTTGACAGGCCGTCTAGTACCATTAGCACCAAGTGACACAAGATTGACCCCTTCTGCAGTTAAACTAGCAGTGACCGGGAAAATGGCACCTAGGACCCAAGTAAATGAGGCAAATTCCTGCATTCAGCCTGACTGGCCAACTCACTAAGTAACGTGAGATGGATGGAATAATCCGCCCCTTGCTGGGACACTGTATTCTGACTGCGCCTACCGCTGCTGTCAGAATACACTAATCAGTAGCTGCAGCAGACAAAAGTTTTCTAGCGTGTCTGTTCTACAGTAGTCTAACAATTGACTTGTCAAACAAGTGAGGGCCACACACAGCTCCAAATTTAGCCAGTCTCTGCTGAACTGTCTGAATTTCAATCTACCTTTGCCCAGCTTTAGTCTTCAGAGACAGGGCAAGGTTGGGGTAATGCAAATAGCTCTGGACCTGTCCGGATGTAGTCTGGAAAGCACCACACAGAGAAGCCAGTGTCTGAATGTCACTTCTGGGCATCCCCTGCAATGTCTAGTCCAGTGGGGTTCTGGTACAGAACTTTAAAATCAAGTAGAGTAAAAGCCAATCCTGATTGCTGCTTATAGAGAAAAGCTCAGCAGTGATTTAGTAACAATTTTGATTGAAGAGAATAAAAGTAGCCATCAAAAAAGGTCAGACTTTTCTCAACAGATTTAGAGACAGTACTCCAAATGCCAGACTAAGGATGACTGGGCCAGATAGCAGCAATCACAGAGGCAAAGATCCAGCAGCGATGTAGTGAAGAGTCTTGATTGAAAAAAAAAAAAAAAAAAAAAAAACATTTCAAAACTAGGTTTTACACAGCAGAGCTGAAAAGGCATCCGTCCTACTATGAGACTAGCAAAAAAACTAAGGCATGCTGGTAGTAGGAGCGGCTATCCTTGGCTGGTCTACTGTTCTTTTAATTCCCAGTGTCTAATGCTCCTGTAGGCAGCAGTATAACTCCAAAGTATAGAAGGAAAGAAAAAGTTTTGACTGGAGTCAAGTTTTAAGATTTACATTTTGAAAAAATAGGATTTTTATAACAGCTTACCTGTAAAATCCTTTTCTTGGAGTACATCATGGGACACAGAGCGGCATAGTCATTACTATGTGGGTTATAGCGTTTACCTTCAGGTGCTGGCACTGGCAACTTCCAAACCGGAAGTACCCTCCCCTATATAAGCCCCTCCCATCCGGGAGCACCTCAGTTTTGTAGCAAAGCAATAAGTGTCCCCAAAAGAGGGGTGGGAGCTCTGTGTCCCGTGATGTACTCCAAGAAAAGGATTTTACAGGTAAGCTGTTATAAAAATCCTATTTTCTTTCTCGTACATCACGGGCCACAGAGCGGCATAGTCATTACTATGTGGGACGTCCCAAAGCAATGCCCAATGAGGGGGGGGGATACACCATACATAAGCTGGGCGCTATCTTAGACATGAGGATCTTTTGCGGCCTGCAACACACTGCGCCCAAAGGCGACATCCTCCTGACTTCTAACGTCCACCTGGTAGAACCTAGTAAACGTGTGTACTGAAGACCATGTTGCGGCCTTACAGATTTGAGCCAGGGAGGCCTGGTGATGCACTGCCCATGAAGTTCCAACTGCTCTCGTGGAGTGCGCCCTAACTTTGACCGGAGGCGGTCTCCTTTTCAAGCCATAGGCTTGCATTATGACCTGTCAAATCCACTTGGCTAAAGTAGATTTTGACGCTGCCTGACCCTTTCTGGGGCCTTCCGGCAGAATAAACAAAGTATCCGTTCTGCGAATCTGAGCAGTGGCTTTTAGATAAGCTTTAACTGCTCTTACTACATCCAAAGAATGTAATAACTTTTCCTCTACCGAACTAGGTTTGGGGAAAAAGGAAGGAAGAACCACATCTTGGTTCAAATGAAACCTCGATACCACCTTAGGAAGAAAGGCTGGATGAGGACGTAACACTACTCTGTCCTTATGGATAACCAGATATGGCTCTTTACAGGACATAGCGGCCAATTCCGACACTCTTTTAGCCGAACAAATGGCTACTAGAAAAATCAATTTCCTGGTGAGAAGAACCAAGGAAATGTGCTGAAATGGTTGTTTCTGTAGAACCGACAGAACCAGGTTTAAGTCCCATGAACATATGGGAATATTAACCGGAGGGCTAATACGCATCACTCCTTGTATAAAGGCTTTGACTAGTGAATGCGAAGCCAAGGGCCTTTGAAAAAATATTGACAAGGCCGAAATCTGACCCTTGATAGTACTCAAGGCAAGCTTCCTATCTACAGCCCACTGTAGGAAGTCCAGAATCCTACCTATTATGTACTTACGTGGATGCCATTTCTTGGCCTCACACCAAGCGATGTACGCCTTCCAGATTCTATAGTAGATCTGCCTGGATACCGGCTTCCTGGCATTGATCATGGTAGATACCACAGGATTAGAGAGACCTCTCTTTTTTAGAATGTGGGCTTCAATAGCCAGGCCGTCAAACCTAGGGCTGGTAAGGAAGGGTGGTATATCGGTCCTTGTGAAAGCAGGTCCGGACGATGTGGGAGGGTCCAAGGACTCCCCACAGACATTTTTACAATCTCCGCGTACCATGCTCTTCGGGGCCACGCTGGAGCCACCAGAATCACTGGTTTCTTTTCTACCCTGATTCTGCGGAGTAATCGAGGTAACAATTGTGGCGGTGGGAATGCATATATCAGCTTGAACTGATCCCAAGGGAACACTAGGGCATCCGAGCCGCAAGCTAGGGGATCCCTTGTTCGAGAGACAAATCTGTCCACCTTTGCGTTGAATCTGGATGCTAGCAGATCTACATCCGGTGTTCCCCACCGCTGACATATTGTCTGGAAAACCTCGGGGTGAAGGGACCATTCCCCTGGGCATAATTGTTGGCGACTTAGAAAGTCCGCCTTCCAATTCTCCACTCCTGGAATGAATACCGCGGATATGGCTGGGACATATCTTTCTGCCCATTTCAGGATGCAATTTACTTCCCTCTGGGCTGCACGACTCCTGGTGCCACCCTGATGATTGATATATGCCACTGCCGTGGCATTGTCTGATTGAATTCTGACAGAGGACCCTTGGAGTTTGGATGTCCATGCTACTAGGGCATATCGGGCTGCTCGTATCTCTAAGAGATTGATGGGCAGGGCCTTTTCTGCATCCGACCATCTGCCCTGGAGAGACCATTGCTCCAGTACTGCACCCCAGCCTATAAGGCTGGCATCTGTAGTGACCACCTTCCAAGAAATCGGACTGAAGGATTTCCCTTTTTCCAGATTCTGGGGAACCAACCACCAACGGAGGCTCTTGTGAACGGAAGGGGACAAGGACATTGGTAAGTCTAGGGCCTGAACTTTTTTGTTCCAGGCTGACAGTATGGCCCTTTTCAAATTCCTTGAATGGAATTGACCGTAGGGTACTGCTTCGAATGATGCCACCATTTTTCCCAGCAGCCTCATGCACAGGCGTATGGACGGCTGTCTTTTTGTACCCACTAGGTGGATCAAATCTCTCAAAGACGACACCTTTTCTTGAGGCAAGAAAAATTTTCTCTGGTCTGAATCCAGCCTTAGCCCCAAGTATTCCAGACTTTTGACTGGTTTTAGGGCTGACTTGTCTCGGTTGATAATCCAACCGTGAGATTCCAGATACTTGATTGTCTCGTGAACAACCACTTCTAGTTTTTCCACTGAGTGGTCTATCAGCAACAAGTCGTCTAGATATGCCATTATCGTTACACCTTGTGTTCTTAGATTGGCCAATAATGGGGCCAGAATTTTTGTGAACACTCGTGGTGCTGTGGCCAGACCGAAGGGTAAGGCTCTGAACTGAAAATGGCGCCCTTCTACTGCAAAGCGTAGAAATTTTTGGTGAACTGGAAAGATGGGAATGTGCAAATAAGCATCTTTGATGTCGATCGAGGCAAGCCATTCCTCCCCTTGTAGGGCAGTGGTCACCGATCGGATCGACTCCATCCTGAAAGTTCTGATATGTAGGAATTTGTTTAGCCCTTTTAGATTTAATATGGGCCTCACGTCCCCGTTTGGTTTCGGGACTGTAAAGAGGTTTGAGTAAAACCCGAACCCCCATTCTTCCAGGGGAACTTCCATAATTACTCCTTGGAGCAATAGTTGTTCTAGTGCCAACAGGAGGGATCCTCTCTTCCGGGGATCCCTTGGCACGTTCGACCTTATAAAATGGGAAGGAGGGGAGTCTTTTAACTCCAATTTGTATCCCAGACTTACTGCGGAGAGCACCCATCTGTCTCTGATCGTGTCCCGCCAGGTCTCTGCGAACAACTGAAGTCTTCCCCCCACCCGATTGAGTGGGGGCAACCCTTCATGCATTTGATTTTGGGGGAGGTTTTGTACCTCTCCTGACCCAGGGTTTCTTGTTACCCTGCGATTGTACCTGATTTTTACCCCCGGGATTTGACCGAGGAGGCCGTCGGAACTGTTTCACAGCCGATGTCCCAGGGACTGGAGAAGCAGGCCTCTTAAAAGAGGGACCTCTAACTCTGTTTTTAACCGGCAAGAGTGTACTTTTACCGCTGGAAATTTTCTGGATATATTTGTCCAGGTCTTCCCCGAATAAGCGTTCACCATGAAATGGGAAGCTAACCAGCAATTTTTTACAGGGAGCTTCAGCAGACCAGTTTTTGAGCCATAGAAGCCTGCGCATATGTACTACAGACAGCGTAAGGCGGGAGGCCTGATGGATTGAATCCTTTATGGCGTCAACCGCAAAGCATAAGGCTCTAGGTAGATCAGCTAGGGCAAGGGCCTGCTGATCTGGCAGGTCCCTTAAGACCTGTTTCAACTGATCCTTCACTGCTTGGCAGACCCCAATAGCTGCCACTGCTGGTTGTGTCACCAAGCCTGCTGTAGAGAAAGCAGATTTTAATAAGGACTCCAATTTTTTATCTATTGGGTCCTTGAACATTTGGACATTATCTACTGGACATGTCAGTGATTTATTCACACAAGAGATGGCTGCGTCCACTGTAGGGACCCTCCATTTTTTGATGAACTTATCCTCCATGGGATAGACCACCGGAAATCTCTTGGGAGGAGTAAATATTTTATCAGGATGTTCCCAATCCTGGTAAATGAGCCCTTCCAGTAAAGGATGGATTGGAAAGGAACAAACAGTCTGGGGAGCTTTTAGCGACCCCAACGAGGAGACAGAAGTGGATGATGGCTCCGCAAGGGGCATTTTAAATGCTGATCGGACCATGTTAGTCAGGGACTGAACCCATAATCTTTCAGCGTGTGATGCTGAGAATGGCTCTTCCACTGTTGATTCCTCTACAACAGAATCAACCTCATCCTGATCCCCTTCAGGTAGGTCGATCCCTGTATGGGACTGTTGTTCTGCTAACAGGTACTCTGAGGGAGGAGACGGAGATCGGGCGCGCTTTCCCTCTGACAGGGAAGCAGCGATCAATGTTGTCAATCTCTCTTCCAGTCCTCCCAGAGCTGAGGAAAAAACCTCCTCTGTTATATACACAGGAGCAGGTGAACTGAGGACAGCCACAGTACCAGGTACTCCTGAGGGTGCTCTACGGTCACTAACCTCTGATTTTTCAGGGGAGATTGGTGCAGCCAAAGCATGCCCAAGATCCTCAGAGCCTGATGGAGACCCCCTTTGCTTCCTGGGATTTTTAGTCCCGGAGACTTTAGACGGCATATTCCTAAGCCCAAAGCTGAGGTATTCCAGCCGAAATACACCACTTACTGACAATAGTCTAGCACAATTGCTGCTATATAAACAGTTGGTGTCTACTAATGTGCCTTTCTATGGGGATGCCTGCATCAACCGCCTGCTGTATGCCTTTCTAAATGTTGCCAGCTCTGTTTCTGCCTTCCATAACCAGCTGAAAACACCTAATTGTGCTTTTTAACATGCTGGGACGCCCGCACATGCGCAGAAGCGCTGCGGCGCGCACAGAGCGTCATCCACCAAGCTCCGCCCCTTTCCAGCTCACCTCTATAAATAGAGGCGCGTGCACGTGCGCCTTCGGCACTCTTTTTGAAAAGGAACTAGGGACAGAAGCCAGGGCCCTGTTTGCCACAGGGCTGGGGGATGGACGAGCATTGCAACATGGCAGAGGAAACAGTTTCCCATTCAGAGAACTCACCATCTGCCTGGATTTTGACTTGGAAAGAAAAAATCCACATGACAAGAAAACAACGTTCCACAGCGGCCTCTAGTGGTTTAACACAGGTACCGCGGTTTAACTTTTTTTTTTTTTTTTCTTGACCACTCTTAAAATTATTACATTTTTTAGTAGTTACAGGCATGCACAGATATTTAGCGGGAATACCGTTAGGTAACAGGCAGAAAGACATATTAGGCTTGGGGGTCCCCCAATAGAACCAAGTTCCTGAGGGGCCCCCACTTACCTTTTCCCCGCCGCAGGACTCTGTTTGGTCCACAGAAGCCCAAACTTCACCTCTCACGGCAGGCATTGTAATTAAACCTTCAGGGACCGGGTTCCCAAGGATTCCACTCCCCTGGACCTGTATAGCACCCTGCACAGAAAACATCTTGGTCGTGGGTATGACCAGAGCTTTGGATCCCAGGGTCCAGCCCTCCTAAGAGAAGCATTACAGGCAAAACCTTGCTCTTCTCTGCAAGGCCCGGGTACCGACCGTTTAGCTATGAAGCTTTTTTGGTCGGATCCGGAATAGCTTACTGAGGCCCAAAAGAACCTGTACGCAAGCTCAGTGAAAAACACATGTTACTTCTTGGCCAACACCTTAGACACTGGCAAAAAACTGAGGTGCTCCCGGATGGGAGGGGCTTATATAGGGGAGGGTACTTCCGGTTTGGAAGTTGCCAGTGCCAGCACCTGAAGGTAAACGATATAACCCACATAGTAATGACTATGCCGCTCTGTGTCCCATGATGTACGAGAAAGAAAGTCTCTTTTAGGTGCCCTGACCTCTGTAAGTGACAGTGTTCAGTTCATACAGTCCAGTCTACTTTCTGTTAATAACTACAATTCCTTTTACAGTTAATTTTAAAAGCAACAACAGTCACCTCCTGTCAAATTAAAATGAGGCACACAAAGCACCATAATATCTTAAAGAACAAGCTGCAGTTTGAGATACAACACTAGGTAGCGCTGCAAACAAATTGTGATAAAAGAGCTACTGGTATAGATAGAAATGGTAAACAGCAGGTAGTTTGTATGCCCTGGTGTTACACTTGTCCGAATCTTTGGGGGAGGGTTTGGTCAGTTTCTTTGGAAAACCTCTTTAAAAGGCAATATAAAGGCAGGATGTACCTTGCAGCTGTATTATAATGCGCCCATCTTGGTTAGCATTAGTTAGTGCAGACAGCAAGCCTTCAATCTGCATGAGTGGAGACGCAATTCGAGGATGTCCGATCTCACTGCCCTCATCTAGGATTTCTGCAGCTGGCATAAATACACAAAGTAAGATCAAATAAATCAATTTAAATCAACATTCAATTGTAATTATACCACCTACATTATAGTAACTGGTGTAAGGTAGATTGTAGCTCAGATGCCTCTCCAGGTCAAATGGAAAGACCAAAACTTTGTATGAACCCCAACAACCAGATTTCTAAGTTCATGAGTTTACAGTGGTGAGGCCAGTATCAAATCCCTGAATGGTCGTTGGGCCAACTTTAAACATTGCGCTATTATTATTTTTTTTTGTCTGTGGTTATGATTTAAAGTACCCTGAAGTGCAAATCTCTGGATATCTAAAAATCAAACATACAGGCAGTCCCCGAGTTACGAACGGGTTAGGGACTGTAGGTTTGTTCTTAAGTCGAATATGTTCGCAAGTCGGAACAGCATGTGCAGAATGGCAGATACGTTGTTTTCCGATTTTCCGTCGAATGTGCCCCCCGTCGAAAAGGTTCAGTCGAAGGTGCCCGCCGTCGAAAAGGTTCAGTCGAAAGTGCCCACCGTCGAAAAGGTTCAGTCGAAGGTGCCTGCCTTCGAAAAGTGGCCACGCAGCCTCCCGTTCGTAAGTAGGAGTCGTTCGCAAGTTGGATGTTCACAACTCGGGGACTCCCTGTACTGTATTTAAAACGTTGTTAGTATAATTACCCTCAGTTTATCTTTTCATTAACTTTCCTTTGTTTTCACATCGGCTTGCACACCGTAAATCAGGGTGGACATGGCAGAACAGACAACCAGGCAAGCTCTATTGCAAAACTAGCTATACACAAAATGTCTTTGACATAACTACAAAAAGACTTGCTGTTGCTTCTTGTGCAATTAACCTTATGGACCTAAATGGCAAAAGGGACAGCTGATACCTTCCTTCCTTTTCTGTGAAAAAGAAGATTTTTCCAGCTAGTCAGATGAGCAATCGCTTCAATAAAAACACTTATCAAGCCTGATTGTTATTTAAGAGTCAGCTTGGACAATCATATGTGTACAGTAAACCCAACATGCTTCAGACCGTGAGAGATGAAGTATTTAAACAGGAATGACCTTCAGCAATGTGGGGGGGGTTACTCATAGTCTAGTATGCAGGCTTGAGAGGTGAATGGAGGATACATTAGGCTCTCAGAGTTAAAGTAATGGCATGTGCCAGTAACTCTCAGTGACTACTGCTTATATTCTTGCCTAAAATTATAGTCTGAGCCACAGGCCCTACGACTCACCTCCAGCATGGCCCTTCTGGTTGAGGTTTTGTAAAAACTGTTGAAAGCCACCTGGCTTTTGGTTCTCTTTGATGGGAATGCCAACTTCCAAGCCTTGAAATTTCTCAATGAAGCCAAACAACTGAATTGAAAAGAAAAGAAAAATGTTAGAAGAGAATATATATATTAAGCATCAATTTAGAAAAAAAAGAAAAAAACTTACCTGGCAGTCTGATGGGCTTATAAAAAGGATCATCCAATTTAAACAAATCAAATATGAGAGACTATCTAAGTTAATAGTGATGAGAATTATATTCTTCTCATGGAGGTAGGCAGATGGTGCCATCCAAACCTGACGCACATGGAGGAAGTGCAAGGTAAATAGTGCAGATATTCATGCACTAATGCAGCACAATCACAACTTGCACTCAGGCTGCATATCATCCATGCAAATTACAAGTTAAGAGTGGCCGATACGCAAAGTGACAGCAGTTGGCAGAACAAAATCAAGTAATGCTCCAGATTTCGATTATTGGGCCCTTCCTTTAGTTATTACAGAAAATATGTGATTTGCCTATTTAGGACAAACCAACAAACTTGTTTAAATCCCCTTAACCCAAGCAGCACATATTTATTTTTCTTTACTCCCCCGGCGATCCAATCAATGCCAGAAATACCCGGTATTTCAAGGCTTGGAGGCAAATGCGGCTTACTCCACTTGACACTGCTGGGCCAATTACCACTGTCGCACATGGAGTACATAGTGCCAATATTTCACTCAGCAAGAATGACAGAGGTCCAGATGCTGGATTGTGTTGAACAAATATCTACCCTCATGTCGTTCTTGGGGGAGACAGACTATAGGGCCAAATATATGTGGTTCCCTCTCAAAATTACTGCTTTCGCGTGTTTCCAGTGTACTGTTAATACTACAATATACAAACACATTTTAGACATTCGTTTTCTTCAAGCCTTGTGGTAAAAATTTGTTGAAGGCCCTTTAATGTTTAAACATTACTGTGCCTCTCTTTACAAAGCCAGTCCCATAAAGACACGGTTTGAACAGTTTGGTGTAGAGGAACTTGAGTGGCCTGTTCAGAGCCCTGAACTCAACTCTACTGAACACCTTTGGGATGAGTCAGAACGCCAACTGCGAGCCAGGTAAGTACCTGACCTCACAAATGCGCTTTTGACCGAATGGGCATAGCTTCCTACAGACGTACTCCAGAAGAGTGAAGGCTGTTACAGCCGCTAAGGTGGGGGGAAGAATTCAACTGAATATCCAGAAATCTCCTATAGATATGATGGTCAGGGGTTCATAAGCTTTTGGTCATATAGTGTAGAATGTTCTTAGAAAAGTTGTTTGGATGGGATTTTTTAGGCCCCAACATAACAAAAATAATTTTTAGCTTGCACAGTGCTGTACGGGTAAGTGCTTAGGTTATGTTTCCTCCCCCTTTTCCACACAACTTTTATATTGGATAATAAAAAAAAATTATATACAATTTTTTCATCCTACTGTGAAGTTTCAGTGGGTTGCTCTACTCTTATGGTAGGCACCATCACTTTCGGATCCTACATTTTTTGAACCAGTTTGGACTCAGTAATGACAATCTGCATAATTTCCTTTTCCTCTTTAGCTTCAATGTAAGGGATTTTATCCCTTTTTTGAGTCGTATACATTCATTCATTAAATGCTGTGGGGCGAACTTGGATGGGAAGTTCACGGTCTCATCTGTGCTTGTTGCTATTATAGATGCCATTCCATTTAGGAAAATCTAATTTTATTTTTTTACCCTTTTATTGTTAATGATTCTTGGATTCTGATTCTTGTTCACATTGTAGAATTCAACATGTTGTTTGTTCCCTGATGAAGACTCTCTGGGAGTTAAAACACGTTGGGGCCTCCATGCTATATATCAACATATATTGATTTTCATGATTTTGTCATAGGACTACAATACCTAGTGGTCTGGTTTTAAGGATATGTTCACTTTGTATGATATGGTCTTGTTTTTTAACCGTTTTGTATCAATAAATTGAAAATAATTTTTATTATATTGTTACATTTGGTGCCTAAAAAATAGTTTTCTCAGAAAAATCTACATTACTGTGGATGTGGTGTCATTTTCCCAAAGTCTAGCATGAGCTTTTTGTTTTTGGACCATATAGCGTATCTGCGCATGAATTTATGGGAGCCTTTAATACCATGGAAAGTTATAAGTCATACACTGCTCCAGCTCACCTTCCGGCTGATCATACTTCTCACACAGTACCTTTGCACCTAAGTGTAAAACAGAAGACAACAAATCAGGAAGGGGCACAGGTGTAAAGCAGAGAGGATTTTATTTTTAATTCATATTTCTGTTAAAAATTCTCAAAGACGACAAAGATTTATAGTAGTGTGAAAAAGAATGATGGGACAATAACAGTAATCGGACAGGTGGACACATGTGTATGTGAAGTACACTGACAGGTAAGATAAATGCAGTGGTAAAGAAAATGATCAATAGAGTCAAGGACAAGTCGAGTCATATTTAAAAAGGACTTTCAGGGTTAATTGAACATTTCACGTCTACTTTGACACAGCCCCCCTCCGCCTTCTGGAGCCCTGACTCTAATTCATTCCACTTGTGCAGAGCAGTAAAAAACTGCAATAATTTTTCAGTTTACTGTGGTCAGACCAAGAAGTATGATGGTAAATATTATCAATAAATTTATATAAAATAGACCAACTGGGTAAGCTTTGCACAGCCACATTAGACTCTTCCTGTACAGGAGCTTACCCTACCACAGTTATGCAAACACTAGGGTCAATTATGGATGTTAGTCCATAAACTTTCCAGTACATTTTGGGTTTGAGAAGGAACTGGAAAACCCAGAAGCAAACAAGGGGTATAATATACAAATTCCATTGAGAACCCTGGAACCAAAACCAGGACCCCAGAGCTACAGGTCAGAGTGCAAACCGCTTAAAGTGGAAGAATACTTTTTACATACAAGTTTTTAAGCCCTAGTACAAAAATGAATTATATGATGCAACTTTCATATGCCTAGCATAATTTAGGATTTATTTTTGTGCTGTGGGGCTTTTAATCTGCCAATTCTTACTTGAGGATTCTGCCAGTTCAACAGCATCCTGTAGTAGTGTGACAACTCTCACCAACTGCTTTACAATTCAGCAGTGGCACTGTCACGTGTGCTCATGGAGATAGACTATAGACAGCTGTGCCAAAGTGTGCCTTAAGCCTCGTACACACGGCCGAGATTCTCGTTGAAAAAAACATGTCGTTTTTTTCGACGAGATTCTTGGACAAGAAACTTGTCCCGGCCGAGTGTACACACGCTCGATTCAAAGAACCCGCGGTTCTTTGAATGGAGCGTACGCGGTGACGTCATCGACTACGACGAGCATGCGCTCGTCACATTCAATGCCGTCGCCGCCATCTTGGTATACTCTACGTATGCCTAGGAAGCTACCGCGCATGCGTCGAATTCATTTCGAACATGCGCGGGCTTCCCGGAGGACAGGTAAGTGTACACACACTCACTTTTCTCGTCGAGAAACAGGCTGACGAGAATCTCGACGAGAAAATAGAGAGCAGGTTCTCTATTTTCTCGTCGAGATTCTTGTCGCTTTTCTTGACGAGAAACCATACACACGAACGAATTTCTCGGCAAGAAATCTCTGCCAGCAAGTTTCTTGCTGGTTTTTGCCGAGAAACTCGTTCGTGTGTACGAGGCCTTAGACTCCCCATTGTCAGCACGTCTTTCTCTCCATCAGTGCCACCCTCTGTACAAAGCAGTGAGAAGGATGGTAGAGGAAAGCTGGGACATAATTTAGACTGGTACAAGCTCCAGTTGTTTATAGACAGAATAGTTTACATCTACAATAAAGCTCAACTACAGGAAGATATAAAAGACACAATAGAATGCAGCTCGGCATTCATTAACCGCTTGCCAACCGGATCAATTCTTTGTACCCTGGCAAGGCGGCTCTGCTGTGCCAGATCACGTACTAGGTTTTCAGAGGAAAAATTTCTTCTCTGTTCTCCCTCTGAGAACTAAAATTCGATGCTTCATAAACAGGGTGCGGAGGAGATAATTTTCCTCTGAGAACTGCAGAGAACTTTAATTAACGTACACCTTAGTGTATACAAGGTTGACACTGTTTGGTTAACTATGCAGTTTTACCCACTCCACACCAAAAACAGCTGCCACCATGTGTCTTATTGGAAACACAAACCGTTCACAATATTTGCGATAACAATTATGAGAAATGTTTGTAATACACACTGTCACACCAGACAGGGATATTTCAGAGATTACAACAAAGTAGCATTCTTCAAAAAGACAGATCTGATTTACTGTACTAGAGATCATTTTAGTGATATTAAAGTGTGTGGGGATAGAAAAAAAAAACAAATATCTATAATTGGCGTGATGCTGCAGCTGTCCCCTGCTGGCTCTAAACCCAAGAACTAAGCGATCACATGACCTTTGAACGCTCATTCCTCAGTCCTCTCTAAGCAGAGAGTGGCGACTGTCAGTCACTGCTCTCTGTTCTGCCCATTCAGGGCTCCCTGGAGCACCGGGCTGAAGAGTGGACAGGATCGGATGTCTCAGGCTTGGCTGAGGTGCTGAGCTAGCTGCCAATGAGGCATCTGGGTGGATCTTGACATTATTGTTGGGATCCTTCCAAAACCTGGAATGGCTCTGTGACGTTAGCCGACAGCAAGCATTAGCCTGCTGTTGGCTGATTCTGGGTCACAGGAGAACACAAAGGCATCCTGTGACCCACAAGAGAAGTATGGCCAAAAAAGCTTTGGCCATACTTATCTTTAATAAAATAAACTAAAAAATGGCACAGAAAGAGGGGGTTAAGCCCTTCACGCTACTGCAACAAGAAAAAAAAGAGCTGCTGCACAGTGAACTCTTGATATTCACAGAAAAAACACCAATGTCCGCTATCCAGACAGACCCAGGTTGCTCACTTTGAATCCAAATGTGCTTCAGTCCCACATGCCCTCAATCTGATTTATTTTCTCTACTATCAACTTACAGCTCCCTTCTCCTAGCAACTTCCTACCTATAAAAGGTCATCAGATCAAGGTATAGAGTTGGATGCCAAGGATTGGGTCCAAATTTGGGAGACAACTAAATCCTGCTCCACTAATGGCCTGGCTGTCTAAACCACTGATAAACCAGCTGATATTCGATCCATCTATGGCAGGCTTAAAGTAATTTCTGTCTGCTGCCTCAGTCCTCTGCTATCTGCACGAGTACCTTCTGACAGGTTTTCCAGACACTAAGGGAGAAACAGGTGACAGGGGAGAGAGCTCCAGGACACAGACTGACTGACAGCCTCAGCTCTGTTCCTGTGGGAAAGGGGGTGTGTGCCTTTCCTTCCAATCAGCTCTCTGAGCTCCCCTTACTGAGCTCTGCAGAGAGTAGCTTCAGCTCCCTGCTCCTGCTTTCTGAAAGCTCAGACAAGTTGTATAAATTCTGGACTTTGAACGGCTGTCAGAGAGAAGACTGCAGAAAAACAGGTGCAACTTACGTAGGAGGATATGTTTAATTTCTGTATAACACCTGATGCCAGTCACTTCATTGGGTATATGTAACGGTTTGCAACCACTTAAACAATTTTCTGCTTCCAACTAGTGCTGACATAGGTATGCACAGTACTGAATTGTCATCTATGGCCAAACCTCAATTATTCACCATCCATTCCTGCACAGCTGAGACTTCCCACTACTCTCATCTATCTTCTGTGCACTAATGAGCTAAGGGAGGCAGACAAATGAACAATCTTCCTTTATAAGTGGAAAGAGTTTAAACAGTTGGGAGTCCTGTCAAAATCATTCCTTTAAATGTAATTACCTTGAAGAGGTTGATGTTATCAACCTGACTGTAGAACAGGAAATCGTTGATGGATTTCAGAGTGGTGCCTAAAGAAGGAACATGGCATGTCAATTATGTTCACAAATGAATGCTGTGGTCTTTATGTAAAATAATGAATTTGCATTACTTCCATTAACCCTCTCTTTGTCCTGGAGACCAATGTCATGGGTACAGAAAGTGATGGAAAATCAAACATTTTACAGTTGTCACCAGAACAGGATG
The DNA here is from genome assembly GCA_029206835.1 of Rana muscosa. Classification (NCBI taxonomy): domain Eukaryota; kingdom Metazoa; phylum Chordata; class Amphibia; order Anura; family Ranidae; genus Rana; species Rana muscosa. Next base: position 163,229,698 of record CM055118.1, read on the forward strand.
TAGGGGGGAAATTTCCAGTGCAGAAACCGGTTACAGTGACGACTGTCTAAGATTTCTACTCACTTCGGTTGTGTTTCCAGAACTGGAAGTGAGAACCAAGATAAAAAAACAAAATGCACAACAGGGGTTTAAACTTTTCTCAAAAGAGACAGTGGTTTATTCAAAGAGTTCATTTTTTTTAAATACCAGATTAGTACATACTTTATAACTATCATAAAGGTCATTATTTGATCAAAATCTACAAATCTCAAAGTATTCCATGACATCCATTTGTTGGTTTCTCACTCACCGTCCTGAGGAACTTTTTGAAAGTTTGGGTTCTGTTTTACGCTACCTGTAAAAGTGTAGGAGATAATGATAATAGATACATTAACTCAGAAACATGCATTCGATATGCTTTTTTTACAAATAGATAACATGCAGACTGAAACACAGCTGGAACGAGTCAGAAGTCATAAATCAAACAGAATTGGCTCCTTCATTCGATCTACTTTTGACAAATGCAGTACAACAGGCAGGGCCACACACTATAGCCCCGCAAAATTGGCGGTAAAGCGCCGCTAAAAATAGCGGCGCTTTAACGCCGACGCACCTCCCGCCCCAGTGTGAAAGGGGCCTTAGAAAGCAGCATTTCCGGGAGAGAATAGCATCAGATGGACTTTACGTAAGGGATTCATAAATTAAATCAAAGCTCCAATTAAAACTTTTTAAGCAGTTAAAGAAATGCTATTTTTTTCCCTTTGGAATAAAGGTTTACATAAACGAAAAAAAAAGCTGACAATTGTAAACACCCCTGCCAATATTAAATGGTTTGTCTCTACCCTCTAATTGCCACTTTTCCTAGACAGCTTGGCCTATTAACCACTTCAGCCCCTGAAGGTTTTACCCCCTTCATGACTAGGCCATTTTTTGCTATTTAGCAATGTGCTACTTTAACTGGTAATTGCACGGTCATGCAACACTGTACTCAAACTAAATTTTGATATTTTTTTCACACAAATAGAGCTTTCTTTTGGTGGTCTTTGTGCACAATGTGCAGTGAAATCAAAGTAAATAATTTAAGTACAAGAGAGGAGCCTGTAAGACTGGTAAGAAGGCTGGTGTTCAGCTTTATGAATGAATATTCATATTCTCCCTCAAGTCTAATAAGGACCATTATACTGTGGGTATACGGATCAGTGTACTGTGCTGCTGCCGGTACCATGTGATCGCTGTGACAAATCACAGCAGATGACAGTTGTAAATAATGGGTGGCTTCCTTTTATGCCATCCATCGTGTACAATTGTGTTGCTAGCTGTAATTGGTCACAGTGATCACATGGTACAGACATGGCCAATCGCAGCCCATCTGTACCATGTGATTAGCTGTGGTAAATCACAACAATACACACTGAATGAATCATTTTTATTCAGTAAAAATGGTTGCTTATACCAGTGAAATTCACTGGTAAAAGCATTTATAATGTGCAAAAAAAAAAAAATCCTAATCACTTCCCAAAAGTATTACAGTGTTACTATTGTAACACTGCATTGCTCTGGTCACAATGCGTTAAAAAAAAAAAAAATCATAAAAGAACAAAAAAAAAAAAAAAAAATGAAAGCAAAATGTATTTATTTTTTCACATACTATCATGAGTCAGTTTCCCCGATCACCACCACACCAGTTATAGAAGGATTTTGTACTGCACTGGTGACCGTACAGTGAGGGAAAAAAGTATTTGAACCCCTGCCGATTTTGTACGTTTGCCCACTGACAAAGAAATGATCAGTCTATAATTTTAATGGTAGGTTTATTTTAGAGTGAGAGACAGAACAAACAAAAATATCCAGAAAAACGCATTTCAAAAAACGTAGAAATTGATTTGCATTTTAATGAGTGAAATAAGTATTTTGATCCCCTATCAATTAGCAAGATTTCAAGCTCCAAGGTGTCTTCTATATAGGTAACCTCTCTTAAAAGGGAGTGCTCCTAATCTCAGCTTGTTACCTGTATAAAAAAAGACACCTGTCCACAGAAACAATCAATCAATCAGATTCATATCGCTCCACCATGGCCAAGATCAAAGAGCTGTCCAAGGATGTCAGAGACAAGATTGTAGACCTACACAAGGCTGGAATGGGCTACAAGACCATCAATAAGCAGCTTGGTGAGAGGGTGACAACAGTTGGTGCGATTATTTGCAAATGGAAGAAACACAAAATAACTGTCAATCTCCCTCGGTCTGGGGCTCCATACAAGGTCTCACCTCGAGTTTCAATGATCATGAGAACGGTGAAGAATCAGCCTAGAACTACACGGGAGAATCTTGTCAATGATCTCAAGGCAGCTGGGACCATAGTCACCAAGAAAACAATTGGTAACACACTACACTGTGAAGGACTGAAATCCTGCAGCACCCGCAAGGTCCCCCTGCTCAAGAAAGCACATGTACAGGCACGTCTGAAGTCTGCTAATGAACATCTGAATGATTCAGTGGAGGGGTGAAAGTGTTGTGGTCAGAGGACACCAAAATCAAGCTCTTTGGCATCAACTCAACTCACCGTGTTTGGAGGAATGCTGCCTATGACCCCAAGAACACTGTCCCCACCATCAAACATGGAAGTGGAAACGTTTTTTCTGCTAAGGGGACAGAACAATTTCACTGCATCAAAATGGACAATGGACAGGGCCATGTACCAGCCAGGGCATTGAAAATGGGTCATGGATGGGTATTTCAGTATGACAATTATTTATGTGCAAAACTTTAATGAAGAAATTAAATGAAGAAAAACTATTTTTTTTTTTCAAAATGTTCTCTCTTTTTTTTGTGTATTTTGCAAGAGATAAAAAACCCAGCGGTTATAAAAATACAACCAAAAGAAAGCTCTATTTGTATGAAAAAAAAATTATAACAATTTCTTATGGGTACAGTGTTGCATGACCGTGCAATTGTCATTCAAAGTGCAACAGAGCTGAAAGCTTGGATCAGGCAGGAAGAGAGGGGAAAATGCGGTTATTAAAGTGGTTAAAAGGAGCTTCAGATAAAATTATGAAAAAACATTCCATAGTTCATTTATGCAATCCTTCAAAAGTCATAAAAACACAGTTGTCCAGGACATTGGGGTCAATTCACTAAGCTTTAACGTATGCAGTACGGGTATCAGGTTACTAATTTGCATAAATTATTGCATGCGGTACATAAAGTCCAATTCATTACAAAAAAAGGTAACGATTTTGCGGTAAACAATGCAAAAAGAAAAAAAAAGGCAGTAAATATTGAAACAAAAAATGCGGTGATCTGTTAAGTCCAATTCACAAATGAAACAGGAACGAAAAAAAAGGTGCGATATTTAACACCACCTTTTTGGTGGCGGTAACCAGTGCGGTACCAGAAAGGGGGGCCTATTCAAACCCTCAGAAAGGGGCATTCCACCCACTGAGAGCCTAATTCAATACACAGAAAGTTGCCTCTGTTCCACCAGCAGTGGACACACAGAAATGTGGCACAAGTATTTTTTTAAATTAATTTTTTTATTAAATCTAAAAGGAATGACATGCAGGGCAAATTAAATGCACACATCGGCTGAAATTTAACATAAAGAACTTTTTAAATAAACATTGTTTACAAAAGTGCAACAATGACAACCATGAAAATTACTCCAGCTAGAAGTGACCTCTTGAAGTGGCCATTGTAATACTTTTGGTTATATACACCATTACAAGTTAAACTTGGATAGGAACATGAAAAATAAAAATGTTTAAAAAAAATTATGAAAAAAGATTAGTCAAGATTCCTTTCGTTTCCACAATATAGATATAGGCAGTATCACAGAATTTGGCCAAAAACATAGAACAATATAGTAAAGAGCACTTTCAACAGCTCTAGTAGGCCATACATTTCCCAAAAAAACGAATTTTTACAAATGTGTGGCATGATGGATTTAGTAAAGGAGCGCAACACAGCTTAACAGCTATTTTCAGGCAACAGATCCACATGAAAAAGACACAGCTTGGATTACTAAGCATCAGGAGACATACATTTGAGAAGGTAATACAAATTGCAATGCCTCCAAATACAGATTACTGTAAAAAAAATGTTAGATTAAAAAATATTTTTTTGCAAAAGAAAAATAACAAACATGTTATAATGTAAAATGTTACACAACCATTAACCACCGACGCGTGCGGTAAATTACCGCATGAGAAAATGCGGTAGTTACCGGACAATCTAAAAAAATACCGCATTCCTTATTTAAAGTGATTGTAAAGTCTCGTTATTTTTTTTAGGTAAAAATAACAAACATGTCATACTTACTTGCCCTGTGTAGTGGTTTTGCACAGAGCAGCCCCGATCCTCCTCTTCTCGGGTCCCTTTTGGGCACCCATGGCTCCTCCTTCCTGTTGAGTGCCCCCACAGTGGGCAGCTTGCTATGGGGGCCAGGGCCACCGATAGGGGGGACCACCGGTCCTCTTGTAGGGGGCCCAAGCGCACAGGGGGCCACACAGGGAGGGGAAAATGGTGATGGACAATTGCAGAACTCTTCCTCCAGCAGCTGAAAGCTGGTCTCTCCCCCTCTCCCTGCTGCCAGCTTTTATCTGCTGAGAAAGACAGTTGTCCCTAACCCCCCTCCCTGGATGCCCCCCCCCCCCCCCTCCCAGCGATGGCTCTAAAGTTAGCTCTGCTCCTGAGTTTGTTATCTCTATAACTTTGTTTCTCTCTCCCTGTCTCTCTGATCTCATCTTATCTTCATTTTTATTTATTAACTCAGTTTTATCTTTTAGATTGAGAAGGAATTCTGTGAGTTATGTTGTATTTGTGTCTGCTAATAATGATTTTATTGTATTTTAGTGAAATACAGCTTTAATATTTTCTTGGGAGGGGGGCCTGTCAGGTAGTCTGTATGGGGCCACCACGATTTCTATCAGCAGCCCTGATGGGGGCACCCGAGCCGAGCCACAGCTCTGTGTGTCCACTCAGACACGGAGCAGCTGGATGACCCGCCCCCTTTCTCTCCTCTTTGGCTGACTGACTTTGATTGACAGCAGTGGGAGCCAATGGTGCATCGCTGCTGTCTCAGCCAATGAGGAGGAGGGTCACGGGCAGCCGAGTGTCATGCAATGTCGCTGGAACTAGAGCAGTGTTTCTCAACTCCAGTCCTCAAGGCGTCCCAACAGGTCATGTTTTCAGGATTTCCCTCAGATGAAACAGCTGTGGTAATTACTAAGGCAGTGAAACTGATCAAATCACATGTGCAAAATAATGGAAAGCCTGAAAAAATTACCTGTTGGGGCGCTTTGAGGACTGGAGTTGAGAAACACTGATCTAGAGGGATCACAGGTATGTATTAGGGGGGCTGCTGCACACAGAAGGCGTTTTATTTTAATGCATGGAATGCATTAGAATAAAAAAACCTTCTGCCTTTACAACCATTTTAACGCTAAATTCTTAGTGAATTGAACTTTCACAACTGATTTACAGCATGCGTTATTTTACCGCATTTTATTTGCCGTTATTTAACTCTTAGTGAATTGACCCGATTGCCAGCTGCGTACTGAAGGTTTTTTTTACTGCATGAAGGTTAAAAAACTTCAGGCTTTAGAATCACTTTAACATTTCTAGGTGTTTCCTATACTTCATTTTCTGAATTCTGGTCTCCTTTAACCACTTAAGCCCCGGACCATTTGGTAGCTAAAGGACCAGAGGTGAATTCAGAATTTTGCACTGCGCTGCTTTAACTGTAAATTGTGCGGACATGCAATGTTGTACCCAAACGAAATTTGCGTCCTTTTCTTCCCACAAATAGAGCTTTCTTTTAATGGTATTTGATTGCCTCTGCGATTTTTATTTTTTGCGATATAAACGGAAAAAGACCGAAAATTTTGAAAAAAAATGATATTTTCTACTTTTTGTTATAAGAAAAATCGAATAAACTCAATTTTAGTCATACATTTAGGCCAAAATGTATTCAGCCACATGTCTTTAGTAAAAAAAATGTCAATAAGCGTATATTTATCGGTTTGCGCAAAAGTTATAGCGTTTACAAACTAGGGTACATTTTCTAGAATTTACACAGCTTTTAATTTATGACTGCCTATCTCATTTCTTGAGGTGCTAAAATGACAGGGCAGTACAAAACCCCCCCAAATGACCCCATTTTAGAAAGTAGACACCCCAAGGAAATTGCTGAGAGGCATGTTGAGCCCATTGAATATTTTTTTTTTTTGTCCCAAGTGATTGAATAATGACAAAAAAAACAAAAAAAAATTACAAAAAGTTGTCACTAAATGATATATTGCTCACACATGCCATGGTTATATGTGGAATTACACCCCAAAATACATTCTGCTGCTTCTCCTGAGTACGGGGATACCACATGTGTGGGACTTTTTAGGAGCCTAGCCGCGTACGGGACCCCGGAAACCAAGCACCGCCTTCAGGATTTCTAAGGGCACAAATTTTTGATTTCACTCCTCACTACCTATCACAGTTTTGAAGGCCATAAAAATAGGATTTTTATAACAGCTTACCTGTAAAATCCTTTTCTTGGAGTACATCACGGGACACAGAGCGACATAGTCATTACTAATGGGTTATATAGATACCGTCAGGTGCTGGCACTGGCAACTTCCAAAACCAGAAGTACCCTCCCCTATATAAGCCCCTCCCATCCGGGAGCACCTCAGTTTTGTAGCAAAGCAATAAGTGTCCCCAAAGAGGGGCGGGAGCTCTGTGTCCCGTGATGTACTCCAAGAAAAGGATTTTACAGGTAAGCTGTTATAAAAATCCTATTTTCTTTCTCGTACATCACGGGACACAGAGCGACATAGTCATTACTAATGGGATGTCCTAAAGCAATGCCAAATGAGGGGGGGGATACACCATATATAAGCTGAGCGCTATCAGACATGAGGATCTTTTGCGGCCTGCAACACACTGCGCCCAAAGGCGACATCCTCCTGACTTCTAGCGTCCACCTGGTAGAACCTAGTAAACGTGTGAACTGAAGACCATGTTGCGGCCTTACAGATTTGAGCCAGGGAGGCCTGGTGATGCACTGCCCATGAAGTTCCAACTGCTCTCGTGGAGTGCGCTCTAACTTTGAACGGAGGCGGTCTCCTTCTCAAGCCATAGGCTTGTATTATGACCTGTCGAATCCACCTGGCTAAAGTAGATTTTGACGCTGCCTGACCCTTTCTGGGGCCTTCCGGCAGAATAAACAAAGTATCCGTTCTGCGAATCTGAGCAGTGGCTTTTAGATAAGCTTTAACTGCTCTTACTACATCCAAAGAATGCAATAACTTTTCCTCTACCGAAGTAGGTCTGGGGAAAAAAGAAGGAAGAACCACATCTTGGTTCAAATGAAACCTCGATACCACCTTAGGAAGAAAGGCTGGCTGAGGACGTAATACTACTCTGTCCTTATGGATAACCAGATATGGCTCTTTACAGGACATAGCTGCTAATTCCGACACTCTTTTAGCCGAACAAATGGCTACTAGAAAAATCAATTTCCTGGTGAGAAGCACCAAGGAAATATGCTGTAATGGTTCAAATGGTTGTTTCTGTAAAACCGACAGAACCAAGTTTAGATCCCATGGACATATGGGAATATTAACCGGAGGACTAATACGCATCACTCCTTGTATAAAGGCTTTGACTAGTGAATGCGAAGCCAAGGGCCTTTGAAAAAATATTGACAAGGCCGAAATCTGACCCTTGATAGTACTCAAGGCAAGCTTCCTATCTACAGCCCATTGCAGGAAGTCCAGAATCCTACCTATTACGTATTTACGTGGATGCCATTTCTTGGCCTCACACCAGGCGATGTACGCCTTCCAGATTCTATAGTAGATCTGCCTGGATACCGGCTTCCTGGCATTGATCATGGTAGATACCACAGCATTAGAGAGCCCTCTCTTTTTTAGAATGTGGGCTTCAATAGCCAGGCCGTCAAACCTAGGGCTGGTAAGGAAGGGTGGTATATCGGTCCTTGCGAAAGCAGGTCCGGACGATGTGGGAGGGTCCAAGGACTCCCCACAGACATTTTTACAATCTCCGCGTACCATGCTCTTCGGGGCCACGCTGGAGCCACCAGAATCACTGGTTTCTTTTCTACCCTGATTCTGCGGAGTAATCGAGGTAACAATTGTGGCGGTGGGAATGCATATATCAGCTTGAACTGATCCCAAGGGAACACTAGGGCATCCGAGCCGCAAGCTAGGGGATCCCTTGTCCAAGAGACAAACCTGTCCACTTTTGTGTTGAATCTGGATGCTAGCAGATCTACATCCGGTGTTCCCCACCGCTGACATATTGTCCGGAAAACCTCGGGATGAAGGGACCATTCCCCTGGGCATAATTGTTGGCGACTTAGAAAGTCCGCCTTCCAATTCTCCACTCCTGGAATGAATACCGCAGATATGGCTGGGACATATCTTTCTGCCCATCTCAGGATGTAATTTACTTCCCTTTGGGCTGCACGACTCCTGGTGCCCCCCTGACGATTGATATATGCCACTGCTGTGGCATTGTCTGATTGAATTCTGACAGGGGACCCTTGGAGTTTGGATGTCCATGCTACTAGGGCATACCGGGCTGCTCGTATCTCTAAGAGATTGATGGGCAGGGCCTTTTCCGCATCCGACCATCTGCCCTGGAGAGACCATTGCTCCAGCACTGCTCCCCAGCCTATAAGGCTGGCATCTGTAGTGACCACCTTCCAGGAAATCGGACTGAAGGATTTCCCTCTTTCCAGATTCTGGGGAACCAACCACCAGCGGAGGCTCTTGCGAACGGAAGGGGACAAGGACATTGGTAAGTCCAGAGCCTTAACTTTTTTGTTCCAGGCTGACAGTATGGCCCTTTGCAACTTCCTTGAATGGAATTGACCGTAGGGTACTGCTTCGAATTATGCCACCATTTTTCCCAGCAGCCTCATGCACAGGCGTATGGATGGCTGTCTTTTTGAACCCACTAAGTGGATCAAATCTCTTAAAGACGACCCCTTTTCTTGAGGCAAGAAAATTTTTCTCTGGTCTGAATCCAGCCTTAGCCCCAAGTATTCCAGACTTTTGACTGGTTTTAGGGCTGACTTGTCTCGGTTGATAATCCAACCGTGATATTCCAGATACTTGATTGTCTCGTGAACAACCACTTCTAGTTTTTCCACTGAGTGGTCTATCAGCAACAAGTCGTCTAGATATGCCATTATCGTTACACCTCGTGTTCTTAGATTGGCCAATAATGGGGCCAGAATTTTTGTGAACACTCTTGGTGCTGTGGCCAGACCGAAGGGTAAGGCTCTGAACTGAAAATGGCGCCCTTCTACCGCAAAGCGTAGACATTTTTGGTGGGCTGGAAAGATGGGAATGTGCAAATAAGCATCTTTGATGTCGATCAAGGCTAACCATTCCTCCCCTTGTAGGGCAGTGGCTACCGACCGGATCGACTCCATCCGGAAAGTCCTGATATGTAGGAATTTGTTTAGCCCTTTTAGATTTAATATGGGCCTCACGTCCCCGTTTGGCTTCGGGACTGTAAAGAGGTTTGAGTAAAACCCGAACCCCCATTCTTCCAGGGGAACCTCTATAATTACTGCTTGGAGCAATAATTGTTCTAGTGCCAACAGGAGGGATCCTCTCTTTTGGGGATCCCTTGGCACGTTTGACCTTATAAAGCGGGAAGGAGGGGAGTTTTTTAACTCCAATTTGTATCCCAGATCTACTGCGGAGAGCACCCATCTGTCTCGGATCGTGTCCCGCCAGGTCTCTGTGAACAACTGAAGTCTTCCCCCCACCCGATTGGGTGGGGGCAACCCTTCATGCATTTGACTTTGGGGGAGGTTTTGTACCTCTCCTGCTCCAGGGCTTCTTGTTACCCTGCAATTGTCCCTGATTTTTACCTCCGGGATTTGACCGAGGAGGCCGTCGGAACTGTTTCACAGCCGATGTCCTAGGGACTGGAGAAGCAGGCCTCTTAAAAGAGGGACCTCTAACTCTATTTTTAACCGGCAAAAGTGTACTTTTACCGCTGGAAATTCTCTGGATATATTTGTCCAGGTCTTCCCCGAATAAGCGTTCACCATGAAATGGGAAGCTGACCAGCAATTTTTTACAGGGAGCTTCAGCAGACCAGTTTTTGAGCCATAGAAGCCTGCGCATATGTACTACAGACAGCGTAAGGCGGGAGGCCTGATGGATTGAATCCTTTATAGCGTCCACCGCAAAGCATAAGGCTCTAGGTAGATCAGCTAGGGCAAGAGCCTGCTGATCTGGCAAGTCTCTTAAGACCTGTTTTAACTGATCCTTCACTGCTTGGCAGACCCCAATAGCTGCCACTGCTGGTTGTGTCACCAATCCTGCTGTAGAAAAAGCAGATTTTAATAAGGACTCCAATTTTTTATCTATTGGGTCCTTGAACATTTGGACATTATCCACCGGACATGTCAGTGATTTATTCACACAAGAGATGGCTGCGTCCACTGTAGGGACCCTCCATTTTCTGATGAACTTATCCTCCATGGGATAGACCACCGGAAATCTCTTGGGGGGAGTAAATATTTTGTCAGGATGCTCCCAATCCTGGTAAATGAGCCCTTCCAGTAAAGGATGGATCGGAAAGGAACAAACAGTCTGGGGAGCTTTTAGCGACCCCAACGAGGAGACAGAAGTGGATGATGGCTCCGCAAGTGGCATTTTAAATGCTGATCGGACCATATTAGTCAGGGACTGAACCCATAACCTTTCAGCATGTGATGCTGAGAACGGCTCTTCCACTGTTGATTCCTCTACAACCGAATCGACCTCATCCTGATCCCCTTCAGGTAGGTCGATCCCTGTATGGGACTGTTGCTCTGTTAACAGGCACTCTGAGGGAGGAGACGGAGATCGGGCACTTTTCTCCTGTGACAGGGAAGCCGCGATCAATGCTGACAATCTCTCTTCCAGCCCTCCCAGAGCTGAGGAAAAAACCTCCTCTGTTACATACACAGGAGCAGGTGAACTGAGGACAGCCACAGTACCAGGTACTCCTGAGGGTGCTCTACGGTCACTAACCTCTGATTCTTCAGGGGAGACTGGTGCAGCCAAAGCATGCCCAAGATCCTCAGAGCCCGATGGAGACCCCCTATTCCTCCTGGAATTTCTAGTCCCGGAGTTTTTAGACGGCATATTCCTAAGCCACAAAGCTGAGGTAATTCCAGCCGAAATACACCAGTTACTGACAATAGTCTAGCATAAATGCTGCTATAAGAAACAGTTGGTGTCTACTAATGTGCCTTTCTAGGGGATGCCTGTATCAACCGCTTGCTGTATGCCTTCTTTAAATGTTGCCAGCTCTGTCTCTGTACCTCATAGCCAGCTCACCACACAAAATTGTGTTTTTTAACATGCTGGGACGCCCGCACATGCGCAGAAGCGCTGCGGCGCGCACAGAGCGTCATCCCCCAGGCTCCGCCCCCTTTCCCGGCTCACCTCTATATATAGAGGCGCGTGCACGCGCGCGGCCACGTGCGCCTTCGGCGCTAATTTCGAAAATGGAAACCAGGGACAAGAGCCAGGGCCCCTTTGCCGCAGGCCGGGGGATGGACGAGCATTGCAACATGGCAGAGGAAGCAGTTTCCCATAAGAGAACTCACCATCTGCCTGGACTCGCTCTGATGAAAAGAAACTAGTCCACATGACAAGAAACGTTCCACAGCGGCCTCTAGTGGACAAACACAGGTACCGCAGTCTAATATATTAAATATATATAAAAAAATTTTTTTTTTTTTCTTGACCACCATTAAAAATTATTACATTTTTTTTAGTAGTTACAGGCATGCACAGAATTTTGCGGGAATACCATTAGGTAACAGACAGAAAGACAAATTAGGCTTGGGGGTCCCCCAATAGAACCAAGTTCCTGGGGGCCCCCACTTACCTGTTCCCCGCCGCAGGACTTTGTTTGGTCCACAAAAGCCCAAACTTCACCTATCACGGCAGGCATTGTAATCAAACCTTCAGGGACCGGGTTCCCAAGGATTCCACTCCCCTGGACCTGTATAGCACCCTGCACAGAAAACATCTTGGTCGTGGGTATGACCAGAGCTCTGGATCCCAGGGTCCAGCTCTCCTAAGAGAAGCATTACAGGCAAAACCTTGCTCTTCTCTGCAAGGCCCGGGTACCGACCGTTTAGCTATGAAGCTTTTTTGGTCGGATCCGGAATAGCTTACTGAGGCCCAAAAGAACCTGTACGCAAGGTCAGTGAAAAACACATGTTTCTTCTTGGCCAACACCTTAGACACTGGCAAAAAACTGAGGTGCTCCCGGATGGGAGGGGCTTATATAGGGGAGGGTACTTCCGGTTTTGGAAGTTGCCAGTGCCAGCACCTGACGGTATCTATATAACCCATTAGTAATGACTATGTCGCTCTGTGTCCCGTGATGTACGAGAAAGAAATGCCAAAATAGCACAAAACCCCCCCAAATTAACCCCATTTTGGAAAGTAGACACCCCAAGCTGTTTGCTGAGAGGCATGGTGAGTATTTTACAGCTCTCATTTGTTTTTGAAAATGAAGAAAGAACATTTTTTTTTTTTTCTTATTTTTTTTTTCAATTTTCAAAACTTTGTGACAAAAAGCGAGATCTGCAAAATACTCACAATACCTCTCAGCAAATAGCTTGGGGTGTCTACTTTCCAAAATGGGGTCATTTGGGGGGGTTTTGTGCCATCTGGGCATTCCATGGCCTCCGAAACTGTGATAGGCAGTGAGAAGTGAAATCAAAAATTGACACCCTTAGAAAGCCTGAAGGCGGTGCTTGGTTTTTGGGGTCCCGTACGTGGCTAGGCTCCCAAAAAGTCTCACACATGTGGTATCCCCGTACTCAGGAGAAGCAACAGAATGTATTTTGGGGTGTAATTCCACATATGCCCATGGCATGTTTGAGCAATATATCATTTAGTGACAACTTTGTGCAAAAAAAAAAAAAAAAAAAAATTTTTTCCGCAACTTGTGTCAACATATAAAATATTCCATGGACTCGACATGCCTCTCAGTATATAGCTTGGGGTGTCTACTTTCCAAAATGGGGTCATTTGGGGGGGTTTTGAACTGTTCTGGCATTTTATACACAACATTGGGAAGCTTACATCCACTCTTCTAACCACTTGAAGACAAAGCCCTTTTTGACACTTTTTGTTTACATGAAAACATATTTTTTTTTGCAAGAAAATTATGTTGAACCCCCAAACATTATATATATTTTTAAAGCAAAGGCCCTACAGAATAAAATGGTGGGTGTTGCATTTTTTTTTCTACACAGTATTTGCGCAGCGATTTTTCAAACGCATTTTTTGGGGAAAAAATACACTTTTTTTAATTTTAATGCACTAAAACACACTATATTGCCCAAATGTTTGATGATATAAAAAAGATGATCTTAGGCCGAGTACATAGATACCAAACACGACATGCTTTAAAATTTCGCACAAACGCGCATTGGCGACAAACTACATACATTTTTAAAAGCCTTTAAAAGCATTTACAGGTTACCCCGTTAGATTTACAGAGGAGGTCTACTGCTAAAATTACTGCCCTCGATCTGACCTTCGCGGTGATACCTCACATGCATGGTGCAATTGCTGTTTACATATGACGCCAGACCGACGCTTGCGTTCGCCATTGGGCAAGAGCAGGGCAGGACAGGGGTGCTTTTTTTTTTTTTTTTTTTTTATTATTAATTTTGCTTTTTTATTTTATTTTTAAACTGTTGCTTCCATATTTATTTATTTTTATCACTTTTATTGTTATCTCAGGGAATGTAAATATCCCCTATGATAGCAATAGGTAATGACAGGTACTCTTTTTTGAAAAAACTGGGGTCTATTGGACCCTAGATCTTTCCTCTGCCCTCAAAGCATCTGACCACACCAAGATCGGTGTGATAAAATGCTTTCCCAATTTCCCAATGGCGCTTTTTATATCCGGGGGGGGGGGACATTCCCTCCCACTGCTTGTAAAAGCAGTCTAGAGGCTAATTAGCCACTAGGATTGCTTTTACATGAAAGCCGGCCGCTGGCTGAAAAGAATGATACCAAGATGATACCTAAACCCGCAGGCATCATTCTGGTATAAACATTCAAAGTCCAGCAACATACCAGTACGTTGCTGGTCCTTGTTGGACATGTATTCTAATCTTTTTTTTCATGCAGCCTGTTGGCTGAACGAAAAAAAAAGATTGATCGGTGGGTATGCCCACCATTAGAATACCGCCCTTCATCCACCCACTTCTAATGATGGGCATACATGCACCATTTATATATGCCGAAGCATGGGGGCATCTTCTCGCAAAAGTTATGCCGCGTACACATGGTCAGACTTTATCACGGGCAAGCCTCCGTCGGAATTTCGACCGTATGTACGCGGCATTAGGAGCAAAATCGCTCCTCCGCTCCTGCTGCCCCAATGCTTCGGCATATATGCTTTTTTTTTTTTTTAACTGTGGTGGTGAAATTACCTCCTTCAGCACTGGAGTCGCAGGGATCAGGCCTGTCTCTGCGAACGCTGCAGTTATGTGTGTTGTGTTTTGCAAGTGACAGTGATCGATCGATACTGCACTTCGGTGGCCTGGGCTGGACGGAGGGGCAAAACGCAGGTGCTAGCAGGTATCTGGGCTGATCCCGCTAACACTGCGTTTTTGGGAACCCTAAACTGCTGGGGACGCTAGTATAGATCTGATCAGATCAGATATTGAGCTGATCAGATACTATACCACTAAGGGGGGTGTATGCTTCACGCGTGGGTGTTAGCGCTACTGGCACTAATCTGACGCTGCCTGGGGTGTGACGCAGACCCTCTCTGACGCTAAAACCTAACTGATATCACCCGCCAGGCGATCAGGGGGTTAAACCTTTATTGGGTTATATACGGCGGGTGCCCTGACACTATAAAAAGCAAACTAACCAGCGTCACCCGTAACACTTATATGATGATCACTGGTGAAAGGGTTAACTAGGGGCAATTAGGGGGTTAAAACCTTTATTAGGGTAATATATGGGGGTACCTGACGCTATATAAAAACCTGACGGCGAACCTAAAAAAAAATTACTGGCTACCTATCGGCATCACCGACACTAAGACAACGATCATAAAAACGATTGCTTAGCGACAGTGGTGATAGGGGGTGAAAGGGTTACCTGGGGGGCGATCAGGGGGTTAAACCTTTATTAGATAATATATGGGGGTACCTGACGCTATAAAAACCTGCGGCGAACCTAAAAAAAATTACTGGCTACCGATCAGCATCACCGACGCTAAGACATCGATCAGAAAAATGATCGCATAGTGACGGCGGTGCTAGGGGGTGAAAGGGTTACCTGGGGGGGTGATCAAGGGGGTTAAACCTTTATTAGGTAATATATGGGGGTACCCGACGCTATAAAAACCTGCAGCGAACCTAAAAAAAATTACTGGCTACCGATCAGCATCGCCGACGCTAAGACATCGATCAGAAAAATTATAACTTAGTGACAGCGGTGATAGGGGGTGAAAGGGTTACCTGGGGGGCGATCAAGGGGGTTAAACCTTTATTAGGGGGGGGTTAGGGGGCTACACTGGACCTAAGACTAAACTTTGGTGACACTTTTACAGTCACAAATGTCACTGATTGCAGTGATCACTAAATAAATGGTCACTGCAATCAGTGACACTGTGACTGGGGGCTGGGGGGTGATCTGGGGGTGTCTGGGGGGGCCTGGGGGGGCGATTTATGTGCCTATGTGTCCTGGTGTCAGTGTAGTGTTGTGTGTACTAAGCTGGCATCTTCTCCTGTACGGCGCTCGGTATATGTGAGCGCCCCAGGAGAGATGACATCACTTCCTCCTTCCTGGCAGGCAGGGGAAGCTCTCTCATTCGCCGGGAGCGATCGAGAGGGGGTGGCCGGAATCGAACGGCCGTCCCCTCATGCCGGATCGCTCCCGAAGGTAAAACGACCGCTCACTGTAAAGAAGGGGGGTCCGATCGGACCCCCCAACTATACAAAGGCAATCACGTATATATACGTGATTGTGCCTGTCGGTGCCATTCTGCTGACGTATATTTACAGTGGGCGGTCGTTAAGTGGTTAAAAAAAATCACATAAACTGGAAAACAGGTAAAATCTGGGTACTTTTTCTTTTATTTTTATTTTTTTATATCAAATATAAACTCGAATACAGACATTGCAGGCTCCTACAACACAATATGCAGAAAATGGCAGCCTTTGCAAATTTCAGCGAACCAGCTTCCAGAAATCACCATCTGTCGTGTCCACCCCAAATGCATACTGACTAGAGCTGCTCCCCTCTGCAGGATTATAGGATTCCAAATCACATCCTACTGTTCGCTTCCCCAGTGCTAGAAGCTCCAGTGTACTCTTGCCAGGAATTTGGTGCCAGGTTGCATGGCAGCTAAGTGGGTCTGCTAGTAACAACTGCTTTCAGCTTGCGCTCATTTACGGAGGCAATAATAATTTACTAATTAGCAGCAAAGGACCATATGTAGAGGGTACGTCGGAAGATTGAAAAACATATGTATGATTGCTCTGTGTAAAGCTGTAACATAAACCAATTTTTGTCATTTATCGGCTTTCCTTAAAGTAAAATTGTATTTTGTACTTTCCTCCTCCTGCCACCTACCTAGCAGAGCAACATGAAAAAAAAAAAACACAGCACTTTTAGATATGGAGTAGAACATAGGACTCTCTCCTCTGTCTCCTGCAACAAACATGTTATACTTACCTGTTCTGTGCAGTGGTTTTGCACCAAGCACCCCAGATCCTCCTCTTCTCGGATCCCTGGCCGGAGCTCCTGGCCCCTCCCTCCTGTCGAGTGCCCCCACAGCAAGCACCTTGCTATGGGGGCACCTGAGCCAAGCCCTGGTTCGGCCCCACCCCCTCTCTCTCCTCATTGGCTGACTGGTTGACAGCAGCTACTGTGTCTTAGCCAATCAGAAGGAAGAGTCCCGGATGGCTGAGGCACTGGTAGGCATTGTTGGATCGAGATGGGGCTCGGGTATTAGGGGGGCCGCTGCACACAAAAGGTTTATTATCTTAATGCATAGAATGCATCAAGATAAAAAAACCTTCTGCTTTTACAATCACTTTAACCACTTAACGACGATATACGGCGACAGAATGGCACGGCTGGGCATATGTACGTACATGTACGTCCCCTTTAAGAACCCAGCCGTGGATCGCGCGCGCCGCCGGCGGCGAGCTCCGTGACCGCGGGACCCGATCGCCGCCAGTGTCCCGCGATCGGGTCACAGAGCTGAAGAACGGGGAGAGGTAAGTGTAAACAAACATTTCCCCTTTCTTCCTAGTGGCACTGTCAGTGATCGTCTGTTCCCTGTCATCGGGAACGACGATCAGTGACGTCTCAGGCCAAGCCACGCCCCCTAACAGTAAAAATCACTCACCTAGGTCACACTTAACCCCTTCAGCGCCCCCTACAGGTTAACCCCATTCACTGCCAGTGTCATTTTTACAGTAATCAGTGCATATTTATAGCGCTGATTGCTGTAAAATTGACAATGGTCCCAAAATGGTGTCAAAAGTGTCCGCCATAATGTCTCAGTCACGATAAAAATAGCTGATCGCCGCCATTACTAGTAAAAAAAAAAAATTTGTAAAAATGCCATAAAACTATCCCCTATTTTGTAGATGCTATAACTTTTGCGCAAACCAATCAATAAATGCTTATTCCGATTTTTTTTTACCAAAAATATGTAGAAGAATACGTATCGGCCTAAACTGAGGGAAAAAAATGTTTTTTTAATATATTTTTTGGGGATATTTATTATAGCAAAAAGTAAAAAATACTGAATTTTTTTCAAAATTGTCGCTCTATTTTTGTTTATAGCGCAAAAAATAAAAACCGCAGAGGTGATCAAATACCACCACAAGAAAGCTCTATTTGTGGGGAAAAAAAGGACATCAATTTTGTTTGGGAGCCACGTCGCACAACCGCGCAATTGTCAGTTAAAGCGACGCAGTGCAGAGTCGCAAAAAGTGGCCTGGTCATTTAGCAACAAAATGGTCCGGGGCTTAAGAGGTTAATGCAAATAGCCAGACCTGAGCGATGCCATTTCTAGTTCATAGAAAAATTAAAAATACCCCTCAAGTGGGTTTTTAAATTGACAACACTAAAAGGTAAGTAAAAATCGTTTTATTTAGAAAAAATAAAAATAAAAAATCATAACAAGGTGATTGCTAAAACATACATTGACATAAAACACAAATACAAATTACATATTGTCTTGCAGTAGAATATAAAAAAGGTACGTATATCTATTGGTGCTCTCAAGTATCCGAAAACACTTTCCGGTAACCAGCGTCCGAGAAAAGCTTTCAGGTACCCAATGCGTTTCAGATTCAAAACCTTTTCATCAGGGGTATTTATATAGGAGAATTTAAATTCAAGATAAGGTGAATGGCACAGCACTCAAGTACACAGAGTTTGCAGGCAAGAGTGGAATTATTGCTGCCAGTGGATGGCGTATATGGAGATCTAGTTCAGCCTCCAGATTAAATATGTATGGATCATAGTATGACACTAACACATTACTATAGCATGGTTGCACTAAACATGAAAAATATATCTGAGGCTTGGTCCACTTTAAACAGGCCTCCCGCCTAAACACCATCACCATGTTTTCTAGAGATGTCAGGCTATGTTCCCACAATGACTGATTCAGCTTAGTTCGCTATGATTTCCTGCTGTGAACTCACTGTATATAACTAAAAACAACTAAAGAAGAAGCAATAGTTACAAGACTATAAAACCCCAGAGACTACTACATGCCCTGGGGGTTTAGATATAAATTAAGACGACATATATTCTAAATGAGATTCCACCAAAGAGCCTGGCGACACTCACCTCCCAGGGCGCCCACAAACTTCTCCAGAAGGAACAGAATCTGTTTTATGTACATCAGGTTTTTAGCTTTGAGACGACTCCTGGGAAACAGAAAAAACAAGGAGAGAGAATGTAACTCGCTGACTCTTCATTCATTCAAAATTCCAAACCATGACCAACACTACAGGGGTGCATGAGAGAGGGGCTCTTACTTACCTAAAAATTAGATACACTGAGCAAATGATGGTCTAAATGTATTTTTTCTATGTCTGCCCCCTTCACTACCAAAAGTGTTTTTATATTTATATATATATATATATATATATATATATATATATATATATATATATATATTAGTACAATAACCCCTTCTGAATAGTGGAGGCTGGCCCTTTATACATTTTGCAATGTTAGAGGTGTTGCATCGGGCTTCCCAGTCATGTGATCACTGTGATTGGCTGTCACAATGATCATGTGATCGAGAGTCTGGGCTCCCACTCATATATAGTGACTAGGAGCTCCAGCTGGTTATGTTTTATGACTGATTTTTGCTAATAAATTACTTAAAGTAGAACTATGGGCAAAACTCTCTTTTTTCATTTTGGATAGAGTAAAGGAGGGTTATAACCTCTTCCAGATTTTGTTTGTTCACCATTTCTGTCCCATTGCTGAGATTTTCCTTGACTTCCTGTCCCATAGGTCACTGGAACTAGTGTCCCCGTTGGAAGATTTGCCCTCTATTACTTTTCTGGGGACCCAAAATATTGTATTTTCTTTTACTTTCAATGATAATGGTAAACAGGACAAATGGAGAGGGTGAATCTCCTTCCTGGGGGCACAGACATCAATAAAAACGGACAAGAGTTCCAATCTGTCTCCACTATCTATTCTTTAGTTATACTTTACAGTGTAACTAGAAGCAAATTCATTTATTTTTGATTTGGATAGAGCGGAGAGGGATTTGAAGATCTGGGTAGCACTCTCGCCTTGCAGTAAAAAGGGTCGCTGGTTCGAATCCCAACCACGACACTACCTGCCTGGAATTTGCATGTTCTCCCTGTGCCTGCATGGGTTTCCTCCCACACTCCAAAGACATGCTGGTAGGTTAATTGGCTTCTGTCTAAATTGGCCCTAGTATATGAATGTGAGTTAGGGACCTTAGATTGTAAGCTCCTTGAGGGTAGGGACCGATGTGAATGTACAATGTATAAGTAAAGCGCTGCGTAAATTGACGGCGCTATATAAGTACCTTAAATAATAATAATAATAATTAGGGTTGTCCCGATACCACTTTTTTTAAGACCGAGTACAAGTACCGATCCTTTTTTTCAAGTACTCGCCGATACCGATTACCGATACTTTTTTTTAATGTCATGTGTCAGTATTTTTTTTCTTTTACAATTTTTTTTTTTTTTTTTACAGTGCTTTATTTTTAAAAATTTTTTTAGGGGGGGGGAGTGGATTGTGTCAGTGTGTTTTTTTTATTTTTATTATTTTTTACAATTCATTTTTTTTTCCCTTTTTTTTTTTTTTTTTTTTTTTTTAGCGCTGTTGGGGGGCTTTGGTGAGATTTCAGGGGTCTTAACAGACCTCTGACATCTCCCCTATGAGACAGAGAAAGGGACGAGGGACACAGATTCCCCAGTCCCTTTCTCTGCAGCCTCAGCTAAAATGAATGAACAGGAGGCTCCTCTCCATTCATAAACTGAAGCATCGTAAACACAGGTTACGATGTTTCAGTTATATGAATGGACAGAGTCAGTGATCACTGACTCTGTTCATTCGAAAAGGAAGGAGCAGGCTTTAGCGGCTCCTACCTCCGCTCTCCATCCTGAGATACCGAGGACAGAGGGGGTGGAGGAGGACATGATGGGGGGACTCGGAGCGCAGAGGGGGAGAGCAGCAGGAGGGGGACACGGAGCGCCGACAGCAGCAGCACGGAGGGGGATACAAGGACACCCGGAGAAGGAGAGCAGCACCGAGGGGAGCACGGAGGGGGAGAGCAGCACAGAGGGGGACAACGAACCGGAGAGGGAGAACAGCACACAGGGGGACACAGAGCGTGGAGGAGTATAGCAGCACGGAGAAATATACAGTGACAGTCAGCGGTGATCAGTGCGTGTTGGGGGGGGGAGTTACAAGCACCGATCACTGCTGTATAAATTTCACTAAAGCAGCTAAAAAGGGGGGGGGGGGTCCGGGGAGAAGCTGTCAGGTTTTATTGAAATGTATACAGGCAGATCAGTGCTTGTAATTCCCCCCGCCGCACCGATCATCCCTGACTGCCCAGGTATCGGGTGAAGCATCGGAGCATTTCCCCCGAGTACAAGTACTTGGGGAAATGCTCGGTATCGGTGCCGATACTGATACTAGTATCGGTATCGGGACAACCCTAATAATAATAATAATAATAATATCTGTCAGGTTTTATTGTCGTCTATGTCCCCGTTAGTATGATTCACCCTCTCTAGCGACTGTAAAAGAAAATCTCAAATTTTTGTTTGACATCAGAACACTAATAGAGGGGAAATCTTCCAATGAGGATACTAGTTCTTTTGACCTTGGTGACACAACGGGATTCCCTCACTTTGGAGGGATTTCCTCTCACTTCATGTTTTGGCTATGAGACAGGAAGTGAAGGAAAATGTTCTCAATGGGACACAGATGGAAAAAAAAACTAAAGAAAGGGTGTTATAACCCTCCCTTACTATATCCCAAAATGAAAACAAAAGTTTTGCCTTTAGTTACACTTTTATTTACCATTTCTTCTCAGTGAAAAACATCTCCAATGGTTTTGTGCTGCTAGAGCGGAGGAACAAAACGTAGATGATTAAGAGCTTTATTGTAATAGAGATGATTGAGGGCTTGGCTTTATTGTAACACACATGATTGAAGGCTTGCCTATATTGTAATGTAGATAATTAAAAGGGTTTTCAGTCACCTTTCGAAAAATTTAAAGCCAGCAGCTACGAAAACTGTAGCTGCTGACTTAATAAACAGACACTTAACTGTCCCAGGATGGTTACGCAGCTTTCTGGGACCTGTAACATGTCCCAGAAGGCTGATGGGCCCAAAAACTTCTCGGATTACCGCGGCCATCCGACCGGAAGTGGGAGCGGGTACCTGTCAAAACTAGGTAGCCCCCCTCCAAAAAAAAAAAACTATTTGCCAAATGTGAAGGAGAAGGGGGAATGAGGAGGAGGGAGAGGGGAATTCCCCCTTTTGCGTGAAGTTTCACTTTAATGGCTTGGCTATATTTTAATGTGATAATTGAGGGTTTGCCTGTATTGTAGCCTAGATGATGGAGAGGCTTGGCTGTATTCCAATATAAAACAGAATACATTTTATAGAAGCAAAAGACAGTCTGGTCCCTTTCATACGGGTCAGATCAGTTTTTGCTCAGCAGGGGATCGGTCTGCTGAGCTAAGCAGAACGGCCGGATGACAGGTCAGTGTACGCTCCACTTATGCAGAGCGGACACTGACACAGCTTGCTGTTCTCTATGGGCAGCCGGAGGTAAACGGATCGGCTGTCTGGTTACACCTGGCTGCCCTCCGATCTGATCAGCCAGAGAGGAACGGATCTCCCTGTTATTTTATTTGCTGGATCGGACATGGAGATAGCCGGGTGTAAAGAAAAAGGGATTTTTATAACAGCTTACCTGTAAAATCCTTTTCTTGGAGTACATCACGGGACACAGAGCGACTTAGTCATTACTAATGGGTTATATAGTTTACCTTCAGGTGTTGGCACTGGCCAATTCCAAACCGGAAGTACCCTCCCCTATATAAGCCCCTCCCACCCGGGAGCACCTCAGTTTTGTAGCCAAGCAATAAGTGTCCCAAAAAGAGGGGTGGGAGCTCTGTGTCCCGTGATGTACTCCAAGAAAAGGATTTTAGAGGTAAGCTGTTATAAAAATCCCTTTTTCTTTTTCGTACATCACGGGACACAGAGCGACTTAGTCATTACTAATGGGACGTCCCAAAGCAATGCCAAATGAGGGGGGGGGTACATAAGCTGGGCGCCATCAGGCATGAGGATCTTTTGCGGCCTGCAACACACTGCGCCCAAAGGCGACATCCTCCTGACTTCTAACGTCTACCTGGTAGAACCTAGTAAACGTGTGTACCGAAGACCATGTTGCGGCCTTACATACTTGAGCCAGGGAGGCCTGGTGATGCACCGCCCATGAAGTTCCAACCGCTCTTGTGGAGTGCGCCCTAACTTTGAACGGAGGCGGTCTCTTTCTCAAGCCATAGGCTTGTATTATGACCTGTCGAATCCACTTGGCTAAAGTAGATTTTGATGCTGCCTGACCCCTTCTGGGGCCTTCCGGCAGAACAAACAAAGAATCCGTTCTGCGAATCTGAGCAGTGGCTTTTAGATAAGCTTTAACTGCCCTTACCACATCCAAAGAATGTAATAACTTTTCCTCTACTGAGCTAGGTTTGGGGAAAAAAGAAGGAAGAACCACATCTTGGTTCAAATGAAACCTCGATACCACCTTAGGAAGAAAGGCTGGATGAGGACGTAATACTACTCTGTCCTTATGGACAACCAGATATGGCTCCTTACAGGACATAGCTGCTAATTCCGACACTCTTTTAGCCGAACAAATGGCTACTAAGAAAACCAATTTCCTGGTGAGAAGAACCAAGGAAATGTGTTGTAATGGTTCAAACGGTTGTTTCTGTAGAACCGACAGAACCAGGTTTAAGTCCCAAGGACATATGGGAATACTAACCGGAGGGCTAATACGCATCACTCCTTGTATAAAGGCTTTGACTAGTGAATGCGAAGCCAAGGGCCTTTGAAAAAATATTGACAAGGCCGAAATCTGACCCTTGATAGTACTCAAGGCCAGCTTCCTATCTACAGCCCACTGTAGGAAGTCCAGAATCCTCCCTATCATGTACTTACGTGGATGCCATTTCTTGGTCTCACACCACGTAATGTACGCTTTCCAGATCCTATAATAGATCTGCCTGGATACCGGTTTCCTGGCATTGATCATGGTAGATACCACAGAATTAGAGAGCCCTCTCTTTTTCAGAATGTGGGCTTCAATAGCCAGGCCGTCAAACCTAGGGCTGGTAAGGAAGGGTGGTATATCGGTCCTTGCGACAGCAGGTCCGGACGAAGTGGGAGGGTCCACGGACTCCTCACTGACATTTTTACAATCTCCGCGTACCATGCCCTTCGGGGCCACGCTGGAGCCACCAGAATCACTGGTTTCTTTTCTACCCTGATTCTGCGGAGTAATCGCGGTAACAATTGTGGCGGTGGGAATGCATATATCAGCTTGAACCGATCCCAAGGGAACACTAGGGCATCCGAGCCGCAAGCTAGGGGATCCCTTGTGCGAGACACAAACCTGTCCACCTTTGCGTTGAATCTGGATGCTAGCAGATCTACATCCGGTGTTCCCCACCGCTGGCATATTGCCTGGAAAACCTCGGGGTGAAGAGACCATTCCCCCGGGCATAATTGTTGGCGACTTAGAAAGTCCGCTCTCCAATTTTCCACTCCTGGGATGAAAACCGCGGATATGGCTGGGACATATCTTTCTGCCCACTCCAGGATGCAATTTGCTTCCTTCTGGGCTGCACGACTTTTGGTGCCACCCTGATGATTGATATATGCCACTGCCGTGGCATTGTCTGATTGAATTCTGACAGGGGACCCCTGGAGTTTGGATGTCCATGCTACTAGGGCATACCGGGCTGCTCGTATCTCTAAGAGATTGATGGGCAGGGCCTTTTCTGCTTCTGACCACCTGCCCTGGAGAGACCATTGCTCCAGCACTGCCCCCCAGCCGATGAGGCTGGCATCTGTAGTGACCACCTTCCAAGAAACCGGACTGAAGGGTTTCCCTCTTTCCAGATTCTGGGGCACCAACCACCAATGGAGGCTCTTGCGAACGGAAGGGGACAGGGACATTGGTAAGTCTAAAGCCTGAACTTTTTTGTTCCAGGCTGACAGTATGGCCCTTTGCAAATTCCTTGAATGGAATTGACCGTAGGGTACCGCTTCGAATGAAGCCACCATCTTTCCCAGCAGCCTCATGCAGAGACGTATGGATGGTTTTCTTTTTGTACCCACTAAGTGGGTCAAATTTCTTAAAGACGACACCTTCTCTGGAGGTAAGAAAATCTTTCTCTGATTTGAATCCAGCCTTAGCCCTAAGTATTCCAGACTTTTGACTGGTCTTAGAGCTGACTTGTCCCGGTTGATAATCCAACCGTGATATTCCAGATACTCGATTGTCTTGTGAATAGCTACTTCTAGCTTTTCCACTGAGTGGTCTATTAGTAGCAGGTCGTCTAGATATGCCATTATCGTTACACCCTGTGTTCTTAGATTGGCCAATAATGGGGCCAGAATTTTTGTGAACACTCGTGGTGCTGTGGCCAGACCGAAAGGTAAGGCTCTGAACTGAAAATGGCGCCCTTCTACTGCAAAGCGTAGAAATTTCTGATGGGCCGGAAAGATGGGAATATGCAGATAAGCATCCCTTATGTCGATCGAGGCTAGCCATTCCTGCCCTTGTAGGGCGGTGGCCACTGATCGGATCGACTCCATCCGAAAAGTCCTGATATTTAGGAACTTGTTTAGCCCTTTTAGATTTAATATGGGCCTCACGTCCCCATTTGGTTTGGGGACTGTGAAAAGGTTCGAGTAAAACCCGAATCCGCTTTCTTCCAGGGGAACCTTCATGATTACCCCTTGGAGCAATAGTTGTTCTAGTGCCAGAAGGAGGGATCCTCTCTTTTGGGGATCTCTTGGCACGTTTGACCTCATAAATTGGGCAGGAGGAGTGCCTTTTAACTCCAGCTTGTATCCCAGACTTACTGCGGAGAGCACCCATCTGTCTCTGATGGTGTCCCGCCAGGTCTCTGTGAACAACTGAAGTCTTCCCCCCACCCGATTGAGCGGGGGCAATACTTCATGCCTTAGGGGGAGGTTTTGTACCTCTCTTGATCCAGGGCTTCTTGTTACCCTGTGATTGTCCCTGATTTCTGCCCCCTGAATTTGACCGCGGAGGCCGTCGGAACTGCTTCACAGCCGATGTGCCCGGGACTGGAGAGGTAGGCCTCTTAAAAGAAGGACTTCTACCCTTGTTCTTAACCGGTAAGAGTGAACTTTTACCGGCAGAAATTTTCTGGATATATTTGTCCAGATCTTCTCCAAATAAGCGTTCTCCATGAAATGGGAAGCTAACCAGCAGTTTTTTACAGGGAGCTTCAGCAGACCAGTTTTTGAGCCACAGAAGCCTACGCATATGTACTATAGACAGCGTAAAGCGGGAGGCCTGTTGGATTGTATCCTTTATGGCGTCCACCGCAAAACACAAGGCTCTAGGCAGGTCAGCTAGGGCATGAGCCTGCTGATCTGGTAAGTCCCTTAAGACTTGTTTCAACTGATCTTTCACTGCTTGGCAGACTCCAATCGCTGCTACCGCAGGTTGTGTCACCATACTTGCTGTAGAGAAAGCAGATTTTAGTAAAGACTCCAATTTTTTATCTATTGGGTCTTTGAACATTGGAACATTATCTACTGGACATGTCAGTGATTTGTTAACAGAAGAGATGGCTGCGTCCACTATAGGGACCCTCCATTTTCTTATGAACTTATCCTCCATGGGATAGATCACCGGAAATCTCTTGGGGGGAGCAAATATTTTATCAGGATGCTCCCAATCCTGGTAAATAAGCCCTTCTAATAAAGGGTGGATTGGGAAGGAACAGACCGTCTGGGGAGCTTTTAGCGACCCCAGCGAGGAAACCGTAGTGGATGGTGGTTCCGCCAGAGGCATTTTAAATGCTGATCGGACCATGTTAGTCAGAGACTGAACCCATAATCTTTCAGCCTGAGAAGCTGAGAAAGGTTCTTCCACTGTTGATTCCTCTATAAGTGAATCAACCTCATCCTGATCCCCTTCAGGTAGGTCGATCTCTGTGTGGGGCTGTTCCTCCACTAACAGGCACTCTGAAGGAGGAGACGGAGATCGGACGCGCTTTCCCTGAGATAGGGAAGCAGCGATCAATGCTGTTAATCTCTCTTCTAATCCTCCCAGAGTTGAGGATAAAACCTCCTCTGTTATATATACAGGAGCAGGTGGACTGGGGACAGCCGCAGCACCAGGCATTCCTGCGGGGTTTCTACGGCTACTGACCTCTGCATTCTCAGGGGAGATTGGTGCAGTGCAAGCATGCCCAATATCCTCAGAGCCCGATGGAGACCCCTTTGGCTTCCTGGAAGATCTATTTCCGGAGCGTCTGGACGACATATCCTTTAAGCACAAAGCTGAGGTATTCCCGTCGTCATACACCAATTTTTGCTGGTAATAGTCTAACACAGGTGCTGCTATATACCAGCTGGTGTCCACTAAAGTGCCTTTCTATGGGGATGCCTGCATCAACCGCCTCTGTGTGCCACTGTTTGTTGCTAGCTCTGTTTGCATGCAGCTGACACTTGTACTGTGTCTTTTAACCATGCTGGGACGCCCGCACATGCGCAGAAGCGCCGCGGCGCGCATCGAGCGTCATCCACCCGCCCCGCCCCTTTTTTTTTTCATAGGAGGCGCGTGCACGCGCCCGCGCGCGCGCCCGTGCGCCAATGGCGCCCTTTTCGAAAACCAACAGAGGACTAGGAGCCAGGGCCCTTTTTGCCGGAGGGCCTGTGCGGTGGATGAACGCAGCAACAGGGCAGAGGAAGTGGATTCCCTCAGAGAAACTTACCAGCTGCCTGGATCTTTTGAGTTGAGAAAACCAAAGATCCACATTACAAGAAAAATGGACTACAGCGGCCTCTAGTGGTTTAACACAGGTACCGCGGTCCCTGTTTTTTTTTTTTTTTCTTGACTACTATTAAAATTTTACATTTTCAGTAGTTATAGGCAAACACAGATATTTAGCGGGAATACCGTTAGGTAACAGACAGAAAGACAAATTAGGCTTGGGGGTCCCCCAATAGAACCAAGTTCCTGGGGGCCCCCACTTACCTGATCCCCGCCGCAGGACTTTGTTTGGTCCACAAAAGTCCAAACTTCACCTATCACGGCAGGCATTGTAATTAAACCTTCAGGGACCGGGTTCCCAAGGATTCCACTCCCCTGGACCTGTATAGCACCCTGCACAGACAGCGTCTTGGTCGTGGGTATGACCAGAGCTCTGGATCCCAGGGTCCAGCCCTCCTAAGAGAAGCATTACAGGCAAAACCTTGCTCTTCTGCTGCAAGGCCCGGGTACCGACCGTTTAGCTATGAAGCTTTTTTGGTGGGATCCGGAACAGCTTACTAAGGCCCAAAAGAACCTGTACGCAAGCCCAGTGAAAACACATGTTACTCTTTGGCCAACACCTTAGACACTGGCAAAAAACTGAGGTGCTCCCGGGTGGGAGGGGCTTATATAGGGGAGGGTACTTCCGGTTTGGAATTGGCCAGTGCCAACACCTGAAGGTAAACTATATAACCCATTAGTAATGACTAAGTCGCTCTGTGTCCCGTGATGTACGAAAAAGAAACACAAGTTTGATTATATCTGGCTCTCCATAGAGGAGAATGGAGGGTCCGGGTGAAGAAAAGGACAGCCGGACCTCTCGTGTGAAAGGGGCCTTACAGTGAAAAGACAATGAACTAGGCAGGGCTGAGAACAATATTTGTGATAACAATGCAAAAGCACAGGACACAATGTGTTCACTGGATTTCTTTCAGGATCAACAGCCATTTTTTGCACATACTGAACAAATATAACAAAACACTTCCAATGGTATATTCAGCAGACCAAAAGGAAGCAATCAAGGAGCAGTACACGGTTAGGGTTTGCGTACACTTTAATGCCATCTTCACATAAGAGCCGACTTCATTCAAGGCCCTCCAGATGTCTGGCAAATCTATTCCATGAGTGTGTATATGTTCAAGCAAAGCCCTGCAAGCTGGCAGGACATCAGTGAAGTAGCGACATCAAATAGGCTTTATACAGTGTTAAAAGCAGGACAAGCATTTGTGCACAGCAAACAAAATAGCTTATCCATCGCAGCTGGAACACGAGCGGAGAGAGCTGTCATCTTCAATAATGGAAGAAAATAACCAGGGAAATGAACATGTTACAGGAAGCAGATTACAAAGCCAATTACAGTATCATTATAGAGAATACCTGTATCTCTCCATGTACTGGGCCAGCTGGGAGTGAGCCTGACACAACTGTAATGAGAGAAAGAGGGAGAAAGAGCATTCAGTCCTGGGACCAACCGAGTTAGCAGGGAGTCCAGCCAAAAACACAGCACTAACCATAAAAAAAAAAAAAGAAGATATCGCAATTACTCTTCGCTTTGTGGCATATTGGTAATCGTTGGCAAGATTTGTGTGCGGGGAAATAATGAACAAGTAAAGCTGAGCGCTGTGCCGCATGCCCCAGCAGCATTCCCTCATCTTTCAATATACGCATCGTACAAAGCAAACCAATTCAGCTGTAATCTAAAGACACCATAAAGAGGAGCAGTAAAATGGGTTGCGCTGTGTATAAATCACACACAGACGTTTTAATTGTTAGAGTAACAACTCGTGGAGCTGTTCCAGCTAAATTCCCTGAATCTGCTCCCTTCTGGGGTAAGTACAGTACACTTAAAGCGGTTGTATGCTCTGACCAACAAAAAATAAACCTGTAAAGGCAAAAGGCATAATGAGCTAGTATGCACCGCTGAGGGAGCTGACATGTTGCCTCTGCATTTTTTCTCGGTTCACGGCTCCAGCGCTGTGAGTGGCTGGAGCCACGATGACGTCACTCCTGAACATGCGCGGGAGTTCTCCATCCTCCGGTAGCATCCACCGGACCTTCAGAGCGCATGCGCCGCTGACGTCAGCGGCTGAATGCAAGGTGAATATTTCCTAAACCGTGCAGGTTTAGGAGATATTCATTTTACCTACAGGTAAACCTTATTATAGGCTTACCTGTAGGTTAAAATGTGCAAGAGGAGGATACCACTGCTTTAAAGCAGAGTAAAACCGCAAAGCAAACATTTATTATATTGCAGCATTAGATGTGATGGTTGTGTTAATTTCCTTTTTTAGGCTTTCTTCTACAGGTGATACTCGAAAAATTTGAATATTGTGCAAAAGTTCATTTATTTCACTAATGCAACTTAAAAGGTGAAACCAATATAAGAGATGGACTCATTACATGCAAAGCAAGATAATTCAAGCCGTGATTTGTCATAATTGTGATGATTATGGCTTACAGCTCATGAAAACCCCAAATCCACAATCTCAGAAAATTTGAATATTACATGCAATCAATAAAACAAGGATTGTACATAGAACAATATCGGACCTCTGAAAATTATAAGCATGCATATGTACTCAGTACTTGGTTTGGGCCCCTTTTGCAGCAATTACTGCCGCAATGCGGTGTGGCATGGAAGCTATCAGCCTGTGGCATGGAAGCTATCAGCCTGTGGCATGGAAGCTATCAGCCTGTGGCATGGAAGCTATTAGCCTGTGGCACTGCTGAGGTGTTATGGAAGACCAGGATGCTTCAATAGCGGCCTTCAGCTCTTCTGCATTGTTCGGTCTCATGTCTCCCATCTTTCTCTTGGCAATGCCCCGTAGATTCTCTATGGGGTTCAGGTCAGGCGAGTTTGCTGGCCAATCAAGCACAGAAATCCCACGGTCATTGAACTAGGTTTTAGTGCTTTTGTAAGTGTGGCAGGTGCCAAGTCCTGCTGGAAAATTAAGTCAGCATCCCCATAGAGGTTGTCTGCGGAAGGAAGCATGAAGTGCTCCAAAATCTCTTGGTAGACGGCTGCGTTGACCCTGGACTTAAGGAAGCACAGTGGACCAACACCAGCAGATGACAAATCAACACGGACTGTGGAAACTTCACACTGGACTTCAAACATCTTGCAGTGTGTGCCTCTCCATTCTTCCTCCATACTCTGGGTCCTTGGTTAACAAATGAGATGCAAAATTTGCTCTCATCAGAAAAGAGGACTTTGGACCACTGAGCAACAGACCAGGTCTGTTTTTCTTTAGCCCAGGTAAGACGCTTCTGACGTTGTTTGTTGTTCAGGAGTGGCCTGACAAGAGGAATACGACATTTGAAGCCCATGTCCAGGATCCGTCTGTGTGTGGTGGCTCTTGATGCACTGACTCCAGCCTCAGTCCACTCCTTGTGAAAGTCCCCAACACTTTTGAATGGCCTTTTCCTGACAATCCTCTCCAGGCTGCGGTCATCCCTGCTGCTTGTGCACCTTTTTCTTCCACACTTTTCCCTTCCACATAACTTTCTATTAATGTGCTTTGATACAGCACTTTGGGAACATCCAACTTCTTTTGCAATTACCTTTTGAGGCTTTCCCTCCTTATGGAGGGTGTCAATGATGGTTTTCTGCACAACTGTCAGGTCAGCAGTCTTTCCCATGATTGTGATTCCTACTGAACCAGACAGAGACCATTTAAAGGCTCAGGAAACCTTTGCAGGTGTTATGGCTTAATTGCACCTTTTCACAATATTCAAATTTTCTGAGATTGTGGATTTGGGGTTTTCAGGAGCTGTAAGCCATAATTATCACAATTATGACAAATCACAGCTTGAACTATCTTGCTTTGCATGTAATGAGTCTATCTCATATATTAGTTTCACCTTTTAAGTTGTATTAGTGAAATAAATGAACTTTTGCGCGATATTCTAATTTTTCGAGTATCACCTGTATTTCCATCCAGCCAGCAAGTCTGTTGTTTTTCACAGCACAAACTCTCCAATAGAAAGTATCAGTTTACATGGATGAGACAAACCCCTTAATGCCTAACTCCAGGCAAAAAAAAAAAGTTTTCCCATGCAGTGGGGCTGTACTCGCACCGCATGGGTCAACTGCTCACTTTTGTCTAGATCAGGGGTCTCCAAACTTTCTAAACATAGGGCCAGTTTACTGTGCTTCAGACTTTAGGGGGGGCGGGACTGTGGCCAGTGGGAGTAGACAATTCCTCTGGCTTGGTGGTCAGTGTGAGTAAAGCAATTACATAGTGCCCTTGTAGTCAGTAAAGGAGGAATATTTCCCCATCACTGGTATTAGTTGGAGGTATAGTACCCCATTGTTGGTGTCAATGGGAGGAATAGTTCCCCATCATTGGTATCAGAGGAAGAAATAGTGCTGGAAGAAATAGTACCACATCATTGGTATCAGTGGGGGGAATAGTTCCCAATCACTGGTATTAGTTGGAGGTATAGCACCCCATTGTTGGTGTCAATGGGAGGAATGGTGCCCCATCGTGGTGTCAGAGAAAGAAGTTATGCCCCATCATTGGTGACAAAGAAAAAAAGTTATGCCCCATCATTGGTGTCGGAGGAAGAAATGGTGCTGGAAGGAATAGTACCACATCATTGGTATGAGTGGGGGGGGGGGGTTTCCCAATCATTGGTCTTAGTGTGGGGAATAGTGCCCCATCCTGGTGTCAGAGAAAGAAGCTATGCCACATCACGGGGGTCAGTGGGAAAAATACTACCACATTGTTGATGCCTGAAGAAGGAACTATGCTTCATTGTTGGTGTCCTTGGGAGGAATAGTTTCCCAAGGGCCGCATAAAGGCAAGCAAAGGGCCGCATCCGGCCTTGGGCCACAGTTTGGAGATCCCCGGTATAGAGGATTGGAGAAAGCTTAAACTCACCCGATCCTCCGCTCCACTTGCAAACAGAGCTCCTCCACGATCCAGTGGAGGACGGTTTGTGACATCCCAGGTCCAGAGCAGGTCTATGGGCATGATGATGTCAGGATACGTCCACCACACAAGACCGTTAGACCATGGGGGGCGGTTGGCTCAAGAGGAGCCACAGATACCGGTCCCCCCTCTGCTGGGAGGATCAGAGGATTAGGCAAGTATATCTCCATTCTCCGATCCCTTAGACAAAAATAAGCAGTTGACCCGCTCACTAATAAAGGTGGTGTTTTACTGGCCAGATCACCAGGTGAAAACAGAGGGGAAAAAGAGAAGGAAAATTGATGCAGCCACAGCATTTAAATGATTGGTAAGCTGCAATATAATATATTTTTGGTTTTGAGTTTAATACAGCTTTAAAATCAATGGTAATGTCAAAGAGCAATTGAAGTATTGCAAAGAATATTCCATAAAGAAGAAAGAACAAATAGTAAACCGCACTATTTTTTTTTTTTTTAACCCTGCAAGGTAAAGGCATAATGTGCTAGTATGCATTGCATACTAGCACATTGTGAAATACTTACGTTAAAATGAAGCCCTGCTGCTGCACGCTGTCACCGCTGAGAGGGCTTCCATCTTCACCCAGTCTTCCTTCCGGATTTGCGTGCCCGGGCCATTTGTTTGGCCATGCCATGATGACGCCACTAACGCGCATACACAAGGGAGTCACTGACTGCGGCACAGGGCTCTGAAGGGACAGCATGGGTATACGGTCCCTTCAGAGCGCATGCGCCAGTGACATCAACGGCTGCATGCAGTGTGAATATTTTTCAGATATTCACGGTACCTACAGGTAAGCCTTATTATGCCGCGTACACACGATCGATTTTTTCGACGGTGAAAACACCGTCGAGAAAATCGACGTTAAAAACGAGGAACAGCTTGTTCCCCCCACACACGGCCGTTTTAAATGTCATTTTTTTTTTTGGTCGAAAAAAACGACCGCGTGTGGGCTCCGCGGCAGTGTTTCCCTATGGGAAACACTGCCGTGGAAAACATGTCGAAAAAAACGACGAGAAAAATTAGAACATGTTCTAATTTTTCTCGTCGTTTTTAATGCCGTTTTTCTCGTCGAAAAAAATGGCAGAAAGCCCACAGACGATCGTTTTTCTCGTCGAAAGGAAAAAATGACGTTTTTCTCGACGAGAAAAACGGCCGTGTGTACGAGGCATTATAGTGCAAAAATAGTCTTTACTTCAGCACTTTAAAGGGGTTGTAAAGCCTTGTGTTTTTTCACCTTAATGCATCCTATGCATTAAGGTGAAAAAACACCTTGCACTTGTCCGGCCCCCCTGACCCCCCGTTTTACTTACCTGAGCCCCGAACTTCCGTGGGCATGATCCCGCGTCATTCTCCCCATGGCTTCTCGGCTCTTTATTGGATATATTGATAGCAGCACAGCCATTGGCTCCCGCTGCTGTCAATCAAATCCAACGATGCGGCCGCCGGGAAGCGGGGCCGAGTCATACACTCGGCGGCAATGTACGCCGAGTGTATGACACGGGAGAGCGCCCGCATGGTAACCCCCCCTCGGGAGAGAGCTTCCCAGAGGGGTTAGCTATTGCGGGGAGGAGCC
This sequence comes from Rana muscosa, assembly GCA_029206835.1. Lineage (NCBI taxonomy): Eukaryota > Metazoa > Chordata > Amphibia > Anura > Ranidae > Rana > Rana muscosa. The sequence goes on from CM055118.1 coordinate 163,263,840, forward strand.
GCCGTGGGACCCCAGAAGAGGACGATCGGGGCCACTCTGTGCAAAACGAACTGCACTGTGGAGGTAAATATGACATGTTTGTTATTTTTAATTTTTTTTTAAACGTGAACCTATAGTATCACTTTACGTTTTTTTTACTTTAATGCATTCTCTGCATTAGGGTAAAAAGCATTCGATAATTATAATAAAACACAAAGTTATTTTAAGTCATTTATTATAGGGGTCATCGGCAGCATAAACACTGTAGCATTTCTAAGCAGGAAGCAGCATCCATACTGGCAAATATGGCTGCTCTGATGTGCACAAAAGAATTACAAACTATAAAACACACAAACAAGAGTTTAAAATTTAAAAAGTGAAATATTAATCAGATCATATACAAAAAGGAGAACTCCAGCCAAATAAAAAAAAACATTTAAAAGATAAAATAAAACATACAGTGTTTGCTGTAATACTCAACTTATATCTGAAGCTGTCTCATGCAGTACTTTTTCAAAAGTAGATGTCCTCAGCCTGACATCAGGCATCATTCATGACAGTTCCCCCGGGTGCAGGCCATCGTGGACCTGCCGCCAGCCTGCGATTGGATAGTGAAGGAGAAGCAGCACAATGATGTGCCCATGCCCAACTTTGCATTTTGCTCCTGTTGGTATGTCACCACGGGAACAGACTGGCTTTTTAATTCAGACACATACACTGCTTTCATTAGAAAAATAAATTTTATATTGTATTATAAATAAATTAAGAAGAGCTTTAATTAGCGGCTTTTACATCTGCCTACAGTTCAGCTTTAAGTAAACGTGAGGTGCCATCAGAGTTTCTAAATTGTCACCACTGCCTTACAGCAGGCACCCCACAAGGTTCTAGTAAGGCCAGGCCCGGACTGGCCATAGGGCATACACGTCTCCCCCATCATCTCCAATGTCTCCGGAGGCAGCCGGAGTTGGTGGGCAGAGCTGGGGGTGTGACTGCCCATCTACTCCTCCCACAGACTCGTTCACTCTGGCTGATCCCACAGCTGAAGGAGAAAGAAACGAGGACACAGCAGCCAGAGTGTCTTCATCTCCAGGCATGTTGTAAGTTACTGCACTGCTGCACATGTCACTACCTGCCTTATGCGACCGCAGGGTGCCTTATGCGACCGCAACCTGCCCTATGCCACCGCAACCTGCCCTATGCCACCGCAACCTGCCCTATGCCACCGCAAACTGTTCTATACCACCCCAACCTGCCCTATGTCACCGAAAACTGCCCTATACAACCCCAACCTGCTCTATGCCACCACACCCTGCCTTATATCACTCCAACCTGCCCTATGCCACCCAGCCTGCCCTATACCACCGCAAACTGCCCTATACCACCGCAAACCTGCTCTATACCAACCCCAGCCTGCCCTATACCACCCCAGCCTGCCCTATACCACCCCAGCCTGCCCTATATCGCCCCAGCTGGCCCAATACCACCCTATACTTTTAATTTACATGGGTCATTTGGGGGTGCGCCTCGTGACCGTGCGCTGCCTGCAGGGCGCTGGGCAGGGTAGACAGGAGGGGGGTGACACCATGTTTTGCCGCACCAGATGACACCAACCCTAGTGACACCACTGCCCCAGTGCATTCTCAGCTGTGAGTTGGAGCCGCACTCGAGTGACAGTGACATCCGTCGGCACATCAGCTCCCTGGGACCCGCAACGATCCCCTTCTCTCTGGCAAGGTGGCCGCGGCACGGATGATCTGATCAGTCTCGGCTCGGCTGTCTCACACAGCCGAGCAGAGTGAAGCTGCCTCCCCCTCCTCCTTTATGTCCACACAGGGGGAGAGGACCCAACATGCAATCCCGCACTGATCTACATTATGGGTCTGAAGGGGGGGGATCTGTATTGTAGGGGGGGTTCTGTATTGTAGGGGTGGTCTGAAATGTAGGGGGGTTCTGTATTGTAGGGGGGGTCTGAAATGTAGGGGGGTTCTGTATTGTAGGGGGGGTTCTGAAATGTAGGGGGGGTTCTGAAATGTAGGGGGGTTCTGTATTGTAGGGAGGGGGTCTGAAATGTAAGGGGGTTCTGTATTGTAGGGGGGGTCTGTATTGTAGGGGGGGGTCTGTATTGTAGGGGGGGTTTGTAATGTAGGGGGGGGATCTTTATTTAAGGGGTGTCTGAAATGTAGGGGGGGCTCTGTATTGTAGGGGGGTTCTGAAATGTATGGGGGGGGGGTCTGAAATGTAGGGGGGTTCTGTATTGAAGGGGGGTCTGAAATGTAGGGGGGTTCAGTATTGTAAGGGGGAGTCTGAAATGTACTGGGGAGTCTGAAATGTAGGGGGGAGTCTGAAATGTAGGGGGGAGTCTGAAATGTAGGGGGAGGGGAGTATGAAATGTAGGGGGGTTCTGTATTGTAGGGGGGGTCTGAAATGTAGGGGGGTTCTGTATTGTAGGGGGGGTTCTGTATTGTAGGGGGGTTCTGTATTGTAGGGGGTTCTGAAATGTAGGGGGGTCTGTATTTTAGGGGGGCCTGTACTGTAGTTAGGGGGTCTGTACTGTAGGGAGGTCTGTGTAACATGCAGAGGGTCCAGAAATGTTAGGGGGTGTCTGTGTAACAAACTGTGGGGGGCTGTGTAATGTAAAGGGGTTTAGAGGTGTGGCGCTATGTAATGTAAAGGGGTCCAGAGGTGCAGGGTGCTGTGTAATGTAAAAGGGTCCAGAGGTGCAGGGTGCTGTGTAATGTAAAGGGGTCCAGAGGTGCAGGGTGCTGTGTAATGTAAAAGGGTCCAGAGGTGCAAGGTGCTGTGTAACGTAAAGGGGCCCAGAGGTGCAGGGTGCTGTGTAATGTAAAGGGGTCCAGAGTGCTGTGTAATGTAAAGGGGTCCAGAGGTGCAGGGTGCTGTGTAATGTAAAGGGGTCCAGAGGTGCAGGGTGCTGTGTAATGTAAAGGGGTCCAGGGTGCTGTGTAATGTAAAGGGGTCCAGAGGTGCAAGGTGCTGTGTAATGTAAAGGGGTACAAGTTGCCGGAGCCCCACACACCCATCATTAACCGCCGATGCGAAGTGCCGCCGCGCCCCCCCCCCCCCCCCGGGCTGCTCAGTCTAAAATGCCCGGGCCTATTTTTTGTCCCAGTCTGGGCCTGAGTAAGGCTGTTTAATATCTGCAGAATGTCTCATGAGGTGCCCCCTATATAGGGACAGTAGCAGTTTAGAAATGCGAGGTCACTTGTGCTTCTCTTCAAAAGGATAAGTGAGTATATAAAAGAACCTGGGAAAGTAGATGCCACACAGAGTTCCAGTCCTACACCCAACTTTACCCAGTACAGCATATCCCACTCAAGCTCCTTCCTCCGACGGGTTTCACTCCAAAAAAACGTAAACTCCAGGATGAGCAAACACTGTCTAAGGCTTCCTGCAAGCCACCCCAGCTGGGAGAACACAGTGATTATTGCTAGCGACAAGGTGAGTGCCGAATGCAAGATCCAGTGCCTGAACCAAACCCCATTGTTGTGAGGTCCGGGTATAATTCCCAAGACGTACATGGAAGGTAACCAATCCAGAAACTGCTAATGCACCCTGAGGTAATAAGCATTTGGATCTTGATAGACATGTCAGTTGAAATAAGATTCAGTTAAAGAAAAATAAAAAAGAATGGTTTAGAAAATGTCTCCACTGGATAAGATGACCATTACCTAAGAACACTAGCAAAAAAATAGTCCCACTGAGTTTGGAAGAGTTATATGAGGCATACTGGGGATGTTCCCAACAAAGTTTTTGCTTTTTCCAACAGGTAGCGGCATATAACCCATGGTCTATATCCAGTCCTGTACGGTCCCCATCAGCTCATCCCCCATAGTTATTACCTTTTGTATCCCTTGACCTTTCCTTTTAGATTGTAAGCTCCAACTAGCAGGGCCCTCCGATTCGTCCTGTATTGAATTGAATTGTATTGTAACTGTACTGTCTGCCCTCATGATGTAGCGCGCTGCTCAAACTGTTGGCACTATATAAATCCTGCATAACATAAGGACTTTTGACTTGCCTGTAAAATTCTTTTCTTGCAGTACAGCACAGGAAACAGGCCTCTTTAAGTATCGACCATGGGTTGTATGCTTCCACCTTCAGGTAAGGACACAGGCAAAAAAAAAAGTGTTAGGACAACCCATATAACCTCCCCACTCCTAGCAGTCCTCAGTTTTTTTGCAAGCAATCAGAGGAAAATGCCAGGACAGAAGAAAGGCACTTCTGTCTTAAACTGTACTCCACGACAGGACACCTTAAGTTTTAACCATAGGACATCCCAAAGCAATATAACTAGTAAATGGCAACACAGCAAACATTGTCAACAGGCTTCAAACAAGAGAATCAGGTTCCCAACTCAAAGAGCAGGGTTAAGCCGGGTCACACTACAGTTTTTTTTTTAGCTGCACAAAAAAAAAACCTAACAGCTCCGGTCGGAGCCGCTGTACTAACCATGCAAGGTTAGTTGAGCGATCTCCCCTGCTGAGCTGGGATGGACCCCCCGCGAAAACACTGATCAGCGTTCTCTGCCATTGGTTGAAAGTGCTGGTCGGAAGTCGATCGGCTGCTGGTTTTTCAGCATACACACCTGAGTGAACGGCCGGCTTCTGTCGGACAGAACGACATACACATGGCCGAATGTTGGCTGTTTTTTTGTTTTTTAACCAGCTGTGGTCTCCTGACATTCGGCCCGTGTGTACAGGGCTTAAGGCTGAAGCTAGCATCATCAGAGGCCTGAACATCCACCTGATAAACCTTTACAAAAATGTGTTAATAGAGGACCAGATGACAACCCTGCAAATTTGAGAAATGGAGGCCTTCTGCTGAAAAGCCAAAGAGGCATGGACGAACGAGTCAAATGAGTCTCAATAGGTAAAGGAGCAGTCCCATCCTTTAAAGCACAAGCAATAGTAATAACCTGCCTAATCGATCTAGAAATGGTGAAATGAGATTCAGAACAGCCCTTGCAAAGGGTCCGCAGGTAGTACAAAGAATTTGAAGTTCAGATGGAGGCAGTGGCAGAGAGGTAATGTCGCACTGCACGGAACACATCTCAACAATATAGAGATACCACCTTTGGGGCACAGGGAGGGTGGGACGATGTCCTGATTAAGATGGGAGGAAACCACCATATGGAGGAGGAAGCCGGGGGCCTTGAAACCACCTTAAAACTGTCTTAATGAGGAACAAAGAAGGATACTTTACAGGATAAGGCTGCCAGTTCTAAAACCCATCTTGCCGATATAATGTAAAAAATAAAACACACCTTACAAGTAGGGTCAGCCAAGGGAATATGCCAAATAGGCTCAAATGGAGACTCCTTTAGAGCCAACAGGATAAAAATGAATATCCAAGGGAGAAAGGGAGGGGGGGAGAGAGAGGGAGGGGGGGGAGAGAGAGGGAGGGGGGGAGAGAGAGAGGGGGGGGGAGAGAGAAAGAGAGAGAGGGGGGAGAGGGGAGAGAGAGAGAGGGGGGAGAGAGAGAGAGGGGGGAGAGGGGGGAGAGGGGAGAGAGAGGGGAGAGAGAGAGGGGGGAGAGAGAGGGGGAGAGAGAGGGGGAGAGAGAGG